>CM063506.1:129706603-129711603 GCA_032207245.1 Pardosa pseudoannulata | reverse complement strand
TATATACATAAATATATAACTAGCTGCAGGTTTTTTTTTCACAACGCCCGCCAACGTATTCTTTTAAAAACAATTAGGAAATCCGAGCCGCGTACGAAAAAAGTTTAACAACCTCCATCCTAGAGGTTATCCCGAAACCACTATGATTAGGGAAAAGATCTTTTTCTTAAGTGAAATAATAAAATCTACCTCACGCTACATTTAATTCATTTCCTACAGCAAATAGATATTGTACGAGCGGGATAAGAAATCTAATTTGGATAATGAGATGGGTCAGTCGAAGGAAGATCGTTAGGCGTAGTGGATAGATATGCCGTCAAAGCAGATTTGAATATTCTCCAGACGACGGTTTCTTTCGTGCGCAGGGGACATGCGTGAGTCTCTATCCGAGGGCGTCAACAGGCAAACGATCTGACGCCTATGAATTGAATAATGAAATATTTATAATCCCAGGTGTCTGTAATGTTTCTTTCCTGGCAGAACACGTGTTGCGAAGGAGAAAGTATTTCTACAGGCAAAAATCAAAGTTGTGTGAATAGTGGAATTGACATGACTTTGATCCTTTGGCAGTATTCCACGAGTCATTATTTAAATTAAAGGTAGGAAATGATGAAAGAAATTTGCAGACAGGGGATACGTTACATAAAAAGTTTTTACATTTAAATAAAATTGCATTAGAGCCGAATGTGAGAATTCATTTGCGTAGTTTTGTTGGAAACATTAATGAAATTCTGTCATCAGAAGTTTTTTTCAACTTGATAATATTCATAGAGTGAGTTTATCGTTATAACATGCAGGGTTGGAAAAAAATCACGATTGAAAAAAATAAATAAAAAAAATCAGATTTTTTTTTTTTATTTAAATTGGATTTCTTTGATCTTTCCCTGAATACTAATTTTAATTGTTGTTTTTATGTTTTTTGCAATATTGTATATAATTGTAGAATTATATATATATATATATATATATATATATATATATATATATATATATATATATATATACATATATATACATACATATACATACATACATACATACATACATATATATATATATGTATGTGTGTGTGTGTGTGTATATACAGGGTATCCGCCAAAATGAAAAATTTTCAAATCCATGACTTTCCCTGATTTTAGCAGATTATTTTCCATGACTTTAAAAATATTTTGTTAATATGAATATATTTGTGTATATGAATAAAACTTCTGATGTACATACAAATAAAATGTATGCTTTAAGAGAAATTACAACAACTTATGATAAAAAATACTTTATAAACTCATATATATATATATATATATATATATATATATATATATATATATATATATATATATATATATATATTGATTGCAGCCGCTTCCGTTCAGAAAGAAAATTACTTGCAGAGGCACTTTTTTTTTTTTTTTTTTTTTTTTTTTTTTAATTTTATTTTTTTTTTTTTTAAATGGTAGCTTTGCGGATCCATGACTTTCCATGACTTTTACTCATTTTACTTAGAAAATCATGACTTTCCATGACAAAATTAATCCATTGTCTAAATCCATGATTTTCCATGACTTTCCGGATGCGCGGAAACCCTTTATATATATATACATATATATATGTATATGTATGTATGTATATATATGTATATATATATATATATATATATATATGTATATATATATATATATGTATGTATATATATATATGTATGTATGTATATATGAATGTATATATATATATATATATATATATATATATATATGTGTATATTGTAGATCTTGAATGTTCGTTCTATGCAGACTAGACTACACTACAATGTTTTTTATTTCTAGAACACTGTACTAAAATTGATTCTTTTCCAGGAAATGCAATACATATTTGTTAAGGCAGGCTATAATATCAAAATGGAAGGGAAATATGCCAAGACATCCAGAAAATCACCAATTAGCCCTGTTTAACCATAAGAGCAAAATAAATAAATGAATACCATTTATTTATTTTGCTAATTAATTATTAATAATTAACCATTATTAATAATTAATTATACCATTATTTGTAATTATTTTGTAATTTGGATAGTGCAAACTAAATAAGATGTAAATTTAAAGAACAAATTAAATATTCTTTTTAATGGAAACTATTTATTTAAAAAAACAAATCACAATTATTTCAATATTTTTAAGCATCTAATTATGGATTTAATTGTTTCAATTAACAAAAACTAGCTTTTATGCTTTATCCACTCCTAATTGGTTATAAAGGCTAAATGAACAATACCAAAAGAAGAAAACTGTCTTTCCATTCCAGCAGATGAAGCCACGGTTGTTGTTATTTGGTAGACAAACTAGATTTCAAGTTTTGTAATACTCTCTTTACCTCCCATTACTTAAAATGAATTCCACCAGTCATAATCAATCATTGTACTACCCCTACTACATACTTTCTGATAACAACTCCTAAATTCTTGGAAAGTACATGCTATTTATTTACACTTATTTACTTATTGCTATTACTCTGCTGACTGATTCCCAATTCTCCTGTCTTTGGAATATAGGTTTTAAAAGAAGTGAAAAAAAATGATTTAAATCTTTATTTAAATAAGTTGATTTTTTCAAAAAAATCAACTTATTTAAATAAAGATTTTAATCATGATTTAAATCATGCTAACCCTGCAGGATAGCCACTTCATGTTCAGCCTTCGATCTGGGTAATTAAAGTTTCCAAATGAAGATTATATTTTTATTAAAATGTACTTCTCTTTCCCTCTCTTTTTAAATGTGCTTAATAATTTTGGACTACTCAATATTTTTAAGTTATTTTTTTCAATGCTTCTCGAAACATAGCTATCTTTATATATCATTATGCCAAACACGATTGGGGAGCTGTTACTCATTTATCAGTCTGACCTAAAATCAAATTAATTCCAATGTAATTAAATTTAAAAGTGGTGGTAATTATCACCAGCATTAGTAAAGTTATCAAATTAAAAGCATTATTATCTTAAAAGTAGTCTGTTCTAATAGCTTTTTATATTGCTTTTTTTATAAATTTAACGCAAAATAAAATTTTTATCAAGCAACTTGAAAAAATAAATCCAGATACTTTTGACTGACTTTTAGAAAATATTTTAAGTTTCTTTAAATTTTGATAAATATTTTACATTTTTCCGGACTGTCCCTGATCATTTTGCAATTCTCTGACTTTCCAGGATGCTGGGAAACTTTGACATATTAGAAGTAAAAAAAAAAATGTTAAAGATTTACCGTAAGGTTAAGGAGAAGTGTTAAGGAATTAAAATATCAAATTTATTTAGGTGTATAAGCATTAAAATGAGATTCACATACAGTAAACAACATATATATTAGACAAAGTAATAATTAATATGTTCTTGTGACATGCGATTTAAGGCTATCTAGAATATCATAAAAAATATTGAAGGAGCAAACATTTAATAGCTTTTTATATTTGATTTTTTATAAATTTAGCACAAAAGAAATTTACATCATGCAACTTGGAAAAAAAATCCAGATTCTTTTGACTGATTTTTAAAATATATTTATGAGTTTCTCTAACTTTTGATAAATATTTAACATTTTTCTGGACTTTCTTTGACCATTTTGCAATTCCCTGATTTTCCAGATTCTTGGAAACTCTGACATAGTAGCAGTAAAAAATTGTTAAAGATTTTCTGTACCTGTTAAGAAGTTAAAGTATGTCAAATTTATGTAGGTGTATAAGCCTTAAAATGAGATTCATATACAGAATTGCAACACAGGCAACATATATATTAGATAAAGTAATATGAATAGGTTCCTGTGACATGCGATTTAAGGCTATCCAGAATAATATAAAAGAATATTGAAGGAGCAAATACTTAATTGCTTTTTATATTTGATTTTTTTATAAATTTAACACAAAATAAATTTACATCAAGCAACTTGGAAAAAATAAACCAGATTCTTTTGACTGATTTTTAGAAAATTTTTGCAAATTTCTTTAACTTTGGATAAATACTTTACATTTTTACAGACTGTCCCCTGACCATTTTTCAATTCTCTGAATTTCCAGGTTGCTGGAAACTCTGACATAGTAACAGTAAAAATTGTTACAGATTTACCGTACCTGTTAAGAAGTTAAAATATGTCAAATTTATGTAGGTGTGTAATCATTAAAATGATATTCATGTAAAGAATTGCAACATATATATTAGAAAATGAAATAATAAATAGGTTTAAGTGACATAAGATTTAAGACTATCCAAAAATATCATAAAAGAACATTGAAGGAGCAAATACTTAATAGCTTTTTATATTTGCTATTTTATAAATTTAACACAAAAAAAAATTTATATCAAGCAACTTGGAAAAAATAAATCCAGTTTCTTTTGACTGATTTTTAAAATATATTTATGAGTTTTTCTAACTTTTGATAAATATTTTACATTTTTCTGGACTGTCCCTGACCATTTTTCAATTCCCTGATTTTCCACGTTAATGGAAACTCTGACATAGTTACAGTAAAATATTATTAAAGATTTACCGTACGTTTTAAGAAGCTAAAATATGTCCCATTTATGTAGCTGTATAGGCATTAAAGTGATATTCATGTACATAATTAAAATATAAGCAACATATATATTAGACAAAGTAATAATATGTTCTTGTGGCATGCGATTTAAGGCTATCCAGAATATTATAAAAGAATATTGAAGGAGCAAATACATAATAGCTTTTCATCTTTGATTTTTTGTAAATCTAACACAAAATAAATTTATATCAATCAACTTGGAAAAAATAAATTCAGATTCTTTTGACTTAATTTGAGAAAATATTTGTAAGTTTTTCTAACTTTTGATAAATATTTTGTAATAGACTGTCTCTGACCATTTTGCAATTCCCCAATTTTATAGGTTCCTAGAAACTCTGACACAGTAGCAGTAAAAATATTGCTAAAGATTTACCGTACCTGTTAAGAAGTTAAAATATGTCAAATTTATTTAGGTCTATAAG
>CM063506.1:129661603-129701603 GCA_032207245.1 Pardosa pseudoannulata | reverse complement strand
TTTATTAGACTCCTTATTACAGAGTTATTAAATTTTGTTTTGATCGAAAGTTTATCTTTTCCCTCAAAAAGACTTTGAAACTATTGCTGCGTATTACACGCCAAAGTTAAAGTAAAACGTCACATATTTGCACTTACTTCGATCACGTGGTTATTAATTTTATTAAAAACCCCGTGTTCATCGGGACACCTGTAGGCTACTTACCATTAATATTAAATTGATAATTATTATATAACTAAATGTTATTCACTATAAAAGTGTAGTACATCTTTGCCAGTCAACAGCAGACAAGAAAATGATTGCGAAAAACACTTCGCTGGAGCAGAAGTATACCCCCGAGCGAGATAGATAGAATTTTCCCAAGGGAGAAGAAACTTAGTCCGCGAATTTAACAGTTAGGAGAAAAGCTGAGCCATTTGCCAGAGACAGATAGAAAATGGTGTTGAATGGACGGAAAATTTACATCTATTGCACAGAAAGCTTTGGGAAATGTGTTGGAAGAATTTTAAGTCGAGGACACTCCTTTGATTAAGACATTTCGTGGCTGAAAAAATAGATTTTAAGGCATTAGAATGGGAGATAGGAGGATTTTAAAGAGATATTAAAGTGAAATATTTTTGATATATCACACGCACACACATACGTATGCATTTTATACCCGTATAATGGCTGGAGTCAAAATGACATCGGTAAGCATGTTAGTGTTAGTACAAGCTATCAATGTACTAAAGTAAATTTTTCATCCAAAACTTTAGCCAAAAATTTTTCTTTTCGAGCTACCCCACTTTTGGAAACTCTATATAGAAAGTTTTAATACGTATATAATATTGTAACCAGTGCAGTATCAACTGATGTGGAAGTATAATCATCTATCATTGGAAGTATGACAGTATTTACATCTGTTTACAAAGAGACGAAAAATGATGTTATAAAAAAGTAATTCAAAAAATAGTTATTTGCTCTGAAAATGAATTCTTAATGGAAGTTGATTTGGATCATTGGAGTTTTATATAACAACCATAAATCCGTTAAAATAATCTAATTTTGACAATCTAAAATTTATCGAAGACAGAGTTATATGTCATATAGTTAGTTCTTCTGCTTTTCTCACTTTATTTCGGAACGTACAACATTTTTAATTATTAAAAAATCTTTATTCATGGCATTTTGATTATTTTTATAAAGGTACATAGAATAGCAAATTCGTTTGAAATCAAGTTTTTATATGTCTGCATTCTTTGTTATATATATATATATATATATATATATATATATATATATATATATATATATATATATATATATATATATGTATATATATATGTATATATATATATGTATATATATATATATATATATATATATATATATATATATATATATATATATATGTATATATATATATGTATATATATATATATATATGTATATATATATATATGTATATATATATATATATATATATATATATATATATATATATGTATACTTGCTGTATAATATTTCTCACTAATAGTTAAGAAATTCCAATAAAAAGTCTCATTAATTCAATAGATGTTGAAAATACACGGCAACCTACTGTTTGCAATAGAAAATGCATTCAAAAATTTTCATTTATACTAAAGAGAAGCCATATATATTTCTAAACTCATAAAGTTAAAGAAGTAAACATATCGTTAAAAAATTGAGCCTCCCAACTCATGTTTAAAATTCCATACATTAAAAAGCTAAATTGCTATAAAGTGAAACAACATATTTGTTAGAACTCAAATTCTTAACATCTTGTATACAAATTTTTGCGACTGCTTTGTAAATATTTAAACGAGTTGCCGTCAACAGATAATGAATTAAATATTGTCGAACAAATCATAGATCAATAACATGGGGCTCAGACACGAAACACTAGAAGCACAGCATTAAAGATTCTTTCGAGACAGAAATAGAGCCATACATCACTTTTGCAATCAGGAATGAGTCGTGAAAAATTCAATGGATCATAAAAAATGCTCAAAAGCTAGTAATTTAGTTTCATAAAATTCGATTTGATTTATCCTCCTTTGCGACATCCAATCATTCTTTGAATTAGTAGCTATCTTCGTGATGTATTAGACACCAATCTTCGAGGAGACCTTGAGTTTTGAAAAGAATTTTTTAATATAACGTTTAATCTATTTTCTTTAATCAATTTCTTTTTCTCCGCCGACAAAGAGCGAGAGATGCCGCTGTCATTCGTCGTACGAGACACGATATTTTATTGTGAGACAGCTTAAAAAGAAGTCAATTTTAACACATTTATGCTTAGTGTTTCCCCTTTTGGACTAGTAGTCATGTGGGAATGTTATAGAACCTGCTGTCTAAGGGAATTAATGTGGTGAAATTTCACATTAATGTGATGTGTATATTGCAAGTGAAATGTTTGTTCGTCTATCCCATTCAATAGTATTGACAACAACGTTCTGAGGCAACGCCTGAGTTACATAAATTATGGACAATACAACTATGGATTTGTTTCCTTTTTCAGTTTGGATGTGGTAAGTGATTTGAATAAAATGATGAAATATTTTTTGTAGAATGAAATAATTTTTAAAAAATGTTTTTTTCCCAGTGAATAAGGGTAAATTTCTCACATTAATGGTAGTACTTCAACCTCCGGCATAAGTTGGTTAATAATCTTTGCAATCTCCAACATATTTAATAAAACAGTAAGGGCCAGTCCCACCAAAAACGTTTAACGACTAACCGTGATTAACCTATGGCGCCCACCAATGGTGGAACGCAATTCTGCATTTAAACAGAGATTAATCATGGTTAAACATAAACATATATAATAAAAGATAATTGCGTCTTCAATGCGTAATACTTCATTTAATGGTTACCAATGTCTGAACCCCTTATCACACGGCAACATTTGCGGGTTCAAAAAGCAAAGCATTCAGTTCATGATTACTTTTAGGGCTGGCCTCACCAAAATCGTTTAACAGCTAACTGCGATTAACCTATGACGCTAACCAATAGTGGAACGCAATTCTGCATTTAAACAGAGATTAATCATGGTTAGTCGTTAAACGACTTTGGTGATACAGGCCCTTGGAGATGAAGAATTCGCGAATTTCTCGTGTGATCTTTTTACCGATTCATTTTAGTTCAGATCGATGAATGATAAGGCCTTTAATCGGTTAAAATATTTTATGCACTTGAAAAATATTCGGCTTTATGATCGGGAAAAAGAATCCTAAATTTAATCCGCTGTTTTATCAACGCATATGAGTTGACGTGTGATAAGGTCTTTAAGGAGTTCTTAAATAAGATGTAAAGGAACCGTAGGATTCTACAAAAAAAATTGCTTAATTCACTAAATTTTGTACAATTAAATATTTTAAACCCATAAGGTCTGAAGCCTAGATTTAAATTAACCAACCAATCTATCTGAGACGTGTAGTATTTAATCTGGGTACGCTGTGGTTACAGTATACAGTATATTTGAGGAGGTTTGATTTGGAGCGCTAAGGTCTATTTTTTTGCAATACAAGAGCTAAATGAGACCAGGACCTATTGCTTACTGCTAAAGCTTTATATATATACGTGTGTGTATATTTATGTTCCTATATATATCGATATATGTAGATATATATATATATATATTATATATATATATTATATATATTATATATATATTATATATATATTATATATTATATATATATATGTATATATATATATGTATATGTATATATATATATATGTATATGTATATATATATATATATATATATATATATATATATATATATATATATATATATATATATATATATATATATATATATATAACATAGCGGTGAACAAGCTATGCCACAGCTGTGGAGCTCAGTAGTCGGAGCCAAAATAATGTTGTGATGGTCAAGAGAATGACAACATTTTTCAAAGAATAGTGAGCAGCTGCTTTATTTGGTCATCTCCAACAGTCAACTCTCATGTAAATTAGCCATGCGGCCTTTTATAACCATTGAAGCGCCACCAGCGTGAGGAAGTAATTTTAGGTGCGGCCTTAAGAAAAGTTGTTGTCAGAATTAAAGAAATCAGTCCAGCGAAAGTTGGTTGGCGAATTCGTATCGCCAAGTGTAAGAAGATTTTATCTATTACAAAGAGTTAAAGGCAAGAGGCTACTAGAAGACAGAGAAATCGCGGACTTGATGTTTCTAATATAGGAGTTAGTAATTTTAATTCTAAGGTTAAAGTATTTAAATTTTTACATTACACACACACACACACACACACACACACACACACATATATATATATATATATATATATATATATATATATATATATATATATATATATATATATGGGTGTGTTGTTATTTTTGCGTCTAGGGCAAGGCAAGGACGTGAGTCATAGGCTATTTGAAATAAAAGAAAGTGGTGAGCCTTTCGTTTATGAAAGGCACCGTTAGGGGGAAAAAGAGATTTTTCTCAAAGTGGGTTCTTGTAGTTTAGAAATAGAGACCAAGCAGAAGATCACAAATCTAGGCCTGTTATCCTCTGAGGTATCGTTTGAGAACTTTGTGAAAACGAACCTATTTTTTTGTGCTCCAGTCACACTTAACGAACACGGTGGTTCAAAGGCTGACTCAAGAACAGAACCCGCAACCCTTTAGTTACGAAATCGCTGTCTTTGCCGGTTAAGCTACCGTGGATCTGCATATAAATATGCATACATGTAAAATAAATACACACATATACATACACATATATAAATATACATATACATATATATACATATATACATATACGTATATATATATATATATGTATATATATATATATATGTATATATATATATACATATATATATACATATATATATATATATATATATATATAGATATATATATACATATACATATACGTATATACATACATGCACACATACATACATGCATATTTCTAGGATATTTTTTTATAACCCATTTACAATCTTTCTAAATATGAGTTTACAAAGTATTAAAAACACGCACTAAAATAACGCTGGTAGTTACTATCGTTAACTTCACGACCGCGTAAATAGATTTTTTATTTATGCACTATTTCCAAGATCAATATAAAAGTTTCAATTTCTAGATATAACTTACCTGCGTCACACGATATCAATCAATTTTGCAAACTTGCCATCGTCATGCAGTATGTTACTTCAGGATTCAGTCAACTATTTCTACACGCTTAATCGAAAAACGGTTATTTTTTGGCAGGTAATCGAAACAGGCGAGTGGCATGCTACCAGTACTAAAATAGTTGTTTGACAAATGCTGACGTAAGACTTACATTAAATTTGAAGAATTTTTTTTGTAAGTTACTTGGATTTGAACACCTGTTGCGAGTTGTAGGATTTGTAATTGTAGGAATACTTAAGGTAACCGTGGAGTTTTAAATCTATATGTTTATAAAAAGCAAAGTCATTTCGAAATAAATTTAGGTAAAGTAGTTAACACTCGAAAGTAAAGTATTGTTTTAAGAGCTATTAATAAATAATTGCTTGAAAACGCGTCATGCGTATTTCTCACAACAAGGAACAAGTGTGTTTAAACCTTAAAAAAAGTAACTATATATTCTTAAATAGTTTTTAAAATTTAGTCGTGCATTACTGTTATTTCCAAAATTTACTTATTTTTGGGTGAGGGACACAAAAATTTAACATCTAATTAGAAACACTGAATAACTCAGTCTTATTTTAATACTTTCTAATTTATTTAAAATAAAAGTAGGCTTGAAAAGTTTCTAAAAGCACCCGTGGCATCATTGGTTATGTATATCTCAAGTGAAATCTAGACGCACAGAATGTAGTATCAAATATTCAGTTAAATTTTATTTAGTTTAGAAATAAATCTTAATAGAAAATAATAGAAAAAATTGTTTTATTTATGTATTTTTGAAATCGGCCTAGAACAATGTTATAGAGAACACCTGGTCTTTCTTGTGATTACATATCACAGTGTTGCACGGCCCATCGTCATCTAAATTTTTCTTTATATGATAAGTTTTAAAAATATGTGTTACTCAATGACATCTGGTGCCAAATCCTTATTCACGGAACCAAAGATGGTAACTGACAAAATAAAACTTCCATTTAATTCCCATTGTCTAATCAATATTGAAGTTTAAATTCCAAAATCGTGTTATTACGATATTCATGTTACCTTGACAAGCATTTTTGAGGAAAAAAACTTTCCTCAGAAACTTGAAATAATAATTTTTACTCTCCTTGCTGCCTAGACAGGGTCGACAAACCGCAATCCTTCTGTATAGGCTTTTGTACCTCGTCAAGACTTCTACCTCTATTTATCATATAAAAAGCTTTCAAAGTAAGGTGTACAAGCAACTTTCCTTGTACTGGAACACGTTACTAGCAAATAGTTTTAGTCTAATTTAGAAGAGCCCAAACAGCTAGAATGTTCAGTAAATTATTGGCCCCGACTAGCAAAAACTCACCTATCTCCCCGATGCTCTGATTTTGGGTTTAAATTAAAGTTGCTTAAAAATGGATGGCTTTTCTAACCAATGTCAGTTTTATAAGAAAATAAGACAGATTACATTACCGGAAGGTCAACTTAATTTTAACACTCTAATCTAAATATTATTTTTTAATGGTAGAGCGCTGCTCTTCAGTACCGGAGTTCACGGGTTCGAATCCCGCTGGGATGTTCGTAGCCGTTCGAAATCGGCTTTAAGTAGTAGGTCCCAGTCTTATTAGCCCTTATGTAACAAAACACTATCTGTAGCACTCCAAAGCAAACTAAACATTATTTTTAATGAACTTTAATGTTCTTAATAAACTGAAATAGTTTTGGTAAATACATAATAATAATAAGATACATATTATAAAAAGAATGTAAAACGTAATGTAATTTGTAGCACTAAGGTAAATATTTCAGAGCATGAGTGTTAATTAGACTGGGATATTGCTTACAGGTGATTTTTCTCAGGAAATATCGCACAATACCCATTCAGTATACTCTATAAATGCAGAAAATGAAATTAATATCTGTGCCCATACTCATTAGTTATTTAACAACACACTTAAAATTAACTTCTCCGTAGAGACTGAGTTAATGAACAAACTGAAAACTTACATTTTTATGACATAAAATAATTTTATACCTGTAATCTATTTTTCACGAAACGCAATTACTATCGATCGGTACTATTTATTTTTAGTCAACAGCGACACAGATAAAATTCTAAGCAAAAAATATAAACAAAACTGTTATACTGTCGCAAAGTATATAAAGTGGAACATCAAATGATTAAGATAGCAACGGGTGATAAAAGTATAAATGACACGCCTAAACTTATAAAATGTCCCATAAACCAGAGTTGATAAAAATCACGATTTAATAAAAAATAAAAAATAATAATAAATTAAAAAAAGTCGGATTTTTTTTTAAAATTTGAATCAGATTTTTTTTATTTAAATATATTTTTGAAATTTCAATATATTTAAGTATAATATTTGATACAAGCAAATTAAATTGTTCAAGTTAGATGTCTAAATCAATTAAATTCTTTTTTATATATAATAAAAAATGCATATAACTAAATTAAATAAATATATAAGAATAATTCATATATCAGTAGTAATTAAGAAGAAATAAATCAGCAGAAAATAATTTATTATCAGCAGATAATAATTATAAACCCTATATTGCAAGTAATAATTATATATTACTTTCCAATATAGAGTTTTTTGCTTGTTTTTATTATAATTTAAATAAAGGATGCTTCATGTTGTTAATTTATACATTTTACTCCTTCAACCACAGAATTATTAGAAAGATGAGAATATATTAATTGCTAAGTAATCACAATAATTTATATTTTTTATGAAAATTTTTCAACCAACTTTTTATTTTGTGACAGTGGTTAAATGTTAAATGATTTATAAATAAAAACAAGTTTAGCTGCTTTGACTTTTCAAAAGTCCAGAATTTTCCCCAGGTTCATAAAAATAAATAAATAAATAAAAGCAGGGGAGGATAATACTTATTACATTTTTGGATGTATTTGTTTTTATTTTTTAGAGACACTTAATATTTTAAAAAGTCAGGGCATTCTTTTCAAGGTATGATAATGAAATTTTTACTGTGCCAGTAATTTTTTAATACAAAAGATGAAAACAACATTAGACTGGGAGATAAGAAAGAGATAGGGGAGAAGAAATGGATATCAGGTAGGTTGCTATTTTAATAATACCAGGACAGGCAGGGTGCAGCAGCCTCCTGAAATCATCTGGGAGCAACTCTGGGTTGTCAATAATTTCTTATTGTGCTTATTACTAACAGCTTTCTTTTAAAAATTCAATCTTTAAAAATTGATTTAAATCAATGATTTAAAAAAATCAACTGATTTAAATTGCGATTTAAATCACGATGAGAAGAAATGAATAGCAGGTAGGTTGCTATTTTAATAATACCAGGACAGGCAGGGTGCAGCAGCCTCCTGAAATCATCTGGGAGCAACTCTGGGTTGTCAATAATTTCTTATTGTGCTTATTACTAACAGCTTTCTTTTAAAAATTCAATCTTTAAAAATTGATTTAAATCAATGATTTAAAAAAATCAACTGATTTAAATTGCGATTTAAATCACGATGAGAAGAAATGAATAGCAGGTAGGTTGCTATTTTAATAATACCAGGACAGGCAGGGAGCAGCAGCCTCCTGAAATCAACTGGGAGCAACTCTGGGTTGCCAATAATTTCTTACTGTGCTTATTTCTAACAGCTTTCTTTTAAAAATTCAATCTTAAAAATTGATTTAAATCAATGATTTAAAAAAAAAATCAACTGATTTAAATGGAGTTTTAAATCAGCTACTCAACCCTGCCATAAACTGATAATATTTGTCGATCATATGGCATTATTTCTATGTTTAATTTTTAAAAACTAAATGAGTATAAAGAAAAAGCTTATAAAAAATACAACATAGTTTTTTAAATTGTAATTCAATCCTATCGAAATTTTAGTTCCAAAAGTTACCCCAATTTTGCAGTTTTCTATGTGTTTATTACAAGGCAAAAAATACAAAACATAACCAGATATTTTTGAACTATGCATTGGTATTTTCGAAGATAAAGAGAGTAATTTTCTTTCTTGTACTGTGCCAGAAATAAAATTATTTATGTGTGTATATATGTTATAAATAAACACAGTTGTCATAGAACAGGGATTGGCAGAATTTTCATAAACAAGAGCTAAATTGGCAACGAAATAAGATAATGGAAGTGTCAAAGAGACACTTAAATAAATAACTTTTTACTCATAAAATACATAGAGTTTAGAGATCCACAAACGCCTTTAAAAAGGACTGTGTAAAGCTCACTAGCCGTGAACCGAAAAATTGTTGTTAACAAATAAAATTTAACATAAATGTTCTTAACACATTGACGGTCAGTAGGAACAAGTGAAGTTCGAAAATTAACACTACATATTTTTGTAATTTTTATAATATTAGAAGTATATTTTCACTCTTTCTGCTTAAACTTAATTTTGATAATTTCCAAAACATGATAAAAGCATAAATGACATGCCTAAACTTATAAAATGCCACATAAATTGATAATATTTGTTGATGATATGGCATTATTTCGATGTTTAACTTTTTAAAACTAAATGAGTATAAAGAGAAAGCGTATAAAACTAGAAGATAGTATTAAACTAAGTAATTCAATTCTACCGAAATTTTAGTCGAAAAAGTTACCCCCAATCTTGCAGTTTTTTTATGTGTTTATTACAAGGCAAAATATACAAAACACAAATAAATATTTTTGAACTATATACTGGTATTTTCGAAGATAAAGAAATTTTATTTCTTGTACTGTGCCAAAAATAAAATTATTAATATGTGTGCGTATGTGTAATAAATAAACAAAGTTTGTCATTCAGTAGAGATTGGCAGAGTTTCCATAAAGAGGAGCTAAATTGGCAACGAAATGAGATAATGGAAGTATTATCAAAGAGACACTTAAATGAATTATTCTTACTGATAAAATACATAAAGCTAAATGTTTGGAGATCCTTAATTTCCTTCTAAAAGAACCATATAAAGCTCAGGAGCCGTGCACTAAAAACCGCTTGTTATTGAAAAAACTCCCTCAGATATTTACACACTATAATATATGTATATTAATATTATAACACACATATTCTTAATTTCAAGAGAAAAATAATAACCCTAAATAAATAATAGCATTTATTGGATAGTGTGTTTATTTTAGGTAATTGTACTATTTATTTATTTACATGTGTACACACACACACACACACACACACACATATATATATATATATGTATATAAATATATATATATACATATATATATATATACACACACATATATATATATATATATACATATATACACACACATATATATATATATATGTATATAAATATATATATATATATATATATACACACACATATATATATATATATATACATACACACACAGCTTATGGACCAAAGCTTGCTTGGCATTGTTAATATGTTGTAGGCCCAACGATGCCCGAGTGGTTAGGGAGCTGACCTTCGGTACCGGAGTTCGAGGATTCAAATCCCACTATGTCAAGGATGTTCGTAGCCGTTCGGTATCGGGTTTAAACGGTAGTTCTTGCTCTCAGAGCCCTCGTGTTGTTTACACCCATCTCCTGATAAAATGACAAGAATCCTCGGTCTTTCCCTAAGGAATTTATACATGAATTTTAAAAAATATAAGGCCGCGGGTAGCAATTATTGATTTAGGCTTTAGTTTTGACAAGGTGGACAGAATACAATCTCAATTAAGAGAGATAGAACGTGAATTGGGAGAATTAAGAACTATAGGGGCAATAATTTGATATATATATGCACACACACACACATATATATATATTTATAAATATAAATAAATAAATAAATAAATATATATATATATATATATATATATATATATATATATATATATGAATGTGTGTGTATAATCAGGAAACGCAATTTTTAATACTAAAGTTTTCCTTTTATCTAAAATCTTCTGCCAAACTGTTATTTAAGTTATTTTTGTCCAGATTTAATTAAATCACGCTTTACAAAAATAATAAAGCTCAAAGTAGAGAGAAATGTCAGTGTAAATTACGTGAGTTTGATAAAGGAAGCCAAATATCCTTTTACAGGAAACCAAAGAACAGGCGGTATGGAAATTACAGAGCGGCGTACCAGTGGCATAATTTGGTTCTACGCCAGAAATTTCGCTAAGAATATTCCAGTCATTTTTATTCTGTTATCAGTGTAAGAGGAACTGATTAGGCTGATTTATAAATGGAAAAAAGGCTATTTTTCTTTGTGTGGAATAAATAGATTTTCAGAATATCTTTATCTATTGAAGAATTCACTTGCAAGGTTTCATTACGACTTTTACATTTTCGAAAGCGTAAAAACAGAAGTTAATATAGAGAGAACATTTTCAGGATGATATATTACATGGGATAGGGGAAAGAAACAGGTATTAAATTTGATAATTTAGAAGGTGATAAAGCGCAGTGCTAAGACATGTAATTTAATATTTCTAACAGCTGTTTGAATGCACTGAACAACTTTACAATTGTAATATTATAGTACACACCGTATAATAATTTTTTTAAGTCATGCTCACCCAACTCCAAAAGCTTATCTACATTCATTCTTAATGCATTATATTCCGATGGTCGGCACTCTCCCGTCTCTCTCTCTATGTATATATATATATATATATATATATATATATATATATATATATATATATATATATATATATATATATATATATATATATATATATATATACATATATATATATGTGTGTGTGCGTGTGTGTGAAAATTAAAAATGGTACGTTATTATAGTTTTTAATATTATGATTTATAAATTATTAATACATCAATTAAAATATATAATGATAAAATTTTATAATAATAAATAAATAAAACAAATACTATAATATTTAACAATATAAATGCATTATTTATAAATTTTGCATATTTATAAAAATGCATTTTATTCCGATGGGCCGCACTGTATTATATATATATATATATATATATATATATATATATATATATATATATATATATATATATATATATATATATGTGTGTGTGTGTGTGTGTGTGTGTGTGTGTGTGTGTGTGTGTGTGTGTGTGTAATATTAAAATCCCTTATTTACGTATTTTAATATTAATTTAATAACTTTTGTTCATAAAGTGAGTTCGGGGTTTGCGCGGCAATTCTGATTTTTCCCTCCAGACACGTTAGACTTAATTCGGCCTCTGTCTGTACTACTTTAACCAATAGTTACCGCGTTCTCTTAAAACATGGGTATTTTGTATCACGTGATCAATTGTGCTTAGGGATTATTCGCAGTCTTTTTAAATTAGGAATCCCTACTTAAAAAGTGTATGTGCGAGATCACATTGTCTGTGTGCACGAAGTTGAAAAGGTGTTTGCCTGTTGTACGGATTTCAAGTTTCTTACTAGAAATAAACTGTGTTATGATTTTGAATGAGTTTCGCCCATATTACATATAGACAGGGTATCTGCCAAAATAAAATTTTTCAAATCCATGACTTTTCATGACTTTCCCTGATTTAGCGGATCATTTTCCATGACTTTTTAAAGCTTTCGTTAAAGTATATAAGAATAAAACTTCTGATGTACATACAAATAAAATATATGCTTTTAGAGAAATGACAGGAATTTTATCTTAAAAAATTATAAACTTACTATACAAGTGTTAATAAACTCACATACATAAAAATAAATTGTTGTATCTACATACCTAAGTTTAATCATATAGCAATTTTTCACTCAAAATGTTTCCAATTTGAATTCAGGGTACTTTGGTATTATCCAGGTGACCATGAATAATAGCCAAATATAACCCTACAATATTTATATACAATATCCTTAGAGATAAACTTATATTTTGTGCAAAAATCTTAACTAATTTTTATTAAAAAATAATTATTATATTAATAAAATTTTAATCTACAATTTAAGAAAAAACCAGAATAATATACATTTACCCACCCATTAAGCTTTGAGTTTCCTTGAAGAACAAATTTTACTTGGCAATAAGATAATACATAAATACCAAACTCAGTAACTTCAGCCAAATGACAGGCAAAAATAGAATTAAACAATTCAATGCATTTTTATTTAATCGGTAGTTTAGCGGATTCATGACTTTCCATGACTTTTATTTATTTTACTTGAAAAATCAAGACCTTCCATGACAAAATTAATCCAGTATCTAAATCCATGATTTTCCATGACTTTCCCTGACTTTCCAGGTGCGCGGAAACCTTGTATGTATGTATATATATATATATATATATATATATATATATATATATATATATATATATATATAAGCATATGTATGTATGTGTGTATATCTGCATATATATATATCTAAAAATTATTTCCTCTGATCACAATCATTAAGTAGCCCCTATTGTTTTTACTTGCTAGAGCTACTAGGCAAGAAGAAAGCTAATCAGCTAACAGTAATAATGCACGAAATAGTCTGGTCACATTGAAGGAGACCGGCACAAGTGTAATTAAAACTTTATTTTAGAGCTGCTAAAACGGACATCTTTACTAGTCAACGACAGACAAAGGAAAGACACAAAAATCACTCTACTTTTGTCTTGAAAGATTGTAAATGGGTTACAAAAGAAAATCATAGAAATATATATGTATGTATGCATATTTATATATGTGTATGTATATGTGTGTGTATATATATATGTGTGTGTGTGTGTAATAAATCATTTCTTCTAGTCACGATAATTATGTAGCCCCTATTGTCTTTCTTGACAGGGCTACTGGGAAAGAAGCCTAATCAGTAATACGAACGATGCAGTCTGGCCACATTGAAGGAGACCGGCACAAGTGTAATTAAAACTTTATTATTTTAGAGCTGCTAAAACGGACATCTTTTCTCGTCAACGACAGACAAAAGAAACACAATCACTCTCCTTGAACAGAGGTGCACCCTAGAGCGTAGACAGAAAGAAAGAATTTTCCGAAGGGAAACTTAGTCAAGAAACTTAGTCAGCAAATTAAGTTGTTAATATCAGGTAAAACGCGAAGCCATTTGCCGGCAAAAACTGGAAAACAGAAAATTTATATCTATAAGACAGAAAGCTTTGGAAATGTATCGAAAGAATTGTAAATCGAGGACAGTCCTTTGATTAAGATATTTAGAGGCTGGGAAAAAGATTGTAAGGAATTAGAATGGGAGAGAGGAGGTTTTTAAGGAAATATTAAAGTTAAATAATTTTGATATATTACATATATATGTGTGTGTAAATTAAAAACAATACGTTATTATAGTTTTTAATACTATTATTTATTAAAACAACAGTTGAAATGCATACTCATAAAAATTAATAATAATCAATAGGATATTTTTTACCATTAAAATTACTTATATCTTAATTCTAAAAAGATTTCAAACCATGCTGTAAATAACGTTAGCTTCATATAAATTACTGGATGCTAAGTAACGACGTAATAATTAATCTATTTTTTTCGCGGTGAAATGCCATAAAGCATTCATACACTGCCATCTATCTTTAGGCGGTAACGTTAATATCCGCTTAACTGTCATACAGAATAGAATAAAGCCGCGGTACTTCAATCGGCAAAGACAACGATCTCGTAACTGAAAGATTCCGGGTTCGAGGCTCGAGCAGGCCTTAGATTCGCCGTGTTCGTTAAAGGTGACTGGAACACGTAAAATATGTTCGTGGTCACAAATTCTCAAACAATACCTCTAGGGCTAGCAGGCCAAACCTGTGGGTCTTCTACTTGGTCCCTACTTCTAAATTACGAGGACTAAGCTGAGGTAATGTTCATCGCATCCGTAGCATACCTTGAGCTACACGTTCTCCTCGGCTGGTGCTAAATGGGTAACAGCTTTGCATCCTTAGGAAAAAGTTTGAAGAGGGGAAAAAAACCTGCATTTTTCACACACACACACACACACACACACACTTATATTCGTACAATGCGGACAACCAGCATAAGTTGCACTTACAATACGGGCCAACGAAGCCTTTTGAGTTGCTCAGGTCTTGTGTATATAAATATAAGAAATTTCTGAATGTAGTAAAATGCTAAATATCATATCAGCACACAAAGATGAAAATCCAAAATCCGCGAACTGGAGTTCGAAATTCAGTACTGAGGCCATTTGGAATAGTCACTGTGCAAATTCTAAGCTCTAAGTATTTTAACACAGCTGAAAAAAAATTAAATAAGCCAGGTTTCAGGCTACATCATTTAATTACTGCTTTGTTATTAACTCTGGAATGATGTGCAAAATAAATGACTTATTGAATTGAAAAGCACAGAATGGAAATTAAAAATTACCACAATTTTCTAATTACGTTAATGACACTTATTTTAACTTTGAAATGATGAAAAATGTAAATGAATGAAACATTACGAAAATTAAATGGGATCACATTATAACTCCACTTAAAGAAAATGGAGATTCAGGAAAATGAAGAATTGATTTTTATGATTTATTTAAATTTACTGTCGTTTGTTGTATATGCGCAGTCTTTTAAAAGCCACTTAAAAATGGGCACTAAATCCAAAGTCCCTCGGTATCGGGAATTTTGATGAAAAGTAAAATTAACAAAATCTGGTTTATATTGCATTTTAAAGATAAATCGTTAAGTCTCTTTTTAAACTCATATTTTTACTACTTCTAAATACTAAGGTAACTACCATTTACTAAAAACATTATTATAGTCATTATTTGAAAATCAAAATTATAATGAGCATTTTAAGTTATCTTCTGCATAAGTATGCAAAACTTAAGTATTGCACATAAGATATCAGAAAATATTTTAAAATCATAACACATTTTTTTACAAATGCAATGGACACTACATCTTTATTATGTACATCATTTAAAATTAATATTTAAACTATTTATAGGTGTAATCAAGAACATAAATAAACATGAAAATAATCTAAACATGTAGCAGGTGCAATTTCTGCCCTCTCCTTTTATGATAGGTGGCGCTATGATAGCCATCTAGTTTTTCCCATGATGCCACTCTTTTTCTCTGTATATGCTTGTCTATGATTTTGTGCTTTTTGTGCGGTGTCTTGTGATGTGTTTCTTTCTACTGTGTTGTGAAATGTAACCAACGAATAAAAAAGTGGTTCCTGAAACTAGACTTATTATTTAACAACGGTCTTTCGCATAAATAAGAGTCTCGTCTCTTTACAAGCATAATAAAAAATTAAAATCATAACAATAACTAAATTATTTGACTTAAAAGTCATAATTATTTGACTTATGAACTATATATGTACTGACATTATGACACAAAATTTCATGTATGAACGTGACAGGCGATGAAAATAATTTAATTCACTATAACTGTTGTTTTATGGTTTATGGTTTGATTTGGGACGCTACGATCTACTTTTTGCAACACGAGGACTAATGAGACCGGGACCTACTGCTTAAAGCCGATTCCGAACGGCTACGAACATCCATGTTTTCCCGTTTCTTTCTTTATTTTGAAATTTTTTATTATATCAACACTTACTGCAAAACGTAACCACGTTTGAGTATGTGTGTGTGTGTGTGTGTGTAAATTATCTCCACAAGTTTGAGAAACTTTGCCTTAAATGGTCATTGTTAAAATACTCTGCCAATTTTCCGAGATCTGTGGAGTGAAAATGATCATTAAAGTGAAACTGATTCAGTAGAAACGGAGCAGATGCATCAAGTGCCCTAAATATCACTAAATGTTTTTTCGTCTCCCAACTGTGACCTAAAAAGGAACTATGTTAAAATCGGAATAGAAAGATAAGTGCTGCATACCCAATTATAAATGTGTAATTTTTGTATTTTCAATTTAAAATTTTAAACCAATAAATTTATTCTGCATCACATTTAAAAATTTAACGTTCAAGTAATATTTCGTAATTCTTTTTTTGGCAAAATTTCTGTTTACGATGTATAAAGAGTTGCATCATTTATTAATAAAAATTATGAAAAATGTTAATTTAGGTAATGCTTTAAATAAACCAATACATAAAAAGAGATAATATAATCTTCGTGGAGAATTTCACAACAAAATAATTCTATAGACACTTTGTTTATACTGATCTTGTAATACTGTGGTGCAACGAGGAAACCAAAATTGTGACAACTCAACTCTACTTTTATTCATTATTGGCTTGTATTCTAAAGATAAAATAAATACGTTTTTAGCCGGAACATCAATCTTGAAAACTCAACCGTTTTCAATCAAGATATCAAAAATTATATAAACTGATCGGAAATTAAGGTAAGTTTTTTAAAGTAATTTAAAATGTCTACCACGGAAGAAAAATTTCATTCTTTAATTTTAAGTTCGTATTAAACTTACACCTCTCAGACTGAAACACATTATAATGTTAACTCGTAGGAGTAGCATACATTTTAATTACAACTAAGAAATAACCTCGATATCTGGATAAAACTTATTTTGTCTATTACATGACCTTAAAATCTGCAGTAGGTCAGTCGGGATCTGAGACGTAGAGTTCACTGCCGGAGGACAGAGAGTTCGGAGACTGAGCCAATCAAAGACTGTCGTGTATGCTATCTGCAGGTAGGGCACATAAGGTTTTGTGGTTGCAATGTCCTCCAAGTTGAAACGATACCTCTATAGGAGGCCGGCTAGGTAAGGAGTCTTCTCCTTGATCTTTGTTTCCAAATTACGAGGACCCACTCTCAGAAATTAACCAACTTAATCTTTATGGGAATAATATTATAAGATACAACAATTATTGTGGATTTGTTTGGTTTTAGGAATTCTTAAATTAATTTAACTTTGTTAATGGATAAGAAAGATGCTCTGAGTATGATTACACAATGACGGCCTTCGAAGGTTCAAGAAACGCTGGCAGAAAACTGTAACTCGGAATGGCGATGATATAGAGATGTCTTAAGAAAATACAAATAGAATTCCGATCTCGATTTTTTTTAAGTAATATCTTAAACTTTGAAATACGCTCTCATACTATTCATTTGAGTCCCGGTAGCTCAGTTGGCAAAGGCAACAATCTCGTAACTGAACGGTTGCGGGTTAGGAACAGTAATATCTTAAACTTTGAAATACGCTCTCATACTATTCATTTGAGTCCCGGTAGCTCAGTTGACAAAGGCAACAATCTCGTAACTGAACGGTTGCGGGTTAGGAACCGGAGCCGGCCTAAGATTCGCCATGTTCGTTAAAGGTGACTGGAGTACGTAGAATATGTCCGTGGTCCCAATGTCCTCCAAGTTCTCCATTAATACCTCTGGGGCTGGCAGGCCAAGTCTGTGAGTGTTCTGCTTAGTCCCTGCTTCAAATTTACGAGGATCCACTTGAGCAAAATCGTTTTTTCACCTTAATGGTGTTCATTAAAACGAAAGGCGCACCCCTTGGCCTAATACGCCAGTCTGCAGGCTTTATCGTGCTTGCTTTGTCTAAGTGGCATGAGAAACAACATTATTCATTTAATGGGATTTTCTATTTATCAATACCTTAAAAAATTAAAATCAGGTTTTAAGAAGTTAAGACTGTGTTATGAACAGTATTTTAAGAAACTCAGGAAAATTCTCTATAATAAATTTGCGGCTGCGATATTCAATAAAACCTGTATGCCACCTGCCTTACAGTTGAATGGCGGAAGAAAAAGAATCAACAAGTATTACGAAATATCAGTCAGTCATTCGTAAATGAAAGTAATTTTTTTCTTCATTGTAATGCAAGTCATCCACCATAAAAACTTCATGTATCCGGAAATGTTAAATATTTTCACCTGTTAGTACACACAGATAATAACAGATGTGAATCAACGTCTTTCGCTTTTCAACCGTTAAAGACACAAAACGGTGACATTTTATTTTTCATAATTCTTTTAACCGTTGCAAACAAAGCCCGTCCTTACTATTTAACCGTTAGAAAGCAGAAGAAATCACGTAGCTGTAGCTTTTAAGGTATTTAATATCTTAAACGATACGCACATAATTTTCTCCCCAGAAAAATGAATTCGAATGGGCGTGCACGGATATTGTGAGGTGATTTAGATCCATATAAAAATATTTTAGTTAAATGGTTATAACAGTTGGACTTGTATTAAAAGTTTCGTATTTAATTCTAAATTCCTAACATATGTACACCTGTTTAAAAACATCATCGAATGGGGAAAAATTTCTTGCTTAAAGCTTAAAGGGTTGGGTTAATTATACGTTTGCGACAAACATACACAAATATTTTAACTTCTTTTTTCTGTTCTCTGAGAGTACTCGTTTCTGTTCTTTAAGGATTTACTTCTTCCTTCCCTACATAAGATAATGGATTTTATCTTACATGTGGCACAACTTCATTGTGGTACTCCCAGTTTAATATACAAAATGAATTACCATTGTACTTTATTGGTTATCTACCAAGAGTACTTGTTTAGTGAATATTCTTACGAATACGAACTTTTTTCCCATCACGAGGGTTAATACTGGAATCTAAAGCATGAAGTCAACTCGAAACACTTACAAACCTACGTTGAATCCCACGAACTCTGGTACTAAAAGGTAGCAAATAGTACACGTACGCGCAACGGCCATCTGCGCGCGCACCTTTTGTTTTAGTGGTAAAGGACAAGACTGTTAGAGTGTTTGTGGTGGAACGTGCGACTGCATTCTCTACATGTTAATTGAGTAACTTGTAAATATGTGAAATATATTAATAATTAAATGTAATTTGTTAAATGTAGACATTTTGTTCCTGTGTTGGATTTATAGTGTTACAACACGACTATAGTTCAACAATTTTTAGTGGAACGCAAATTCACATTTGTGATATAAATGAGGAGAACTCTATCTTAATCGCTTATGAGGCCATGTTTGAACACGATACATTGTATTCAAAAGAAATTTTTAACACTTCTGCTATAACGTTAAAATTTTAGTGTATGTATATATATATATACACACACACACACACACACACACACACACATACAC
This sequence comes from Pardosa pseudoannulata, assembly GCA_032207245.1. Taxonomy (NCBI): domain Eukaryota; kingdom Metazoa; phylum Arthropoda; class Arachnida; order Araneae; family Lycosidae; genus Pardosa; species Pardosa pseudoannulata. The sequence continues at coordinate 129,681,509 of CM063506.1, read as the reverse complement.
ACACACAGATTTATTGTTAAAATAATCTTTTGTTTAAAAGCTAAGTTCTACTTTAGAAAAATTTTTGCGTTAAGAAGTTATGTAACGAAATTTTAACCATTACCTTTTTACAATTAAATTGATATGGTAAAAAAAAACTTTTTTCTATTTAGTGTATAGAAAAAAATGAAGATAGTAAGAACACACAGAAAATAATAACAATAAAAATATATAAATGTTAAATATATATATATATATATATATATATATATATATATATGTAATATTAAAATCCCTTATTTAAGTATTTTAATATTAATTTAAGAACTTTTGTTCATAAAGTGCTTCGGGGTTTGCGCGATAATTCTGATTTTCCCTCCAGACACGCTATAGACTTAGTACAGCCTCTGTCTGGACTACTTTAGCCAATAGTTAGCGAGTTCTCTTTAAACATGGGTATTTTGTATCACGTGATCGATTATGCTTAGGGATTATTCGTAATCTTTTAGTTTAGGAATCCCTACTTAAAAAGTATGTGCGGGACCAGATGATCTGTGTGCACGAAGCTGAAAAGCTGTCTGCCTGTTGTATGGACTTCATGTTTATTACCAGAAATAAACTGTGTTATGATCTTTAATGAGTCTCGTTCTACTTTACACACATACACACACACATATATATATATATATGCATATATGTGTGTATGTGGGTGTGTATATATGTATGTATGTATGTATGTATGTATATATATATGTATGTATGTATGTATGTATGTATATATATATATATATATATATATATATATATATATATATATATATATACATACATACATATAATGTAGAAATAAAAGATACAGAGGTGCAATGGAGATGGTCCCGATAAAGCTGTATAGCAGATATAAGTAAGGCAAAATCGTAGTAAATCATTGGAACGTGTCTATCTAGATGCATATCATTTTAACGTAAAAACTGTTAACCTGCGGTTACTAGCACTAGAGAGTAGCCAAAAGCAAAATTGTGTTCGTGACAATCTCTGCGAGGTTTGATGAGTCACGAATTAAGCTCTCGATACTTGTCAGCCAGCCAACTGCAACGGTTCTGAACTCGAAGAGGTGCAATAGCTCCTTAAAGACGGGTTTCGACCGTTAGTCATCGGCATTAATGGATCTATTATTTACCGGTTGGCCGAGATTAAAGTTTAACGGCATTCGAGCCACCTAGGGAGACGCGAATTTCTATCGAAGTTTCGGTAGTTTGCTTTTAACGCGTATCTTTTCCTTGACCTTCGCACAGTAATATAAAATTCATGTCGCAAATATTACTTTTTCTCTCTCGACACGAAACCGAATAGTATATCATATATGTGTTTAAGAGAGGGAATGAAAAATACAGTTGGCAAAGAAAAATATGTCTACATTCGATATAAATTATATAACCTCACGTTACTTATTGTTTAAAAGTAAAGAAGTTTCTAGACATTTTTAAAACTCGGAAAAGTTTTCCAAGTTTTATAATAGTAATATGCAACACACCCGCTGCTGTTTTTAAAAATTAGTTGTTTTTACCACCAGATAAATTTATTTTTAAATTTATCCTGCATAAAAATTATGTGAAATAAATTCCCAAAGTCTAGAGATCTTTTTACGTAATTTTTAAACGAAGTATATATAAAGGAAAAGACTAACAAAAATGTTAATATCAAGATATATAAAAATAGAATTTTTGCTATTAGCCCCTTAACGTGTTCGAGTTAACTCGAGCGCGCTAAACTGGGCAAACTGTGCACACTCGAGATAATTCTGAGCGGCGTTGTACTTTTGTAGATATTGCGCTGTGTGTTGTGCTAAAAGAGATAGCAAAGAGAAAATAAAATAAAAAAGAGTCGTTACATGTGTAATAGTTGCAATGTTGGGCTATGTGCTGCACCTTGTTTCGAAATATATCACACATAGAAAAGTTTGATTAATTTTATAAATACTAGTATTGCTATTATTTATGTTTTAAAAGTATGAATTAGTATTTTTACTGATTATAATGTTTATTCTGAAATGGGAATTCGAAAATAAAGATTAAAAAAAAAGTCGATGTGCGTGTAATATTACAATATTCGACTATTTTCTGCAATGTTATCAAAATCCGAAATTGCAATAAGAATTTTGATTATTTTTGTATTTTTGTAATTTTTTTCGCAAGACAACGTTCTAAATTGGGTTTTTTACATCAAAAAAAATTTTTTTTCCTAGCCTTTTTTAAAAAAAATGTGCATTAAGGCGTAATTATGCATGTTTATTTCCAAACACAGCTGAATTCAAAGATGGCATCCTCGTGTTGCAAAAAGTAGACCATAGCGCTCCAAAACCAAACCAATCATAGATGGCATAGTTATGAATAAGGAACCTTAAAAAATTTATCCAAAAATAAAGCTTTCAAACTTTGGAAACTAATGTTAGAGTCTTAATTCTGACTGGTTGAAAAAGAACCTGAGGCTTTTGAGAAATACTGATTAGCAGACAGACAATTATGTAATAAATGTTAATAGTCCTAGAGAAAAGAGAGTTGGTTTAAACCAAATTTTTAGGCGAATATATTTTAATTGGTATCGTTTCTTTTTCTCTTTTATTACCTTTGTATAAGTACACAAAGTGTGTCTTTTCAAAAGTCTAGACAACTATTAATTTTTTAAAAATACATTTGTAAAATAAAAGTATAATGCTATTTCAAGATTTATTATTCAAAAATTTACATTAAATAAGTGAATAAAGCCTAGATTATGCATTACATTTAAAAGTGAGCACAGTACATGTAAAAGAAAAAAAGATTAATTTAATATTTAAGGAATTTAATGATATTCTCTGCGCTTCTTAATATAAGTCTATGTTTACTTAATGCTGTGTAACCAAGCTGGTGTTATATCTTAAAGAAATAGTGCCAAAGTTATTCCGCCTATTTATTATTATGATTTATTTTTAATAAGCTTCTATACTCGTTTGTGTATAAATTTCACACTGGATAAAAGAAAATTCATACAGATGTGTAGAACTGAACGTTGCTTTTATTTTCGCATCAACCCGGGCTAAAATTGGTTTTTTCCTTTAGGAAAAAAAATGGAATAATTTAAAAATTTGAAGAAAGCTATTTTTGTGTCATCTGTTTCAACTTCGGGGAACAAACACAGGTGATCCAACATGAGTGTGATTTGGTTTGGATCCATTTTATTGTTGCACAACCAGCTTGACTGCAATAACATGATCTACTGAAAATATTGCTTGAGGTACTAATAGCTCGCGATCGACGGTTTGTTAATATTAGTTATGGAATCAAAGACTAATTATAAGTATTTGCAGTTTCAAATTGAAGAACCGTAATTTAAAATGTAGATGTAAGTATATTTCAATATTTGTCGAGCATAAATACCTTTAAAAGGGTTAGTACCACTACTTTAAGATATTAAGAAAACATTGTTCTCTTGTTGTGTCAGAGTTGGGTCATTGCACCCAAAAACAACTAATAGCGTAGGCTCTTAATGAATGAATTAGCGAGTGAAAGAGTGAGTTTCTTTATCGTGTTCGCCGCTTAATGATATCTTAATTGACCCAAAAAAAGTGATAAAAAGGGAGGTAAAAGTATTATAATGTTTTATTTACCATTTTCCTTATAATTGGTCATATTTATGAAAAATATATATTACTCTTTTTCTTTTCTCTTTACTATCATGTATGAAATAAAGGGGAAACTTTCGATGAGCAGATTTCAATGGAGCAGTATGCTAAATCCATTTTGATTAGTCTTGGCGTAATATCTGTTCGTCAATTTATGCATAACGTTTATGAAAAATCGGGAGTAATCTTCCCTCGAATTTTTCGCATATTCTTAGAAAGAAAGTAACTTTTTCTGTTTCGTTCTGTTCGTATAGTTCTGTTTTCGTTCTGACAAAACGTATAAGTAATACAAAAATAGCTATATGTGTTTGTTTTATATGTTTATACAAAAACTATCACAAATGATGTATTTCATTCACCTGTGGTAACACGTTTATGGAGACCCCTGCTATGGCTCGACAATTCGTATCCGCAGGGATCACTTCATATATATAACCATTCTCAGAAGGGATTCACACGGTGCAGTTAAATGAAACGACTAGATCTAGACACAGGAATTTATTTAAGATAGTATAATGAATGACGTAGAGCTCTGGATATCAATACTGAACTGACGTTACAGGAGTTTAAAATACTGAAAGTACTTACAAGTTACAGAAACATCAGCACCTTCGATGCAACCAAGCTTTAGTTGTTATTGCGTAATCACCACGCGTTGTTTTATGATCTTAAATAATAGCATCGTTTGGTAACAGAAAATAGCCATCCAGTACACGGAATTCACCTAAAAGTTGGTAGAAAACTACAATTTTTCTGTTATGGACATATTTTCTGTTAAGTCAAAACGTACTCCAGTTATCTTGCTTACATACGAATAGACAGACTCACGCGCACATAATTCAAAATATGGCATTTTAGGACACTGAGAAGTTCAAACCGTGAAGATCAATCAAAATCTAGATATCAAATTTTTGGACATTTTACAATAAATACAACGTAGACTAGAAAGTAAAAAGGTCTGATTTTTAAAGAAGGAAAAAGTTTTGGATAAGACACCTACCACATGAAGAGAAGCAGCAATTTCCCATTTAACCCTTTATGACGCCATTTTTTCCTTGCAAAGGCTGTATTAAAATACTTTTTCAATTGAGATTGAATTCCGAAAATTAATTAATATAGATTATTAGATTAAGTTAACACATTGTGTGCGGGTACATTTCGCAACGTAAATGTACCGGGAGCTGGCGTTTTGCGCGTAAATTTAGTTATTCAGTTAAATCTCAATAGATCGAAAATTATTTAATTTTTTAACCGACTTTTCGTATTTTATATTGAAATATATAAACAAATATATAAATAAAAATATATAAATTGCAACCGTAAGATTTTTGTAAACAAAAAATATAATTTTTAGTGGATAAATTTATAATAGTATCATAAGTATGAAAAATCAAATAGAAATAGTAGTATATATTAATAGTAGTATCATCATCAGCATTGGCATGACAGCCCTTTGTGGGCCTGGGCCTTCCTTAGAAGCTTTTCCCAATCTGCCCTTCTCCCAGCAATTGATCTCCAGTTCTTTACCTTTAAGATGGCAAAATCTTCATCCACACAGTCTTTCTCCCGTTTCTTATACCTTCCTTTTGGTCTTTTATTGGAAGGGAGTGCATTAAAAACCCTCAAAGTTGTTCGTTCTGGGCTCATTCTCATTACATGTCCTGCCCATCTCATTCTATTCAGCTTTATAGATTTGATAACATCATCACTGTTAAATATCTTATATAATTCAAAATTATATCTTTTTCTCCAGTTGTTATTTTCAAAGACAGCACCAAAGATGGTTTGCAGGATCTTCCTTTCGAAGGTTGACAACATCCTCTCTTCTTTTCTTGTTAGGGTCCAAGTCTCCGAGGCATAAGTCAAAACTGACTTGATCAATACCTTATACAGTAATAGTTATTTTTGTACCCACAAACAAACCATGTTGTTACACTAACCCGTTCCAGTATGTGACCCTCGCCCAAGTATCAATCGTCAAATAACGTACTAGTACGTGTTCCGCATACAATGTGTTAATTTGATTTTGACTTCTTTTTCTGCGGGAAGTATGCTTACCACCGCCAATTGAGTGTTATTACACTTTTTCTTTTTATTTCTTTTTATTGCATATAAAAGAAAGTAAAAATTAAAATTTAAAAAAAATCCAAACACCGACCCGAGTTTTTTCATAAAAAAAGGAGTAAACGAATTATGCTTTGAAAAACCCTACGATATTCAAACCATGTTTATAAAGAGTTAGGTTAGAAATCGATTCCACTTGTTTCCCAACAGCACTCTAGGAAATTTTTTCTCTTTACTTTACAGGTTACTGAAATACATTTCGAATTCATTTTTCTGTCATCTATTCCTGGGGGATACCTAATAAAGTTATGAGCCTAAGTTAATAAGGCTGACGCACTTTGGCTATTTTTCTTCGTCATGACCTTTATGACGAAGAAAAATGGACGCATGGGATTCGTGTACTTTGTCTAACCCTCTCCCTGCATTCTTCGCTTCTATTTGTTCCACCTCAAGAGGCTTTCAATCCCGTTTACGTGGAAAAGAACCCAGTAACCCTAGAATTTATTACAAGCTCTTTCTTATATACATCATGATTACAAGAATAACTGTATCACGGTTGCTAAGTTTAAACCAAGCAAAATTTAGGAGGAGAGAGGGGAGGAAAAAAAAACCCAGCAAGCTGGCTTAAAATAATTGAATCCTTTTTGTCCTTTATTTTACATATTATTAAAAAATAACATGTAGAAATTACAAGGAGGACTTTAGATAAATAATGAATTAACGAATTTGCAAATTAATAATTTTTAATCCCCATACGTTTAGTATAAACTCTAATCTGCAAGGTAGATTTATTTCGTTTTTCTAAAATCCGCTTGTAAAGATATAATAGTTTTCTTTATTCAGGCTTGCAACTGCTGAGGTACTTTCAAAAAAGTGTGAAAAGTGACTAATAATACAGAATAAGTGACTAAAAAGTGACTAAACATTGAAAAAAAAGCAATTTTTTTCTCCTCTTGATTACAGATGGTATTACTAAGATTTTTCTACTCTAAATCAAAAAACTCTAAATCAAACTCTAAATCAAATTCATGCAAGACATGATTTTAGCGTCAAATACAAAAAAGGTTAAAAATTTTGTTTAACACAACTCAACATTGCTTTTTATTCAAGAAAATCTATAAATTAGATTTGAATACATACAATACATTAATTTTATAATCACAATTTTCTGCATATATTAATGATGTCTTACATCATTAATATATGCAGAATTAATGATGCATATAATAATACATATTCAAATATGTACATAGCTAGATTAGAGTATCAAAACAAAAATTGTGAAGAAAAAGAAAAAGAGAAATGTGTGCTTTGACGTAAATTACTTAAATGTATTAAATGTACATTTCAGTACAAATGAAGATTTCAGGAACTTCTTTACGACTTTTTAAAATCACTAAATTCTGGAAACATGACTAATTACATTTTAATAAGAAAAATAAGATTAGAGCATCACATTTTTGGTCTTTATTAAAATATTTTGTAATTAATTCAGATTTTCTTTTCTCAACAACAGACTTTTGATGTGATACACCATGAAAAAATTGACTGTTTACTTAAAAAAGTGACTAAAAGTGATCAATTGGAAAAAAAGTGACTAAAGGTGAGAAAAGTGACAGAATTGCAAGCCTGGTAATATTACAAAAGCCTGTTTATTGCTCCTCTTTTTAAGCCTTTTACATTTAAAATTTATCAAAACTGTAAGTTTTAGCCTAAAATTAAATAATTCTATTTAGAATTGTTTATTAGTTAAGATTTACAAGAGATTGCATGAAGCATTAGTCAGATATCTTTAGATTGAAGACTTTTTTATATTTAAAATTTTTATCATAATTGCAGGTTTTGGCATAAAATCAAATAATTCTACTAATAGGATTTCTTCATTAGTAAGATTTACAAGAGATTGCATGAAGCTTTAGTCACATATCCTTAAATCGTTGCCTCTGAAATGCGTTTATATATATATATATATATAATATATATATTATATATATATATATATATATATATATATATATATCTGTGTGTGTATATAAAGTTTTAAAAGCGTAGGACTTTTATTTGTTTACATTAAAATTTAGAACTTTATTTAAATATAAATTTATATGTAAATCTATTTTTCTGAAAATACCTTTATTACCAGAGCGTCGGTCTGAAGAGTTCCAACTTCATTATAGGGACGGGACAAACTGAGAGATAAGCTAGAATGAAAATCTAAATAAAATGCTAAGTAAAAATCTAAGTAACACTGAGTAAAATTCTTTGTCCGATAGCGATGTTCTTTTTGTTCAGAATTTCCTAAAATGGCCTCTAGTGTCCTATAAAGTTTTAACTGGTCACCCTTTCCCTGAAGGCATGGACTATAGTCCCAATGATCAGTTTAGATTAAGAATATTTAATTTAGGTTAAAAAGAGGAAAGCAAAGAAACGCGGGGTTTTTGCCCTTAATTTTAGATTTGAAAACCTCAGATAACTTTCAAGTGCCTTAATGAGGGCTTTCGGCTATAAATTTATTTCAGTATGATTCAACTATCATATTACGAAAAGTTATCTGACAGTATATTTCTTAGGAGGCCGTCTTCAGGATTTTATACAAAATTTTTACGTTAGTTTATCGATTTAGTTCACTTACCTCTTACACACACACACACACACACACACATATATATATATATATATATATATATATATATATATAACCATGTATGAATGTGTGTATGAGTATATATATATATATATATATATATATGTGTGTGTGTGTGTGTGTGTGTGTGTGTGTGTAAACGAATATGTCTATATGTCTATATATATATATATATATATATATATGTACATATATATATATATATATATATATATATATATATATATATACACACACACACATATATACATATAATACATAGATGTATATACATATACATATCTATACATATGTATACACATATATACATATACAAACAAACATACATACATATATATATATATATATATATATATATATATACAGGAAACCACCTGCAATCATTTATCTTATTCATAGTAACTGGAATTCAGCAGTTATCAGAATTCAATAAATGCAAAAGGCTAAAATTGAATATTGACATTACTTCATTGTAACACAAATCAATTTTGCACAAGGAATAGTGAAAACTTTCAAAAGAATAGTAAAAACTTGCATTGGACAAAAGCGAAATACAAAGCCAAATACAAACCCACACGAACAGTATTAACGTTGCCACCAACAGAACGAAATTGTCTGGAGTAATAATTTTTCAATCATTAACCTGAAAGCAAATGACATAACCGAACACTGTTAATCCGGAATAACAAAAGTCAGGTAAGATAAATTTTTTTTTAACATTGGCAACCCGCCACAGGAATATAATGCCAAATGCGAAAAGCGAGTAACACGAGGGAGTAAAATTCGATTTGAATAGAACCCCTCACCCTGCTTCCCCTGTTTCCATGACATTCTTAAGATGTAACGCGGTATGTTTGCCAAGAAAGAAACCCCAAACAGTTTTAATAAATTCAAAAATAAAAACCACGAAAAATACTTAACACATCACGGAACTTTCGCTACACGACAAATGTGTATTACTCCGTTCTATATAATGCATTAATTCATAAAGGCAAAATGAAATAGTTATTTCAAGACGAACGACAGGAAATAGTGTAAAGATAAAATGCTAATAAGATTCATTAAAACTTCTATTCCAACTTATAATTGGCAGTTAAAAAAAGTTTCGCCCGTTTAGAAAAAAAAAATGGATTTGTTAGCCTAATTGGAACAATTTATAGCACGTGCAGATGATTCCAAACAAAGGAGAAAGATTATAATAAATCTGAAATCTTTAAGCAGAAACAGTAAATAATATAACTTAAAATGCATAAATAATATACGGAAAGCAAATAAGGTATTTGGATAGTTAAAAATTACAATACACTTTTTACTACTCGAGGGCTAATCAGACCAAAATTGAATTCTTAAAATCTATTTCGAACGGCTACAAATATATATACTATATATATGCAAATATATACATATGCAAATAGATCGAAACTCATGAATTCCGGTACAGAGTAGCAGTTCCCAACCTGTTCTACTGAAAACAAAGCAGCTGTTTCGAGCCTTAAGGACCTATAACACTTAACAGAATTCATCCTTAATTTTAGAATATGTTCAAAAATTTATAACGTATTACGCTAAACATATTCTTCTATTTTTTTACCACTATATTACCACATTACTTCCTTGGTGAACAAATTTTACTTGGCAATAGGGTCAATGGGATAATACATAAATACCAAACTCAGTAACTTCAGCCAAATGACAATTAAAAATATAATTAAACAATTCAATGCATTTTTTAATCGGTAGTTTAGTGGATCCATGACTTTTACTCGTTTTACTTGAAAAATCATGACTTTCCATGACAAAATTAATCCATTGTCTAAATACATGATTTTCCATGACTTTCCCTGACTTTCCAGGTGCGCGGAAACAATGTTTATAAACTATTCTAATTAGTTCACTATAACTTGAATGCAAATTAGTTAGATTTACAAAGTATTATAGAATTGGTAAAAGAAAATTAGTATTAATAAATTAATTATAGTTTTATTGCATAACTCTTTCAAATACAGTATACGTCGATATTTTCTTCAGTGCTGGAACGATGACTGAATGAGTAGGACGATGTTTTCCAGTCTTGGAGTTCGTGAGTTCGAATCCCACGGATGGAAGGGTTTTTCATAGACGTTCTGAATCGGCTTTCAGCAGTAGACCCCGGTCTCAATAACCCTCGTATACTAAAACTTTAGAATTTAGCGCTCCAAACCAACTAACCAACAGTCCATTTTCAGTACTGTAACTGCAAGAAACTCACTGAAAAAGGCTAAGCCTTCCAGTTCATCCGTGAAAATTTCTGTGATTCAATATTTTACTCTTTTTAACTGAGAAAAGATTTCTTAATCTTGAAATAATACCTTTATTTTCCTTCATTTATGCGGATATTATATAGGGATGTACTCCTTATTTGTAAATAAGCGGACGTTTATACATATATCAATAGGTGTGTAAAATTAATTTGTATTTATACGGTAAAATTACAACATTTCAATTCCTCTATCTTGTTACACCAGCTTTAAAAATTATTCCGACATAATGAAAGTATTCTGGAAGAAAAGAAAAAGTCCAGTAAATTAGAAGTTTTTAGTAAATCGGGGAAACATAATTAAGTAACAACAAAAATAAATATAACATCACTGTTAGCATTCCGATTACCACGGAAACAAAACAACTAATGACGATATTTGTTCTGCATAAATTTTAAGCTATCCTGTCGAATCGCTTGTTACGTATATAAGAGAAACACGTTCATTTAAATCCAAATACATTTAAAACGATACACAAAAGGAAGCTAGAAACGTGATCAATAAAAACTAAGTAAGGGATAGAATAAGCAGATTTTTTACATACTAATTAATCCTGCAAGAATTATTATATTTTTATTAAGTAAAATATTGTAGCCTTCATTCACCAGCTTCCTCTTGTTATACCGCTGATAAAGGATACGCTAGGCGTATGAAAATGGAAACGCAGCATGGTCTTATGATGAAATGGTTTTTTGCATGTTTCTCCTTGAATGCGCTCTTTGCAGAAAAGACTATTCTCTAGCTTCCGAACAGTTTCCGCTTCCTACCCATTTCTAAATATACATCCCCGTCTATATACACCCAAGGACTGATATATGGCGAAATAAACACAATCTCATTTCAGACTTGTTTAGCCTGAATTGACTTTGCATATAAATACAGGTTTTTTTTTATTAGTAATCCTATCGCTCACTTATTATGCAAATCAAAGATAAAAATCCTTTTTATATGGTTAAAATATCCCTCTAGATCAGCAGTCACCAAACGTGATAAATTTTTGGATAGTCCGCAGAAAAAAACAGATGATTATACCCTATGTAATAATAGCCTAAGGTATCTGCTCATTTGTCCTCGAATTTATGAAGTGACCTCCAATGGATAGAGGCATCCACATTGGATTCTTGATGAGAAAGGGTTAGCAAAATTCAAAGCGAGTAAAGTTTATTTTCTCCCAAACTATCGATCCCATTCTAAAATAAATTGATATAAATATGTTTTATATCACAACGAAACATACTGTCGTTTTTAAAAAGTTCGAAATCCACTCCTTCCCTTTTTTTCGAGCTTTTAGTTTCATTATTTCAAGCCCTATTTCCCCCGGTTATGAGCAGGCGTTTAAATTTATCAATTTATCACATGATGAATTGGTAAAAATAACATTGTTTCTAGTATTATGACGTCATTCCTTTAACCTTCTCATTTAATCATTTCTTATTTAAAATTATTTAAATATCGTCTGCATTATTTTCGTACGGTTTATCACTGAACGTGGTGGCCCAGAAAAGGTTTTGAACCTCTGCTGTAGATTAACTATTTATAAAAACAAAACAGACATACCACTTATCACCAAGTAAAGATATTCTTACCATCTCACAATCAGGATAAAAAAGGATATTATTTTATTCACTAAACTCTGATGAACGTGCTAATCAAACACTTTAATTTAAGAAAATTAATTTTTGTAGAACTTTAAAAAAAAAAAAGTATACAGTAGAGTTTCGGTAATTCGAGGTGGACGAGACCGGAATTGCTCGAACTATTGAAAACACGAATTATCGAAAATGATTAATTTAATAAAATAGAAATAGAAATATAACACATTTTTTTAAATTTCAAAACATATTTCACTAAAAAATGTACTTACATAACTACATTAATTGCTGAAGATAAGTTAATTATATCGTAAAAAAACTGTCAATCTTTTTTTTTTTTTTTTTTTTTTTTTAATACAATGTTCTTTTAACGAGCGGTATTATCACGCCATCTTCTGAGCAACACATTTTCAAAGTTTTTATGTCCAATGAAAAGTCTGAGAATTTATCCCTAAAAAACGCCACCATCCGTAATTTACACTACACCCTATTCTACTTCAAATTTCGTAAGGGTTTCTTCCTTATCTAGTTTTTTTTTTTTTACTACTTCTAATAGAACAAATTTCTTTTTCCTTTTTGTAGAATTTATCATGGAAAAACAACGACAATTCTATAAATAGATTTAAAAAAATTTCTCAAAGGTGACTTAAATTCTGAGTAGTAGTACAGAACTAATCGACCTGTAATCGACCTGCACAACTAAACAATTTTTCCAATGGGGGGAAAATACGTTAACACATTCGCTGCCGAGTCCATCGTCATATACGTATTTTTTTGTATGTTGAACACGAGCTGGCGCGTGATCGGCAACAAACGTGTTAAGAGTAGAGAAAAAGAGGGAGTAGGTTAAATCTGATAGAAAAACCTCTCCAAGTAAAAAAAAAAAACGACCCCCTCCCTTATACATGTATCCTAGGAAGAATACAAAACCCGTTTTCTTTAAGAGGGAGGATTTCTGTTGATAGCTTCGGCGCGCACAGTGAACATCAGACTGTTCAAAGAAAAAAGAACAGGTGTAATAATTTTTCCATGTGTTGATCTTATTTTTCTTCAGATTAATTAATTTTATTTATTTTATTTTATTTATTTATTTCATTTTTGTGCGGGGGGGTTGGATTTAAGGAAAACTCGACAAACACGGCTGTAATTATAGAAACTCTACTGTATACAAGGTTTCGGAAAAAACTTTATTTTCACTAGACTTCATAATACAAATTAACCCCAGGATGCATCAGAATATTAATCATCATATGAACATATTGTAATACAAAATGCTCCGCTTACTACTAAAAATAATGTTTAGATACTAAGATATTTTCATATGAATATAATTCAGTTACTTATATTTGTCCATGAATAAATAATACAATTTTCTACTGATAAAATATTATAATTATTACAACCTTTCCTTGGCAGAATGAAGCCCATTAGGGAGTTCGCTAATGTAAAATAAAAGGCCGTATACAAAACAGCTGAAGAACAAAGAAAATTTTGTCCACAAAAAATTGCGGTAAGACTGCTACTTAGCACCAAGAATATATATCCTTACTATCTCGCAATCGTGATAAAAGGTCGGCGACTTTGTTTATAACACCATTTTTTACCCTCTCTCTCACACACATTATCACCCTTCCCCCTTTAATTAATCCAATCATGTCAATTTATTCCCGTGTTCCATTTTTGCCGCAGGCCATATTACCTGAAGCATAAAGCTATTAATCGCGGGTCCAGAAAAATTATGTCATCGTTGTGTTGTTTGGCGAAGCACAGCCGGGCGCTTCCGTTACCTTAGCAACGCGATAATGGCACAAGCATTGCCACTTCCTTTTTCATCCAATTTAATATTCCTTGCAAGCGAATGTTCGGGGAAGTTCCAAAGTGACATATTACCACGAGTTGACAGGGAATACCCGCTGTTTGTTAATACCCGGCGTCTCCAAGCCTGATTTACAGAACAGGGGAGCGCGCAGCATTTTACCAGGGGCTACGGTAACGAGAGGGGAGGAAGACGAACGATTTAGGAAAAGTGCTTTAACGAACAGACAAAAAGAAAGTTCTTATCTATAACTTATTTTCAGGATTAGTTATGAGAGTTTGGAAATATATTTACTGGGCAAAAATTTATTGTATCTCCCAGGGAGAGAATTATTTTGACTCTAGAAATTTGATTCAAATCCATAAATCCTATTACAAAACCAAACATAACTAACCAATCAGGACGAATAAAATTTAATCTTTTTTATACATTAGTAAAAAAGCATCTGGCTTTATTACAGTGAAACCTGTAAATTAACTAAAGCACAGAATAACAACCTGGATGCATGACAAAATAAATATATCGGAAAAATATTAAAATTTATTAGCCTTACAGAATACCTAATAACTAATTACACAACCAAACAAAACAAATACCCATACAAAATACCATATGCAGTAGAAGATGCAAGTAGTTATGTACTGCGAATGCCTCCTGATAGATAACCGTCAGTTGCACTTACATAGCCGCTGTAGGGATAGAGATAGCATGGAAGACACCAAATGGAGTGGAGAAGAATAACAGAGAGTGAAGGAAGATAGGCAGGGTGAGAAAGCTGGGAAGCAAGATCCCTCTCCAAGACCACCAATTCGCAATATCTCGAATTTGCGTAACCGTTACTTAAACATATGGTACAATCTGTCTCCGGCCATCTACCAAGGACTTGTGGCATCCATGCCAAGGCGGGTTGAAGCTGTGTTGCGCGTCAAAGGTGGGCCAACTCGTTATTGACAGGTGATCATAATATTTTGGCTCTTGAGAGTATATATCAGGGTCTGTCGAGAATTTCCAGATAGGGTACAGTAATGATTCAGTCCATGTGATCCAAGTGGTAACGTAGAAGTCAAACAACTGATTTTACACAGCACCCAGACATTTATTATACACAGCACATTTACAGATACATTTTACAAAAACAAAAAAAATTCATCCGCTCATCGCAGACCGCTCTCTCCACTTTCTTGTTGCCAACCGCCTACCTGAAATTTTATGAGAGTTCGGCACATAGTCATTCTCGTTGCCAACGGATTCATAAAACTTAACAGAGTTCTGTTATATTATATATTTGACGTGGACTAGTGGTAAAGGCGTGGAAGACGCATTTCATTTCATACTCGTTGCCTCATTTCCGCCTTTGACCCCTATAGGTACTGTTTGTATGAAACTGTGAAAAAAATTACTTATCCTTTTGTGAAACTGATATTAATATTAAATCTGATTATTTCAGCAAGGATTCCGTTTTGTTCTTTGTGCATTTGTAAAAATAAAGTCCTGCTATTGCGAAAAATTTATGAATCTGAAATTAATACTAAGTTTAAATTTCATTTTATGGACATCTTATAAGAAAAGATATATATATATATATATATATATATATATATATATATATTGTAATGTCTTTGGGTTGTCCTACGTCTCGGAGGCACAAGGGAAGGTTCTCTCGCCTAAAAATTGACAAAAGCTACAGGCCAGCGTCTGAGGCATTGTCGAACAGAGGCCTAGGGAGCAGGGAAAAGACAAACGGTTGCGGGTTCTAAGACAGTTCAGACGAGAGAAGCGGTTTCAGTAGCATCAGAAGATGCTAGAATTTGAAAGATGATCTTTTTTAGTACAACCATCAAACGGTTGGGACGAACAGTCCCGGAAATTATTATCCACATCAGATAATTGAGTGAATGTTTTAATTGGTTTGATAACCAAGGTACAAAGACTCGCTCCCTAGTTTATATATTCATGGATACTTAGTTTATTTAAGTTTTATCCGAAAAGCTAAGATTCTCGGTTTAGTTCATCTAGGAATTTCTTGATATCGAAACCACGATATAAGGGTTTGTAATATACTCCTACGAACTTTTATTTGTCCATTTTGTATAGTATATAAATACTGTACATGTGGGAAAGTTTTTGATATTAAACTGAATTCGGCGTACAGGTTATCAAAATATATTATGATACATTTTAGTATATATAAACGCATAACAAAGTTATAAATAAATATGACATTTATTCAAAGATTCAATTATTCATTCAAAGGATAATTTTTAGATAATACAGATTTGCGAAAAATCAGTTTTCCATGGACTTTGAGAATAGTTCGTTTTTAAAATGAAAATATTATAATGGGTACGTTTTTAAGTAACACGCGTTGCAATACAAAATAAAAACGAAGTTAGAAATTCTCCGAAGAAATATCTTTCGGTATTCATTTTCCATACTAATACATTTTCGAAGACATGCATATGAACTAGATTCAAAAGGCAAAACATCAAAAGAAATGTTCATAAACGGGGAATTTCCCGCGAAAATCGAAAGCGTTGATATGCGTGCCGTGGAAATCATCGGCTGAGTGTTCATCAACTCTAACCACCGATTCTGCACGCAGTCGAGTTAAACTTCGTGTCAGAATGAACTTCTCGTGACTCGCTTTACACTTTCCTTTACATTTTAAACAACATCAGAACCGACAAGATCAAACGTGACCTAGGTCACTAAATGCAACATACATTTGACATTCAAACCAAATGAAAAGCTTTACCTTACAGTGCGCAAGAAAGGGGGGAAAAGGCAAACAAAATAATAACAATGTAATAGTACCCAAATTAGTGCATAAAAATAAATCTAAATAGTAATGGGTTTTCAAATCAAGTATATAGTAATTATAAATTACTAAAAACTATTTTATGCTAACAATAAGAGCAGACTGTAGTATCGGCTAAAATGAAAATGTAAATGGTTTTTGTTTTTTAAACAAATGCAATCACTTTAAGAATTAATCTTCAACAGCTTTCACCAGATAGATAAATCTGTAACACACATATGCATGTATGTGTATGTGAGTGTGAGTGCGTATATATCAAAAAACCTTGCCGATAAAATTCTAGCAAATGCTTCCAAATCACATTCTTTACATAATTTTGCAAAACTAAAACCTGAGTCAATAACTAACACTTGTAACCCTTTCTTAAACTTTCTGAACGAAATTTATCATCAACATCGTGTCTCCCAGGAAAAACTGATATACATATATATATATATATATATATATATATATATATATATACATATTAATATTTAAGCCTTGTTTTCATTTTTGCCGCTACAAGTGTTTAACAAGCCACTAAAGAAACACCGATTTAAAATTCTTTCTCGTGAGAAGTTAGTCACGTGCTTTCCTCTCTCTACCAGACGGCATTCTCACAAATCATCAAATGTACAAGCAACTGTAATATCAGGAAAGTCATTTCTTATTTTTAAGCTTAATTATTGCAACTCATACATCTCCGGATAGCCTCAAATGTTCTTAAAGTCTTGCAATAGGAGACAATGTCATAAAAATATTGCCAAGGCACCAACTGTCGATATATCCTCAAATTTGGTAAAAGAATTAGACCGCTAAAAATTTCACAAACAAGTAAAAAAAAACATTGTAATAACCACTCTATTTCATTCGGATTGTATTTCAGACCACGCACTTCTATGTGATATCGAATCATCAAGGCGTAACCTATCAATTCCTAATGTATATAAGTGTATATGAGTAGGATTGTGCTAAATTTCTGCCAACGGGTGTTTTCATTTGTAACGGAGTAAATTTCTAACAGGTCAAGGCGTAACCTATTAATCTATAGTGTATATGATTGTATAAGATTATGATTATGCCAAAATTCTATCCATAGGTCTTCAGTAAATTTCTCTAACGGGTCTAGGCGTAACCTATGAATGTCTAGTGTATATGAGTATGGATTTGGCCAAATTTCTGCCAACAGGTCTTCTAATTTGTAACAGAGTAAATTTCTAACAGGTCTAGGCGTTCCACATCGATTCCCAGAGTATACGATTTTAAATGAGTATGACTGAGGCAAAATTCTGTCAACAAGTCTTCTAATTAGCAACGGGGTAAATCTCTAACGAGTCTACGCTTTAGAAATTTACCTGAAACTAACGGGTCTAAAAGTAACCTATGAATCTCTAGTGTATATGAGTATGGGTTGGGCTAAATTTCTGACAACGGGTCTTCTTATTTATAATATGGTAAATTACTAACAGGTCTAGGCGTTCCATATCGATTCCCTTAGTATATGATATTAATAGAATATGCCAATGAAATTTTGCCAACAAGTCTTCTAATTAGTAACGGGATAAATCTTTAACGAGTCTAGGCGTTAGAAATTTACCTGAAACTAAGTGTCTAAGCGTAACCTATGAATCCCTAGTGTATATGAGTATAGATTGGGCTAAATTTCTGACAACGGGTCTTCTAATTTGTAATAGGATAAATTTATAACATGTTTCATATCAATTCCCATAGTATAGGATATTAATAGAATATGCCAATGAAATTCTGCCAACGAGTCCTCTAATTAGTAACGGAGTAAATCTCTAACTAGTATAGGCGTTAGAAATTTACCTGAAACTAACGGGTCTAAGCGTAACCTATGACTCTCTAGTACATATGAGTATGGATTGGGCTACATTTTTTGACAACGGGTCTTCTAATTTGTAATAGGGTAAATTTCTAACAGGTCTAGGCGTTCCATATCAATTCATATAATACATGATATTAATAGAATACGCCAATGAAATTTTGCCAACGAGTCTTCTAATTAGTAACGGGGTAAATCTCTAACGGGTCTAGGCGTAACCTATTTATCCTTAATATATATGAGTATGATTGGGCCAAATTCCTGACAACGGGTTTTTTAATGTGTAGTACAAAACCTATGCAACCCTGTTTTGTCCGTTCATACATAAATTTATTGTTTTGATGATACATACTTTATGCTAATAAATATTTAGCATAAAAAAACTCTATGTAAATACACTAAACATACAGATCTTAAAAACCATATTTCCGCTAAGTAAAACTTTACTTTGAATGGAGTCATTTGAACGATGAGTTCTTTGTACTTATACTTAAAACCATACAACTCTATTTCATGCACAAATAACAGTGTGTAATACAAATTCATGGAAATGGCCTATTTCAGAGAATTTCTAAAAGTAGTTTTCTAAAGATAGTAGCCAGATAGAAACCAAAAAAAACTTAAATTAATAGGCTAGGAATTTATAGTCGTATGTTTCTACAGTAATAGAATCAAATCCATAGTCTAAAGTCGAAGGATAACAACCAGGAAATAGGAGTTTCGACGAAACGAGGTCGAAAAAAGCGTGTAATACTTATTATGGAACATCATTATTACATGGGAAATAATCTCTCGGAAATAATTTAAAGCATGATTATTTGAAATTCTATTTATTTTGTACTTCAATTGTTATAGATTGATAACTAAGAAATAGCTTTCATGTATTCCTGACAATTTATGTTAGATTAGTCTTTAAGGGGCATAGAACCTTTCGAGATTTAAAATGTTCAGTATGACAGCGTTCTGTTGATTCCTCATAAAGGAAAAAGTTCTGCTGCTTTAAAAATGAATTTTTTACAGGTTATTTAATAACGCTCTGATTTTAAAAATTATTTAGTTTTGCTGTTTCAAGTAATATATAGTAGCATATATTTTAAAATAACATAAAAATATACATGAAATGGAAAAAATTAAATGTACTAACTTTTGATATATATTTGGGAGATAATAAATGTTTTTAGAGAGGTAGAGGGAGATATATAGAGAGATG
>CM063506.1:129639103-129656603 GCA_032207245.1 Pardosa pseudoannulata | reverse complement strand
TAGAATTACAATCTTTTAATTATTTTCATTCTGTTATAATGCAAGCTATTAGCTTTCTTTGGAATCAGTTTGATTGTGTGTCAAGTTTTCAGATGCGACGTGGTCAAAAATCCTGAACATTTGAAAGAGTGGAGAACAATGCAAATAATTTCTCTTCCTCTCTTAAATTTACATTATCAGGTAGAAAATATATTAACACTTAGCTTGTCTTATACATTATATATCGCATACAATATAATGCTTTATATGTTTGTATATCACATGTGAGACACAATGAACTATATTTGATATAGTTTTACAGATTTTATATTTTATACCATTGTGTAATGCATTTAATACAGAAGAGTATAAAGCTTTATAAGTGTATATCATATGTGATATATAGGATAAACAAAGGGTTAAATATTATAAGTAGTAAAATATCAAACTTATATAATAAAAACTCTATAAGCATGTAATGATAAATCTTGTATGTTATTAGAGAAAAGCTTGGATATTATAAAGCAACTGCCTTATAAATAGCCAAAACTTAATAAATAGGAAAATAGGAAAAATATTTGATTTCGGACATACGCCTACAAATCAAGCCATAAAAATCTGCATATCTGCGAAAACATTGCATGCCCCTCCCTCCCCACATATTAATAATAAATCTTGTGTATTATTACAGAAAAGATTTGATATTATAAAACAACTGCCTTATAAATAGCCAAAACTTAATAAATAGGAAAATAAGAAAATTATTTGATTCCGGACATACGCCTACAAATCAAGCCATAAAAATCTGCATATCTGCGAAAACATTGCATCTCCCTCCCTTCCAACATACTAATGATAAATCTTGTATATTATTAGAGAAAAGTTTTGATATTATAAAGCAACTGCCTTATAAATAACCAAAACTTAATAAATAGGAAAAATATTTGATTCCGGACATACGCCTACAAATCAAGCCATAAAAATCTGCATATCTGCGAAAACACTCCCTCTCCCACCCTTCTAACATACTCCCCTCCCCCCATATTAATTAAATTTCACTAGATTTTCACTAATTTTTCGGACATTTTTAAGTTGCCCGCAATCAAAGCCTTATTTTAAAATAATTTTAGAATAATACAGTAAAATTTATTAAAAAAATAAAATACAAACACGTACCAAAAAAAATAAAATAAATAAAATACTGACTTTACTAGTTAAATTCTGAAAATACCTACCAATACTGATTTATCTAAAAAAAATACTGACTATTACTGACTTGGATTTCATCACCCTTGGAACAAAATCTTGATTAAGTGTAAGCTCCTATTGAGTGTAAATGTGCAATACCCCATAATAAATCAATGTCATTAAAACACTTATTTGATCTTCACAGAAAACACAAATATTTTTAAAGTAGAGAGTAAATCAATCTATACCACGAAACATACGTAAAAAACGTAAAAACTTCCGTCAAAGCCAATACTCCTTTCATCCTAAAACCAGTACTTGTTAAATTTTTCCCAATTAACACAGCTTGAAACTGCGTATACACACACGCAAGAAAAGAATGTCCACCATCAAATAAAACAATAAAGCACGAAACCATTAAGTGCACTGGTTAATACAACTCCTAAAGCGTGATACAAGGCATTCGAAAAATGTTAGCCAGCCACCATTTACTCCCGCTCAAGAACCTTGAACTCCGAAAAAGGTTTTTCTTACAAAATCTTTCATGTTGGGGAATTAATATTTTTAGTGGTATACTTGATTTTTTAAGGCGGCAGTTTGTGGGCGAAAGTGATGTATGTTTATGCTTTTTATAAACCACCCCGAACTCGTTATTATTCTAAGCTCGACTCCGCGACGTGACCCAATGACTCGGAAGAGAACGAAGGAAACCACTCGGAGAACATTCTGGAACCTTTGTTGTGTGACCTAATTCAAAGCTTACATCGAAATGATAGTTTTTTTTACGATCGGGGGAAAGTGGATATGAATTGAAAACTATACAAGGAAACTTGAAGTTCGTACAAAACTGGCAGGATATTTCTCCTTTAATACAGCTTCAGTGCCCAGATTAAATTTATCTGACATTCCGAGGACGCCTGTATTTTACTTTCACCTTTAAAATATCGAGAATTACATAAGTAACAACGATATCAATACGGAAGTTTTTTATCTTATCCCACTGGAATTCTCATTATGTTGAAACTCAAGAAACTATTAAATAAAGAACAAATTGAAAATTTAAATAAAAAATTAAAAACTGACTTGATATTTTAATTCTAATGATTTGTGAAAGATGCTTTTGCATAAAAAGTAATCCATATTAACCTCTTGACTTGACATTCCAGTATAACGGAATCTGGTGTGTCGAAAAGTACTATGTTCTGGCTCATCTAACAATTTCTTGAAAGTTGGGATAGAGAATAATTTATTTTGAAATTGGCATTGCTATGTAACATTTAATGGGGTTTATATATGATGCTAATGTACAATAATTAAGTAACAGTATTAAATATGATTTAATATAATGCTGCACGACGTCTGTCAGAGAAAGCTGTTGATGTCTTGGAGACGTTAAAATCTACTTTGGCACATGAGATGACAGATATCTCACAGATATCATTGTGTGCCAAGGGGTTAATAAAAGTTTTTTACTGCGCTTGCTTGGGCCGAATTTTACAAGTGTGCAACTGAGCGGATTTTCCAGGAGTAGCCAAATAAATCACACGGACCATATGCTGCCTGTTAGTAACATTTTGTGGCCCACAGCAGATTCCACGAAATTGTAATGGAAACAAATATTGCATTCATTTCAGTAAAGATGGTAGTCTTTAAAAGTAGTAATATAAGTAATAATGTTGTTGTTGTTTCTCCTGGCACTTGGACAAACCAAGCACGATTGACCTTGCGAGCTCTCGTATCAAGGCCAAGGAGTGCGCCTTTCGTTCTAAAGCATCATTAAGGTGAAAGAACGACTTTGCTCAAGTAGGTCCTCGTAATTTTGAAGCAGGGACCAAGCAGAAGACCCACAGACTTGGCCTGCCATCCCCAGAGGTAATGAGTGAGAACTTGGAGGACGGAGAAAAACATGAATACGAAATAATTTTTTAAAAATTGAATAAAAATAGAAATGGAGGTGGAGGTGAAAGACGCGTAAACATTAGTTACCACACCATGAAATTACTTAATTTAATTACTTAATTTTTAGAAACTTCCAAAAGCTTTTACAATGTCATGTCGTAAAACCACACTCACTATGGTATGTTGAGTTCTTCTGCTAAGTTTATTTTAGAATGGTGTGGAAAACAATTATGTGCGTACAGAAGACAACGATATTTGTATGTATATGTGTATGTGTATGTATATGTATATAATTTTATATATATATATATATATATATATATATTATATATATATATATATATATATATATATATATATATATATATATATATGTATATATATATATATATGTATATATATATATATATATATATATATATATATATATATAATATATATATATTTATATATATATATAATAAAGTTTAGTGTCAATGTGGTTCTGTCCTTAAAAACATTAATATTATTTTTATTATTACTTTAATTTTCAATACAGGAGCAACTGCTTTTATAGCATTCGCCATTACCCTTCCACAGATATTTGTTGGATATTTTATTATGAGAACACTATACAGATGGTCTACATTACTTCCTAGTAGAGCACAAACAAATTGGGTGCTAATAATTTAGAAGCAGGGTCCAAGCAGAAGACCCCCCCCCCCAGGTTTAGTCTGCCACCTCCAGAGGTACCGTTCGGAAACCTGGAGAACAATGTGACACCGAACTTATTTCAAATGCTCCAACCCCCATTAATGAACACGTCGTATCTTCGGCCGACTCGAACCTGGTACCTCCCGGTAATGAGCTCGATACCTTTGCAGACAGAGAAAAGTCCGCTGCCCATTAGAATGCCAACACTTCCAATTATATTAACTTGAACTCCAATTTTTTTTTTCAAGAGTTAAAGAATTGAACTTAAAGATATTTTACTAAAGCGCTCATTAACAGAAGTATAGATCTCATTATGTTTATAGTCTAATTATTTAGAAGTACAGATCTTAATTATTAAGAATTAAACTTTACTATTGATTAATGATAATTATGAATTATAATTATTATTTATTATTATTATTATATTTAATATTGATTAATGATAATTATCAATCATAATGATTATTTATTATTAATTATATTATTATTTTATTATTATCATGATATTTAATACTGATTAATGATAATTGTGAATAATTATTATTTATTAATATTATTATTATTTATTAATATTATTTATTTTATATTAATAATTATTATTTATTATATTATTAATTATTATTATTTATTATTATTATTAGTTATTATGATATTTACTATTGATTAATGATAATTATGAATCATAATTATTATTTATTATTATTTTATTATTATTATATTTAATACTGATTAATGATAATTGTGAATAATTATTATTTATTATTATTAATTATATTACTCTATTATTTATAATTAATTATATTATTATTATTTGTTATTAATTATATTATTATTTATTATTAATTATAATTATATTATTATTAATTACATTATTATTATTATTATTTATTATGATATTAAATATTGATAAATGATAATTATGATAATCATCAATAATTATGAAACTCTACTTTGATATTTTTTCTAAAACTTCTCACTGAATGCCAAAGCCGTCCCAATCAGTCTCCAGCGTCTAGTCCTATCCGAGACAATAACCTTCCAGATATTACCATATCCTAATTTTCATTTTACATTTCAGTATCGTCTTTAATAAATTGCATTGGGATATCCTTTACTTTTCTTTCTTCTTAAGCTTTATCAGACCAGAACATTTTTATTTAATTAATGGCGTAATATTTGCACTAGCAGTGAAGCATAAACGATTAAGTTAAATACGTTTTCAACAGCAGATTTTGCAATGCGTACTTTTTACGGATCAGGTAAATTTAAAGATCATTTTCTCTTACTTTCTTAAATTGAATTACGTAATTTTTTTTAAAGTAAAATTATTGTCTATGAATAAGCGCTACACGACATAACTTATTTCATTTATAAAACAAAGTACATAAGAATGTAAAAACAGAATTTTTGTGTGAAAAATGTGTTCAAATGTGGATATAAATTTGGACAAAAAGAAATGGGAAAAATATGGAGAAAAAAAAACATTAAAAGGTATTTAAATTACGTTAAACAAAATAATATAGACTGAAATAAAATAAGCTT
The DNA here is from genome assembly GCA_032207245.1 of Pardosa pseudoannulata. Lineage (NCBI taxonomy): Eukaryota > Metazoa > Arthropoda > Arachnida > Araneae > Lycosidae > Pardosa > Pardosa pseudoannulata. The sequence goes on along the minus strand of CM063506.1, from coordinate 129,651,302 downwards.
AACTTTTTCTCAAACACAGACTAAAATAAGTCTGCATTCTTAAAGTTATTCAAGAGGCAAAGCCATCTGGTGTAAATATTATATATTTTGTTGTTTTTTAGTCAGAAACATCACTTATAAAATATTACTTAGAAATGTATCCTATACAGGGTTGTATCGGTTTTAACCATGGGGGTTTAAACCAGTGGTTTTAACCGTCCTGGTCAATATCAATTTTGACCAGTTTTGACCACTGAAATTCACTTTTCAATATATTTAATACTAATCGAATAGTTATAACAAAATTATGGTGATTGCAGTTAAAATGATTATAAATTAATAACAATTTTAATTGTAAAATGTCATGTTATTTGTTTTAATTTTAACTGCAACTTATGCTTTTAACTTCAACTCATGTTTTTAACTGGAACTCATGTTTTATGTTTTTAACTACAACTCATATTTTATGGTTTTGACTGCAACTGAATTACATTTTTACAATTGCATGTGCATGGGTCATTTTTAAAATTCAAACATTCTTATTATACTGTATAAGCATGTTAAATGTCATGAACTTGTTAGTGTAATATTTTGTTTAACTGCACTACTATTTCTATTGCTTATTAAAAGTCACTCATAATCCCTTCCTTCCTCAGTGGCATGAGAGTCCAAAATGAGCCTTAGCCTTCTCTAGAATTCCATACCAGGCAGTCCTATCTTTGGCTCTGGATTTCCAATTTGAAATTTTCAAGGATCTTATGTCTTTCTCAATGCAGTCTAACCATCTAAGTTTTGGTCGTCCTCTCATTCGGGTTCCTATTGGTTTGGCCGTAAAAAACTTTTTTTGTGGATCTATTGTCATTAAGTCGAACTAGGTGTCCGGCCCATTTTAATCTTTGTAAGCTAATAAAATTAATTATATCTGGGTTTTTATATGTTCTGTATAATTCAATATTTGTTCTTCTTCTCCATATACCATTTACATTAATTCCCCCAAAAATACTTCTCAATATTTTTCTCTCAAAAACTGCTACGGTTTCCTTGTCCCTTTCTGTCAATGCCCAGGTTTCAGCTGAGTAATTCAAAACAGGTCTTATTAAGCATTTATACAATATTATTTTAGTCAATCTTTTAATGAACTTAGACTTTAAATATTTCTTTAATCCAAAAAAAACATCGATTAGCAGCAGCAATTCTGCTATGAATTTCAACAGATATATTATTTTGTGTATTAATTTCCGAACCTAGGTATATAAACTGCTTTACAGTCTCAAATCTATAACTGCCTATTTCTAAGAAGGAGTGATTACTACCTCCTAATTCACTTCTAATTATAAAAGATATTATATATCTAAAATTAAGACCATTTAAAACTATTTTTAGCAACTCTGACCATTTTTGACCACTTTTAACCAGTTTTGGACTGTTAAAACCACTTTTATCCAGTGTCCTGGTCAAAATTAGTTTTGACCGATCAAAATTACAACCCTGATCATATATTAATTTCATTTTTACATAGTATCCTTTATAAAAATTAAAAATAGTACTAAAATGTTCTTGAAACTCCTTAGCAAATACGATTGTTTTAATTAAGACTAAATGAAATAAAAAACTAATAGAAATTTCAAATTCTTAATACAAAGCAAAATTTAAAAATGTAAAAACAATACTAACTAAAATAGGGGGAATGGGCATTTTAACAAACTAATGAGGAAATGTCCAAAATACGAACAGTTGACCAAACCAAAACAGGGATATAATTTTTTTTAATTATTTCTGTATACTTGCGAATATTATGACAATGTAATTTGAAATTAAGCTTCCCATAAATAAAAAAGCGTTATGGGCTGCCCATAAAAGCTCTAACGCTAGTAATAATCACTCAGATAATTCGCTAGGGGTAACATAAGTAACCCGTGACTGAAAACTTGTCACATTTCTTTAACCCTAGAATTCTCTCTTGATTTTGTCGAAAATTACTTTATTTAAATTTATTTTATTAAGAAAAGGCAAGTAAGACATAACTTTTTCATTGAAAAAACTATTTATTGCAAATTAAAGTTATTTTCGGCTAACAGCAGTATGTTATTTTAATTACAAAATATCTCCCACACATAAGGAAAGCATTTTATAGTTAATTAATAAATCTCCGCACGAAAATTGAAAATATAACTGTAACGTCTGAAAGGCTTATTTCAGGACATACAGACAAAAATTAATGAAAATTTATAGAAATATGTATTGCATTCCAGAAAGATTCAAAGATGTCAAATAGATATGATTTGTCTTTACCAGTCTACTTTTTCAACCATGTTTTTGGTTTGGTGTGCTACGGTCTACTGTTTTGCTCACGACGCCTAATGAGACCGAGACTAACTGCTTAAAACCAATTCCGAACGGCCACAAACGTCGCGAACTCCGAAGTACCGAAGATCTGCAACCTACTATTCGGCCACCGTTCGGCGTTTTACAGTCAAAACTCACTTGCACCGATTAAATAGTTTATACGTAGCTGCAAAACAGTTTCTATTTGGGATTTACGCGTCTCTTCGCTTTTATTGTTACAATCTAACACAAAGGTTTTATATAGTCTTGTATAAGCTTGTCTGATATTCCTGAGTGCCTGAGTCCTGAGCTTGTCTGATATTCCTTAGTATTGTTGTCTTACGCCACTTGGCCAAACAAGGCACGATTGAGTCGGACGCTACTCGTCTTAAGGCAAAGGAGTGCGCCTTTCGTTTGAATGAGCACCGCAAGAGTGAAAGTACGGCTTATGCTCAAGTGGAACCTTGTAAAGTTTTGAAGCAGAGATCAAGCAGAAGACCCATAGACTTGGCCTGCCACCCCCAGATGTATTGATTGAGAACTCGGAGGATATTGTGATCACGAATCTATTTTACGTGCCTCAGTCATCTTTAACTAGCACGGTGGATCTTAGGCCGGCTCGAGCTTAGAACCTGCAACCCTCCAGTTACAAAACCGTTGCCTTTGCCGACTGAGCTACCGCGGCTCTCCTGAGTCCGTGGTTTCAAACACCAATGCTGACACGCATACTTTGTAGCCATTTAAATTTGATTTTATGAGCCTTTGTGTAGAAGACACTGATCCGTAGCACCTCTAGCAAGCCAACCTAAACCCTTACAAAGAGATACAAGCAAAAATAAACAGTCATTTCGCTACTAGTCGCACTTCTTACGCAACCTCTTATATTTACAATCCCTTAAAAGGAGAAAGTAAAAACTCATTTTAGTTTATTAGTTGAAAACAATGCGTCACCTGAGAACAAATTCTAATCCCTGATGCGTAAAATCTCCAGCATAATGCGAACCCGTACAAATAACTAAATGATTATTACCTCTTGTTACATATGGCGCAACAATCGGCAGCGTCTGTTTATCCATGCTGAGCAATGCTTATTGTTCATTTTACAATACAGGAAGTTTTACTTCATACGAGCACGCCACATATTTTCGACATATTTCGATTTTCATATTTAGGGTTTCCTATTCAGAATTCCCTTTCTTTCTCACTCTACTATTCGGGTAATTTCAACGTTTGTTAAGATCGGCCAATAATTCAGTAAACTAGCTCAATAGTGCCCAGACTTCGGTCTGCGTAATTGAGGTTCACATTATAATATTACCTTTATTTCAAACTTCTTATTGAAGTTTATTAAATTAGCAATGTTTAAAAATATCACAGATTAAATAGCTTATTTTCCACAAATTATATAATACATAGTTTTTAATAAAATGCATTATATCCACCGTTTCATTCTTACAGTAAAATATATTTGCTAAATTATATAAGAGGATCAATATAAATATAATAAAAATATAAAGACTTGGACATACTCTCGGTCACATATACGTACACATTTATAGACTTAAAATTAATAGTTATTATAGCTTACGTAGTTAAACATTAAATGAGTAGTAATAAATACAGTGTAATCTGCCAAAATAAAATTTTTCAAATCCATGACTTTTCATGACTTTCCCTGATTTAGCAGATCATTTTCCATGACTTTAAAAAGCTTTCGTTAAAGTATATATGAATAAAACTTCTGATGTACATACAAATAAAATATATGCTTTTAGAGAAATTACAGGAATTTTATCATAAAAAAACTATAAACTTACTTTATAAGTGTTAATAAACTCACATACATAAAAATAAATTGTTGTATCTACATACCTAAGTTTAATCATATAGCAATTTTTCAATCAAAATGTTTCCAATTTGAATTCAGGGTACTTTGGTATTATCCAGGTGACCATGAATAATAGCCAAATATAACCCTATAATGTTTATATACAATATCCCTAGAGATAAACTTATATTTTGTGCAAAAATCTTAACTAATTTTTATTAAAAAATAATTATTATTATATTAATAAAATTTTAATCTACAATTTAAGAAAAAACCAGAATAATATACATTTACCCACCCATTAAGCTTTCTTGCTTTGAGTTTCCTTGGTGAACAAATTTTACTTGGTCAATAGGATAATACATAAATACCAAACTCAGTAACTTCAGCCAAATGACAAGTAAAAACAGAATTAAACAATTCAATGCATTTTTTTTTAATCGGTAGTTTAGCGGATCCATGACTTTAAATGAATTTGACTCATTTTACTTGAAAAATCAAGACCATGACAAAATTAATCCATTGTCTAAATCCATGGTTTTCCATGACTTTCCCTGACTTTTCAGGTGTGCGGAAACCATGTAAATAATATCTTTGTGCCCACATCACAAAATCACTATAAGCTTTAATGTAATGTATATTAGGTCTACTTTATTATTATTATTACCTTTATTAAACAGCTTTAAACTAGAAAATTATAAATTTCATTAGTTAATTTACTGTCTACAGTACAAAATATGTTTTACTACACGTCCAAAGTAATCGAGGTGTCAGAATGATGAATTCACTGTCCAGAAATGCAGATTAAATTTCTGCTATGGGCTAGTGAGAGTACAAAAATTATTCATGAAAAATATAAGTGTAAAAATGATAGCTTATCATCAAGTTTTCAGCATTAATTTGGATAAGTACTACACCTTTTTTGCATTAATAGTCTGGTGTTAGAAATATGGCAAGTATGGATGGTTATTTATATTGCAAACTACTTGTATTTTCATTTTATATTTTATGAAATGAAATATGAATAATAAAATTATGATAATATAAGCAGAACCAGTGATTGATGAGGATTGATTTTACTTCATTGTATAAAAAATGAAAATTCATATTTACTGTATGAAACCCTTTTATATTAAATTAAATTATAATAATAAAATAATGTTAATATTAGTAGAACTGGATTGTGACTGATGGGGATTGCTTTTAAAACATTGTTAAAAAATGGGAAATTTATATTTGCTGAAAGAACATATATTTACTGAGCATTCATGTTTACTGTATGAAAGCATTTTATATTAAATGAAATTAAATAATAATAATGTTAAAGATAATATTAGTCAGATAGATATTCAATGATGGGGGATTGCTTTTACAACGTTGTATCTAAATTGAAAATTTATATTTACTGTATGAAATTAAATAATAATAAAGATAATATTAGTCCGATAGATATTCAATGATGGGGGATTGCTTTTAAAACCTTGTATCTAAATTGAAAATTTATATTTACTGTATGAAATTAAATAATAATAGTAAAGACAGTATTAGTCAGATAGATATTCAATGATGGGGACTGCTTTTACAACGTTGAATCAAAATTGAAAATTCATATTTACTGTAGGAAATTAAATAATAAAGATAATATTAGTCGGACAGGATATTCAATGATGGGGACTTCTTTTACAAAGTTGTATCAAAATTGAAAATTCATATTTATTGTAGGAAATTAAATAATAAAGATAATATTAGTCGGACCAGATATTCAATGATGGGGACTGCTTTTACAACGTTGTATCTCAATTGAAAATTCATATTTACTGTATGAAATTAAATAATAATAAAGATAATATTAGTCAGATAGATATTCAATGATGAGGGATTGCTTTTACAACCTTGTATCTAAATTGAAAATTTATATTTACAGTATGAAATTAAATAATAATAATAAAGATAATATTAGTCGGACCGGATATTCAATGAGGGGGGTTTCTTTTACAAAGTTGTATCATAATTGAAAATTCATATTTATTGTAGGAAATTAAATAATAAAGATAATATTAGTCGGACCAGATATTCAATGATGGGGACTGCTTTTACAACGTTGTATCTCAATTGAAAATTCATATTTACTGTATGAAATTAAATAATAATAAAGATAATATTAGTCAGATAGATATTCAATGATGGGGGATTGCTTTTACAACCTTGTATCTAAATTGAAAATTTATATTTACTGTATGAAATTAAATAATAATAATAATAAAGATAATATTAGTCGGACCGGATATTCAATGATGGGGATTGCTATTACAACGTTGTATCAAAATTGAAAATTCATATTTACTGTATGAAACTAAATAATAATAATAATAATAATAATAATAAAGATAATATTAGTTGGACCGGATATTCAATGATTGCTTTTAAAACGTTGTATCAAAACTGAGAATTCATATTTACTGTATAAAAGCATTTTATATTAAATGAAATTAAATAATATTAAAAAATAATGATAATATTAGTAAACCCGTATTGTGATTGATGGGGTTTGTTTTTACAACGTTCTATAAAAACGGAAAATTCACACCGTATGAAATTATAAGCATTCATGTTTACCGTATGAAAGTCTTATATTAAATGAAAATAAATAATAATAATAATAATAATGATAATATTAGTACAGATGGATTGTTATTGATGGGGGATGGCTTTTACAACATTGTATAAAAAATGAAATTTCATATTCACTGTATGAAAGGATTTTAAGAAATAAAAAATGTACAGTTTTATTAGATTTTTACAATAAATTAAATGATCTATTTTCCAATTATAGAGCTTGGGATGAGAAGAATCAAAGGACTAAAGGACGCTATAAAATGGACAATATGATTAGATAAAATAATAAATTTAAATAACGATTGCTGAGGTTTTTGCCTAGATATGGTGTTTGCGCACATATATATTGTCTATTAGAATTTTTACCCTTATCCGTGCTTTTGTAGGCTTTTGCAGACATGCCAACATAGAAGCATCTCTGTCAGAAGCAACAGCTCTAGTTTAAAATTTAACATGCTACCAACAAATTAAACATATATGCAATTTACATACATAATAAACAAAACAAAATAACCCAAATAATTACACATAATTGCATATTTTACTGGTTTCTAAATTTAAAATTAACATGTAGAGAAGTGTTTCTTGTAGCAACATTGAAGCATCTCTGTCAGGAGCAACAGCACTGTTTTAAAATTTAACATGCTACCAACAAATTAAACATGTATGCAATTTACATGCATAATAAACAAAACAAAATAACCCAAGTACTTATACATAATTACATATTTTAAAGACTTGTAAATTAAAAATCGAACATATTTAATTAAAAACAAACACACACTAGCAAATTATAAAGGAAAAATTAAAATTTATGCATTTAACGATGTGTATGTATCTTTTTTTCTAGCTTTTACAACTTATTTTTCAGAGAGGTGCTTCTTCTAACGACATTGACCCTGATTAAAATATTTACATTTTTCTATCATCAGCTTTCTAGCATTTTCTACTCCGATTTGACCTAAATTCAGTTTGCTTTTTTTACAGTACTAAAAATTTCACATGAGTATTACTCTGGGGAAAAAGTAATATAGTCAGCATCATTTGATTGCTGAATTGTGATCTTTTAGTTATTCAAAAGTTTTGTTCTTTTTCGGAGCAATCTCAGGAGTTTCCGGAGTTCTTAATTTTTCTCATTTCTCCGCAGCTGCTCCGGTGAATCCGGAGTAGAGTTGGCATGTCTGCTTTCGTGGATTACAAAAGACTATAAATTCTTTACCTCTGAAATGTATACTTTAATACAATAAAACTTGCAAAATCGAACTTCCAAAAGATTGATGTGATACGATACATTAAGAATTTGGGTTTTAAAAGTTTTATTTTCTACTCAGATTTGACCTAAATTCAGTTTGCTTTTTTTGCACAGTACTGAAAATGCTTTCACATGGAGATTACTGTGTGGAAAAAGTAATATAGTCAGCATCATTTGATTGCTGAATTGTGATCTTTTTGTTATTCAAAAGTTTTGTTCTTTTTCGGAGCAATCGGAGGAGTTTCCGGAGTTCTTAATTTCTCTCGTTTCTCCGCAGCTGCTCTGGAGAATCCGGAGTAGAGTTGGCATGTCTGCTTTCGCGGTTTCTAAAAAACTACAAATTCTTTACCTCTGAAATTTATTTTTCATACAATAAAACTTGCAAAATGATACTTGAAAAAGATTTATGTGATACTATACATTAAGAATTTAGGTTTTAAAAGTTTTATTTTCTACTCAGATTTGACCTAAATTCAATTTGCTTTTTATTTGAATAGTACTGAGAATGCTTCCACATGGAGTATTACTGTGGGGAAAAAGTAATATAGTCAGCAGTATTTGATTGCTGAATTGTGATCTTTCAGTTATTCAAAAGTTTTGTTCTTCTTCGGAGCAATCTCAAGAGTTCTTAATTTTTCTCATTTCTCCGCAGCTGCTAAGGTGAATCCAGAGTAGAGTTGGCATGTCTGCTTTCGTGGTTTATAAAAGACTACAAGTTCCTTACCTCTGAAATTTATCCTTTCATTTAAAAAAAATGCAAAATCGAACTTGGAAAAAATTTATGTGATACAATACGTTAAAAAATTTGGGTTTTAAAAATTTTATTTTCTACTCAGATTTGACCTAAATTCAGTTTGCTTTTTTTTTTTTTTGCACAGTACTGAAAATGCTTTCACATGGAGTATTACTTTGAGGAAAAAGTAATATAGTCAGCAGTATTTGATTGCTGAATTGTGATCTTTTAGTTATTCAAAAGTTTTTGTTCTTCTTTGGCGCAATCTGGGGAGTTTCCCGAGTCCTTAATTTCTCTCATTTCTCCGCAGAATCCAGAGTAGAGTTGGCATGTCTGCTTTCGTGGTTTATAAAAAACTGCTAATTCTTTACCTCTGAAATTTATTTTTTCATACAATAAAACTTGCAAAATCAAACTTGGAAAAGATTTATGTGATACTATAGGTTAAGAATTTAGGTTTTAAAAGTTTTATTTTCTACTCAGATTTGACCTAAATTCAATTTGCTTTTTATTTGAATAGTACTGAAAATGCTTCCACATGCAGTATTATTGTGGGAAAAAAAGTAATATAGTCAGTAGTATTTGATTGATGAATTGTGATCTTTCAGTTATTCAAAAGTTTTGTTCTTCTTCGGAGCAATCTCAGGAGTTTCCGGAGTTCTTAATTTTTCTCCTTTCTCCGCAGCTGCTCCGGTGAATCCGGAGTAGAGTTGGCATGTCTGCTTTCGTGGTTTATAAAAGACTACAAATTCTTTACCTCTGAAATTTATCCTTTCAATTAAAAAAAATTGCAAAATCGAACATGGAAAAGATTTATGTGATACATTAATTTGATTGCTGAATTGTGATCTTTCAGTTATACAAAAGTTTTGTTCTTTTTTTCGAAGCAATCTTGGGAGTTTCCGGAGGTCTTAATTTCTCTCATTTCTCCGGAGCTGCTTCGGTGAATCCAGAGTAGAGTTGGCATGTCTGCTTTCGTGGTTTATAAAAGACTACAAATTCTTTACCTCTGAAATTTACCCTTTCATACATTTAAACTTGCAAAATCGAACTTTCAAAAGATTGATGTGATACGATACATTAAGAATTTGGGTTTTAAAAGTTTTATTTTCTACTCAGATTTGACCTACATTCAGTTTGCTTTTTTTTGCACAGTACTGAAAATGCTTTCACCTGCAGTATTACTCTAGGGAAAAAGTAATATAGTCAGCATCATTTGATTGCTGAATTGTGATCTTTTAGTTATTCAAAAGTTTTGTTCTTTTTCGGAGCAATCATAGGAGTTTCCAGAGTTCTTAATTTTTCTCATTTCGCCGCAGCTGCTTTGGTGAATCCGGAGTAGAGTTGGTATGTCTTCTTTTGTGGTTTATAAAAGACTACACATTCTTTACCTCTGAAATTTATACATTCGTTTCAGGGTTGGCTTTATTTTCCCAACCCGAAAAAGCCCGGGCGTGTTTTTTCAAAAAAACCTACTTGAAAAAACCCAAGTGGGTTTTTTCAAAATCTTTATTTAAAATTCCACATATTTAACTAATAATAAAAATATTGAGTTAAAAATTTAGTATAAAATATTTGGTTAATATATATATTTACATATAAAGCCGTTTTGGATGACATTTATAAAACACAGAATAAAATTTAAATTAAACAAAGTTAATAAGAATGTATGATGAAAAAAAATAAAAATATTGAAATATTGCATGTGATAAAATTAATCGAAAAAGGGACAAGAAAAATTAGGAAAAATATATGTATAACAACTGCAAATAAGTAAACATGGGGATAATATATATAATTAATTCTGCTACTTATCATATATAACTATCAAATTAACTAAAAAAATATATCTTCTAATGCTTTAATAACACAATACTGCTAATTAATATAGAGCAATAATTTAATACGTTTTATTGAAAAGAAAAAACTTCAAATGCAACTATTTCAAAGCCAACTTTTAATATAAAATAATCTCCATTCAAAACTAGTTTTTTGATGTTAGAAAAATTTTAGAATATGTAAAAAATAATTTATTTTAAGATTTCAAAATTTCCTTTCATTTAGACAAAAATTTCTTTTGCATAGTTTATAATTGATTTTTAAAAATTTTTAGCTTTAAAAGGTGATTAACATTTTAAATTTATTTTAATCATGAAATTAATTAAGTATCCTGCCCTCTTACATAACAAAAAAAACCTGAATAGTTTTCAAATCCCCAAAAAAAGGATCTAAAACCCTTTAAAATATAGAAAAAACCCAAAAACCCTGAAAAAAACCCACTGGGTCGGGGGTTTCTGAAAAAACCCGGGTTTTTGCCAATAAAACTTGCAAAATCGAACTTCGAAACGATTTATACATTAAGAATTTGGATTTTAAAAGTTTTTTTAATAGCTTATCAAATAAGCACATGAGTAACGGTTTTTTCTAAAGCTTTCTTTTAACCCTTAATTTGGCTAAGTCTAGCCGCTACACCGAACATGTATATTTATAATTACTATATAACATAATTGTCAGTGTTCGCCACAGTGGACATTAATTATGTGAAAAATGGAAAATGATATTTTTTTTATTTTACAGAGATCCTAAGGCCTACACAGACATGGGAAAATTACAGAAATTAAAAAATATTTGAAAAAACACGCTGTCAAATTAAGTGTTAAAAGCGTTTAAATGCCTTAACTGAGCTTTTACTTATCGACATCTGTTTACAAGCTCGCTTCTGACAGCATGTTTACCGTGTAGTGAGATGGAACACACCAGGCACGAGTCCATCCATGTCTTGACCTTGAATTCCAGCTTTCGCTTAAAAAGCTCACGAGAAGGCATTACGTCATACCTTGACTTGTTCAAGCCGGGAGCCGGAAAAGGCGAAATATAGTGGTCAGGTACAGGTAGAACGTTGTATTGTCGAGTTTCCTGCTTCTATAAACATTTAACACCGCTTTTTTTCACTTTCCCCTGAACTCGCCAGATTGCTGCTACCTTTACTACAAAAGCTCTACATCTTTCATGACAACTGCCAAACAGGGCTTTGAATACTCTAAAGCGATATTTGACGTACAAAGCATGGTGAATTAAATAGCATTTTTTTTATCTCTCTTTTTCCGAGTCGGTGTTTTGATTAGGAAGGAGAAAGTGGTCACATCCTTCTTTTTTCGTTTTCGATTTGGATAATGGTGTCACAGTTCCTCAATAGCACAGCAACCGGTTTCAGGGCGACAATCAACAAATGGAAGAACACGGCAGGCCATTATTTATTTATTCAGGCAGCACTAAATATATATTTCATATTTAAGATTAAAAATTGTTAAGCAAGCACTTCCACTAATTTTCTAAAATGCTACATGGTTCTCCGATTTCAGAAGCCATTTCATTTTTATTAACCCTTTTTTTCTCAACTTAGAATTTATATTTGTTAATAATAAATATAAATATTTTTTCAGTTGTCAGAATACATCATATAAAA
>CM063506.1:129626603-129634103 GCA_032207245.1 Pardosa pseudoannulata | reverse complement strand
GTATCGCGGCTCATATTTGATAAAAAATATTCATACAAAAGTTACGTATGTTTTCTTAAAAATAATTTTTGTTTAATTTTTACTTATGCCCAGATTCTTTATCCTTGAATGTTAATGCGCATCCAAACTACAGTCATTTATGAAACAACAAAGCTATTTTACAGCAGTGCTAGTAGCAGTAATTATTGACTTTAAGGGTCAAATTTCCGCCTTGAAGCACGTTTCTCATTTTATATTGCATACTGAATTACTTGTAATTTAAATACTGTCGTATAATTTAAGATTTCTTTACTTGCCCGTTTTCACAATACAAACGTTTCCTACAGAGTTATAATGAATAAAGAAAATACTATTCCTGGGATAAAAGAGGGAGACTTCCATTTTAAACCCCAAGGTCATTTCGTGGTAGACGAAATCCTATCAATAACCTCAAAACTTATAATAAGCGTAAATGACTTTAATAATAATTATCTTATGAATGACATTAGAAAAGTATTAGGTCCACGTAACAACTGATTTGCAGTTTGATTCAATGGGAGCGCTGCGATCTACAACTTTGCTATACGACGGCTAACGAAGCCGAGACCGACTGATTAACGTCGATTTCAAACGAGTAAGAATACTTATGCCATGATTGGGATTCGAACCCACGAACTCCGATACCGAATAGCATCATTTTGCCGATTTAATCACAAATTCGCTTTTATATACTTCGGACACTTATAGGTCAAAGAAATTCAGATGAGAGTAATGCAGGAGACAGTGGCTTAGTTAGGATTGTGGATGAGGGGATGCAGCTCCCACAAGGATTCATGTAATATACCTGTAGGATTCATGTACATTATATATGTAATATTTGCTTTACCAATTTTGAGATAAGTTGAAGAAGGAAGACCCCCCCTCCCCTCCTCCTCCTCTTGAAAAATTTCTCACCAAGCATCTGACACGAAATATAATTTATAGCCACTTTTCTTGCAGAAACAGTCCACGTTACACAAATTTATATTGCTAATAACTGGTGACCACCCACATCATCTAAAAGCTAGGGCGATTCCTATATTGGTAGCAGGGTTGACTTGATTTGCCCAACCCGAAAAAACCCGGGTGGGTTTTTTCAAAAAAAACCACTTGAAAAAACCCAAGTGGGTTTTTTTAAAATCATTATTTAAAATTCCGCATATTTAGCTAATAATAGAAATATTGAGTTAAATCTATAATATATATTACATATTTCATCTTTGACAATGAGCGTAGAATTTTTTTTTATTTGAGGGGGTCTAAACACAATGAAAAAATTATAGAAACAATTAAAAATCAAAACAACCAGTATTTCTGCCAAGATGATGAAAACTGACGTCTTTCTTCCAATATTAAAAGAAATAATATGGCTAAAAAAGAGTTACTCAGAGGGTTTGAGTATATTTACAAGAACATAAACAAATTAGAAGAACTTTCTATATTTTATACAACTTATTCTAAATGTTATCCAGTCAGTGATATAACTTTCTTTATCAGCTGTTACGATATAAAGGAAAAACTTGTTCATACAAACAATTGACAGATTAACTGTTATCTTGAAACAAGAGTATTTTAATATGATTTAGTGATATAAAATTAAATTAGCATGCAAAATTCTAAATAAATCATTAAACTTTTATGAAATTGTTTTTAATTTTTCCTCTTATATAGATACAAGTAAAATAAATGTGATTATTAATTAAATACTGATCTATGACAAATTAATTTTTTTTTAGTTCTTTAAAGTTACCTGTCTTTTTCAACTCCTTTTGATATTTTCAAAGATCTGTATACTTTGACTAATTTTTTTGCAGTATCACACCCTAGTCTGTTTCGTAGTTTTGACCAAATTAGTCCAAAAGAAGAAAAGATTCTTTCAATAGATGCTGAAATTGATGTTATTGTTTGTAAATCTTCTAAAAATTTACAGAAGTCACCATTTAGTAGTTAATTTTTTCTGCTTTGCAACTCATCACTTTCCAAAATTTATTCTGCATAATTTAAAATTGATTTTTAAAATTTTTAACTTTAAAAAGTGACTAACATTTTAAATTTATTTTAATCAAACAATTATATATCCTGTCCTCTTACATATAAATTACAAAGAAAAAACCCTGGTAAAACCTGAAAAAACCGAAAAAACCCTGATAAAACCCCCCAAACCCTGAAAAAACCCACTGAGTTGGGTTTTTTCTGAAAAAACCCGGGTTTTTGCAAACCCTGATTGGTAGCGACCCAAAATCACTATGATGGGTACTGGGTGCACCTGTCCGAAAATGGAATTACAAAGCTACAGATAATACATTCGCAAATGCTATTTACATAGATAAAAACAATCCTCGTACATATGAACTAACAATATATGTAAAATCTGAGTGATCAATCAGTAATAAGAAGAGAACTCTGATGTAAAACAAGATAAGGTAGCAAAAAACTGATAAAAAAAATCTACATATATCTCATAATTTGATCGGATTTTGATAAAATTCTTATCTGATATTTCAAATAACGCGATAAAGAGTGTTTACAAAAATAGGTATATGAAATAAATTTGAGTATGCAAATTATCATTGTGTTCTCATTGCTACAAACAGTGAAGGATAAAAACAAAAGAAGTCCTGAATCAATGTTCATTGAATCCATTTATGTAATACAGTCTAAAGAAACACGACGAAAAAACTTTATTCCGAATGCAAACAGACATACACGCATATATATGTGTGTGTTTGTGCGTGTACATATATGTGTATGTATATGTGTGTGTGTGAATATATGTATATATATATATGTGTGTGTATATATATGTATATATATATGTATATATATATATATATATATATATATATATATATATATATGTATATATACATATATATATGTATATATATATATATATATATATATATATATATATATATATATATATATATATATATATACAGGGCTGTCCAACTGGCGGCCCGCGGGCCACATCCGGCCCGCCAACACAAATTGTGCCGCTCGCCAACTTCTTATTCAGCATATTTCTTTTTTCAGAATTTTATGGTACCAAGAAGCATCCGAGACTACCATTCTTGATCCAGCCAAGGTCCCCGAAGTTTCCTCTTGACCGCAAATTGTTTTATAATCCTTCTGTTCCATTGTTTTATAATTAATAATTCAACTATTATTTGTTATTGTATAAGATGTAAGAGGTTATTGTTCAACTTTACCAAACTCCAGCCCGTCAGGTAATCAGTGACCAGAATTCTGGACCGTGGGCTCTTCGCAGTTGGACAGTCTTGTATGTATGTATGTATGTATGTATATATATATATATATATATATATATATATATGTGTGTGTGTGTGTGTGTGTGTGTGTGTGTGTGTGTGTGTATGATGACGTTTTGTTTCATCACAAAGGGATTTCATAGCTGTGGAGTCAGCAGACAGTAGTAGCAAATCGTCTTCGGCAATTTTATACAAAATATCTACATTTCTTTGCAGAGTTAGTTAGCTTTTTTCCTTGAATGTGCATGCAGAGTGATGGCCAAATGGGTAAGACGCTGCTCCTCACTACCGCAAATCGTGGGTTCGAATTCCACTGCTATCACGGATGTTCGTAATCGTACCCTCGTGTAGCAAAGCAGGGGACCGTGGCTCTCCAAACGAAACCAAATATATGTCACCAGGAAAAATATTTTTCACCAATGACACGAGAAATTAGCCCCTGTTTTATCCTGCTTTCTGGGTGTTGTAATGTACTTACAACCTATACACCAGTGTTCGGTTACAAGGGGGAAACACAGTAAAAATATAATACTTTATACTGAGATTCAGACATTTATTCTGTACATTCATTTACAAATAGATCCTTGGTTATCATATATCATAATCATCAATTATTTATGTCTTATATTTACACCATAATTACTACAATTCTCTTTATAATGAACTATTACTAATCACCAGGTTAAATTATTAACAGAGGCCTAAGTTAAGTGACTGTAAATATTATTTTATCTTTACCTCCATTAAAGGCACAGGGGAGCAGGCAGGGGCTTTTCTCACGCGATGCGTCGGTCCTTCAGTTGGTACAGAGGGTCAGGTAGAGGCTTTCCTCATGCGGTGAGTCGGTCCGGGTGTTCGGGCGCACGGGACGAGTCGGTGCTGGTGAGCGGGGCTTAGATTCTTGTCCCACTTCTCTCGAATCCCGACTTCAACTCCTCTCCTTAACTTCGTTTCCAAACTCCTCACCTCGGTTCCAACGCCCCTTTTTTCTTCCTTTCCAATCGCTTGTTTTCGGGAAATTTTCCCACATCTGCACCCCCTTCGGGAGTGCAGGTGGGCTCATTAAAGTAGCCCCTTTTGTGCAAGCTGACATTATTTTTAGCCCCTGCCCCCATAACTCATGGTTACATCTCTGTGCGAGCTTGACCGTTACGCTGCCATTCCGTGATCTATACCTTCTCTGCAGGGGTCCCTAAACTTGACGTGAACAATTGGAGTCCTAAATTCCTCTAGGAAAATCCTGTGCATGCACGTGCAGATCACTGTGGGAAAGTACCTCGGTACACTGGGCAAAAAAAAATGCTATTTATTTAATTATTCTATTTATTTTATTTATTTATTAATGCTATTTATTTGAAGTACATTCAAATAAATAGCATTGGTCAAGCCATCAATAAAAAAGGTCTAGCGTTGTGGATCTTCACATATACTGAAAATCGAACAACATTGATCTAACCAAATGTTAGAACAGTACAACAGCTCTGCATAGATAATGCTAAAAAAACTCATAAAAAATATATGTAAATACACGCAATGTCGTTCCTTAAGTGAGCGAATCACGTTATTTTGTTCCCATGAGAATTAAGATTGTTAAACAAATTTTGGGAGTCAAGAGCGAACCTTAATCATTTAAGGAAGTCGAAACACACAGTCAGCTATTTAGTTATTGCAGAATCAATACTTTTAATGAGACAGCTGAAAATGTACCAGTGGACAGAAAAATAGCATTTATTCCAGCGTTAGTTGAGAGATGGATGAAAAAAATTTAAGTCAGATAACACTCCTTTATCTGACATTTTATAGTTCGGAAATCAGGTATTAAGAAACGAGAAGTTTTGTGTGTGTATTATATATATATATATGCATGCTTGTGTTACCATGCTTCAGTTTAGTACTTGAAAACGATGAAACCAACAACACACGCCTGAAAGATCTGGGAAAAGATAAAAATGTCCATAAATAAAGAAAAACACGACGGCTTACGCTATTCATTTGGCCATGAATCTACACAAATAGAAATTTATTAGGGGTATCGTCAAAATTTATTTTGCAAGTACAAGAATAACTCATCCTAGTAGAAGACTCAAAGAAAATGCAGCTTTACTAAAATAAGATGTGGATAAAAGCTTATTTTACAGAAATGACGAACCGTAACAAGTTTGTCTTTTTAAAGGGAAAATATGAGTCAAACTACAAAACTTTTTCAGCTCAGTAATTGAACTGAATATATCTTGGGTAAAATAAATTCAATCGACGGTCTATACTTTCATTGTAGGTACGTACGTATGTGTATGAGTTGTGTGTGTCGTGTAGTCCTCGTTTTTATTTGAGTATTAACCTGTGATCAAATGTATAGTGGGATTTTATTTTGATTGCGTTGTGTAAAAGTATTTTAGTACTAAATTTAACCACAGGTTCTGAGAAACTACAGACATAAGATATGAAAATAAATTAAAGCGGAATTACAGTATACGAAACTAGCTTAATATAAAAAAGTAAATTTATTATAATATATATACATCTATGTTCACACAAACTGATTCTAATTTTCATAAAAATATGCTTTATCAATGTTGTGTAGTCCTCGTATATTTAAGTATCAACTGTGATCAAATGTATAGTGGGATTTATTTTAAATTGCGTTGTGTTAAATATTTTTTTTTACTACAATTTAACCACAGGTTCTGAGAAACTACAGACATAAATATGAAGAATAAACTAACCGCTAAAATGATAGCAACTGAGACTAGCTTAATATAAAAAAGTAAATTTATTATAAAATATTTATACATCTATTTACAAAACCA
The DNA here is from genome assembly GCA_032207245.1 of Pardosa pseudoannulata. Taxonomy (NCBI): domain Eukaryota; kingdom Metazoa; phylum Arthropoda; class Arachnida; order Araneae; family Lycosidae; genus Pardosa; species Pardosa pseudoannulata. Next base: position 129,628,006 of record CM063506.1, on the reverse strand, counting down.
GTAATAAGTAATAAGTAAATAAGTAAGCTTAGTCAATCTATTCAAAATTACTTCTGACAATTTTTTTATACACTTAAACAAATATTGTAAGCATAGAGAGGACCTAATCTCGATTTCAAAATGTAATGCAAAATGAGTACCTTTGTGGGTCTAAAAGTTAGGCCCGGAACACTTCTGGTTGAAGGGTATCAATAGCTGATCAGGAGAGGGAATCTTTACATCATCCGTTGATCTGTTACAGACATCGTCAGGGGCTTTCTCCTGATTCTTTGGGGTGCGGCCGTACTACTTTGTGCAGGAAACTTTCTGGCGGACTTGGCTGGACTATCGAGAACCTTCTTTTTGGGACCTCTGAACCAATCTCTTCTGGGACCTCCGAACCAAAACTCTGGGGACCTCCTAATCCATCTCTTCTGACTGGAATCAGAACCCCGCCCGAGACAACCGTACAAGACTACAATATCCGTTAAATTATGGTCCTCTATCTCCTTACAAAGATGTGATGAGGTCAGATTAGATCCCGAACATTTTACTATTTTATGAATGAAACAATTATATATCAGATCTAAATGCCTCATCACAATCAACACCTTCTAAATTAGTTCTGACAATAATTTGTCAATACTTAAGTAATTATGTAAATATAAGAGAGAGAACCTAATCTCAATTTCAAAATGTATGTAAAAGGGGGTATCTTTGGGGAGTTAAAATGGTGTGCCCGGAACACTGCTGGTTGATGGGTATCTATAGATCTTCCGTCGGTCTGATCAGGGGCTTCCTCCTGAGTATTTGGGGTGCGGCCATGCTATTTGATACAGGAACACTTTCCGTCGAACTTGGCTGGACTCTCGAACTCGTTCCGTCGGACTCCTCTCTTCGTCTGGACTACCGAACACAATCACTCGGACTTCCGAACACCTTCCGTCGGACTTGTCTAGTCTATTCGACTCCCGAACCTCTTCTGTCGGACTTTCTCCTCGTCTCGACTATCGAACACCTTCTCAATTTTTAGATTTTTCTTATTTTATTAATTTCATCCTTATCCTCTCTTCCTTCTTATCGTCCAGTCGGAATAGTTGTAAGAATCTAATTGGTCTACTTAAACCCCGCCTTGAGACCGCCAACGTGGAAAACCTTACCCTTTCTAATTGGGCACTGTCCCTTAGGGACTCATAAATAACTCCACAAAGGTGCATTCTTATTTAATGTCAAGTACGGAGACGGGATTCTAATCTGGGACTGGGATCAGAACCCCGCCCGAGACCACCGTACAAGACAATAATATCCATAGAATATAATTTTGTGGTCCTCTGTCTTTTTTACAAAGATGTGATGAGGTCAGATTTAGATCCCGAGCATTTTACTTTTTGTATGAATGAATCAATTATATAACTGACCTTTAA
>CM063506.1:129594103-129621603 GCA_032207245.1 Pardosa pseudoannulata | reverse complement strand
GCAGTCTCACAGTTTTCATTCCTAAGCATCTTCATCCCTCTAAATTCTAACTGATCGATTTTCTAGCATTATGCTGTCAAAATCACTTACCAAGTTGCAAGCTAGTTAAAAATGAATTAAAAGGAACGATTGAAGTACAGATAATTTTATATCCCAAATTACGTACATAGCAATTAAATGTTAAAAATTAGAAAAGCAAAATCATAGATCCATTTTCTACTCTTTACTAGCTTTTAAAGTAAATACAAATTAAAATAGTAAATAAGGTTTTACTTTTATCTATATTCTTAACTCTATGATTTTATCTTTACCACTATAGCAGGGGTGGCCTACCTGCGGCTCGCGAGCAACATGCGGCTCTTTGAATGATTAATTGGCGCACTCGATAAATGTGCCCGAGTTCCCTTTTCATTTTTGTGTTATTATATTTTAAAAAATTATTACAATTGATGGATCTCCGGCAATACTGAGTAAAAAAAAATCGGCCTTATTGGGCTTTTAAAACCCTTTAAAGTGCACTCATATAAATTCTTTGGGATTTAATGAAATTAGTTCATAAATGGTATCTATGAACTTTATAAATATAAATGAATAATTATTTTTAAATTCCTTGATGGAGGTGGGGTGGAATATGAGGGGTGTTTAAAGTGCAAAAACCCTTGTACGGAGGGAAAAGACTTTTATTAATGTTTAATTATTGTGGGGAAACAGTGATTATCATAAAAAGTGTATAATAAAGAAAAAACGAAACAATTTACAGCCGAACGATGTCCGTATAGTGCTGCTTTTAGGTACCGGAATTCATCTGTTCAAATCCCACTGCAGGCATAGATGTTCGTAGCCGTACGGAATCGGCTTTAAGCTGTAGGTCTCGGTCTGATTAGCCATCTTGTTGCAAAAGAGTAGGTAGTAGCTCTCCAAACCAAACAAACAATTTATAAGTGTTGTTTAGATAGATATTTTTTATTTGGGGTTATAAGTGAAAAAATCATATTACCGAATTTTCCAGGTAAAGTAAGTTTAGCTATGCATATTTCAAATGAAATATGGAGCTCATGTATACTTTATGCTGTGAGTAGGAAATGTCATAAACATAGAAGACCTAAAAATCCATCGTATGTCTTTCAAAAGCAGAGAAAGAATTTAACAGGTGGTTTCGCTCTGAAACCACTGTCCGTTAAAGGGTTAAGAGATGATTCTCAAATTCCACAACTCATACCGATTCACTGTATAATTCACCGAGAATATCTCGTTACAAAATATTTAAAATATCTTGATGCTATGAAAACAGTGTAATACATTGTAAATTACATTCGCACCAAAGCAAAAAATCACAGACAATTCAAAAATTTCCTTGAAAAATTGAAGGACGAAGAACTTCCGAATAACATTCAATAAATATAATTTCTGAAAAAAATAAATAAATAAAATAAAATAAAACCTTTTTTGCATACCTTTTAAATAAGTACTTAATTGCGCTTCGCAAAATATTTCAAATTTTGTAAAATGGCTCGGACTATCAAGGAGCTTGGCCACATCCCTATTATAGTTTTTTTCCATACACATATATGGACTCAGATAATATTTAAAGTATATTTATAAATTTCTTTTAACTGTTTTACTGTTTTAACGGAAAATTGTGATTTGTGAATTTAATATCAATTATAAATACCTTTTATAAATATGTAAAAAATATTCATATAAAATTAAAACTAAATATCTTAATTAAGACAAGAAAAAAATTCGCTGGTTGAAGAATTAGTACAAGCATAATGTATAACGTAAATATAGCAAAATGATGCCCATTCTAACACTCAATTTAAGATTTTTCTCAAAGATATAATACTCAGTTACTCCCCTCTTGAGAACAAAATCAGAAAAAAAAAACCGATTTATTGACATACAAACAAATGTGAAACAAATGCAAATTATTTTTCTTAGATATACTTCAGGTTCATAATTTAATTAATTCATATATACATCTATGTGCAGTATAAGACTAAATAATTAATTTGTGTGAAAGAAATGCGAAATAAATGCAAATTATTTTTTCGTAGATATACTACAGGTTCATAATTTAATTAATTAATAAATGCATCTATGTGCAGTATAAAACTAAATAATTAATTTGGTACATCAGAATTCATAAAACTTAAGACTTTAAAAATAATTCTTTTAGCATAAAAAGTAAATAAAAATCTTTAATTAATTATACATTAAATAAACAAAAAATATCAACATTGATGTAAAAACATTCACCTGTTGATTTGGAACGCTACGATCTACGTTTGTGTTACACGATGGCTAATGAGACCGGAACCTATTGCTTAAAGTCAACTCCTAACATCCAGGCCAGCAGCGATTTTCGAACCGGCACACTCCTGTTTCAAAGAGCAACTACCTACCATTTGGCTACCGGACGGCCATCTGTTTTGAAAATACAAATAAACGTCTTCTTCGGTGTGAAACTGACAGGTCTGACTGTCACAAAGAAATTGCACAACGAGTAATATTCTTTTATTTATTGATTGATTTATTTTTGACCAACATTAGTTTCTCTGGTTATTTACTTAAATGTCTTGATAATCCCAAACACGAGTAAAAAAAGAACATGAATAAATCGCTGTTAAGACGGGAATAAAAGTTAATGCTATCAGATCTACAACATAAAATCTTATGAGTCCGATGGAAGACAAAATTTCTTCTTTTATTTCCCATTTATAGCGAACGTTGAAAGCATTTGGCGCCAGAGATTCTGCTATTTAGATTCGATTTGGGATTTATACACATTTTATTTATAGTAAATATTCTTAACTTCAATTTTTCAAGCTTGATACTTAATTCTGTTATTACTTTCTGTAGACCAATTGCAAGATGAATTCTGGAATATATTTGAGGAATTTATTTTGTCTATACATAATAATATATTGTAGGCATGTGTACCCTTGGCAATGCTCAGCGAGGTGAATTTACTCCGAGAAAGCGAAGTTTTCCTTTTACAGTTTGCCAACAACTCTCCCCAGTGGAACGCCGATATAGACGAATTCCTGAAGTGAGTTAAACGGCAACGTGTGCAGACGGTACTTCTCGATGACCGATTTTGATCGCCAAGACATGCGCTGATGCTATGCCAGACGGGCACTGATGTCCAGTTTTATTTTAATTGTCCCTAAACACCACCTATTCTGTATATAATGTGTAAATAGTTTAATTAAATAAGTTCAATTTAGTTAAGCTTTTGTGCATCTTTTCCACCGCGGGAATAAATCTCCCACAATATTAAACAAACTAAACTTCTCGATGCAACAGCCCCTAGGGGGCCTAGGCCTACGGTGCCAATCTCTTTCCAATACCAACGGTCCGGGGTGGGTGAAGCATATGTTCCAGTTAGGTGGTCAACCTTACGCTGAACCCCGAAAGCTTAACTCCCAAGCATGCTTGGTCCTCAGTGTCTCTACCCACTAAAATGATGAAAGGCTAAGTCAACCTTGCCCACCCGGGATTATATATAATAGTATAGGGATTAGTAAATTAAGAGTTTTCGTCTTAGATATGTTACTTCATAATTTATAGTGCTACCTTGCATCTTATGCATTGTCAATGCCCATGGTAGTATTAATGGTAGCATTCTTCGTTCAGCAGTATCGTATCTGCATTTGGCGGGGAATGGCACTGATATTGGCTCGATTCTGTAAACACCATGGTCAACCTTGCCCGCCCGGAGTTATATATAATAGTATAGGGATTACTAAATTAAGAGTTTTCGTCTTAGATATGTTACTGAATAATCTACAGTGCTACATAGCATCTTATGTACTGTCGATGCTCATGATAGTATTAATGGTCATATTCACTGTTAAGCATTACCGTAGCTGCGTTTGGCGGAGAATTGCACTAATATTGGACACCATTATTGCCAAAGTTCACACTGACTGATGAAACTTATCTAATTAAATTTAATTTATGAATTAATATTTGAAAAAACTGTATTAACTTCAAGTTCCATCTACTACAATTTGAAAAAATTGTATTTGAAATTGAGTGGATGAATAAAAAGTATTTATTAACGGTTGAAAATTTGAACAAGATATATAAATATATACAGTGTGAACCAATTGTAGGAATTGGTTTGAATTTTAAAATGAATCCTCTAGAAATAATATATAATAAATCCACTTCTAAGGACGTGGAGGAATGTTTCTAAATTATGAATTTTAAGGAATAAAAATGTACTATTTCACATCCAGCCTTCGGTCTGGATAATAAATGTTTACATATAAAACCCAATTGAATTTTAATATATAGGATTTAAAGTAAGTTTTTACCATAAAGATATTACATAACTATCCATAATATGTTGAAATTTGACTCATGTCTTAAAGTCGTGGAATTTGGTATCATTTACGTTGCGTCTGCCACGTAAAAGTGCACGTTCATATTTATAACTGGAATTTTATGTTAATAAAAAACTATTATAATCCTCAACAATCTGCAGTAAAGAAGACTAATTTAAAATTTTTATTGAAACGTTTATCTTTAATAGTGGTTTTAAATTTTTACTCCTAAAATTTTATACCCAGACCGAAGGCTGGGTGAGAAGCAGCTAGTTGGATAATAATGTTTAACTATATCAACGATTAGAAGATTATTACTTTTAAAGTTATTTATGAATTTTAGACATGCTGCGTAAATTATTTTGATACAATATAAAAAATATGCAAATTTTTACACTTGATTGCAAATTTAATTTCAATAAATCTTTACCATTATATATAGGAAACTTAAAAAAAATCATGCATAAAAATTCAATTGTAGTGATTGAAATCCAATAAATTTCTTTTTTATACAAATGCTTATAAGATTCATTCTAAATTAAACCTAGTTTGCCCTCCTATAATTTTCCTAACAAGCATTACTTTAAAACATAAGTTTAACTATATCGACGATTAAAAGTTAATTATTTTTAAAGTTTTTGTTTAATTTAGATATTCTATGCAATTTTTTTTTGATAAAGTATAGAAACATGCACAAATTTTCGACAAATGGAAACTATAAATTGGTATTTATTACCCGTTTCCTTCGATTGTTGCATATAAAAATGCATCTTTCAACCCAAATTCATTACCATCTGTATCGTTATTTAGAAGACTAACAAAGATGTTGGGTTTTTTATGACCTTTTTTCACAATAAAAAGGCAATATTAATTCTCGCAGCTGGGAATGATTTATATGTTAATGTATATTTATTTGTGGAATAAATGGCAGTTAAATTGAGCAGCGCGACAGAAGAAAAATGAAAATTCGCTAAAATTGCAAAATATGCTGACATAATTTATTTAGCATTTAAATATAGAAAGCCACATTTCTTTCCTTATTTGCCGTTTTCAAATCATTATGCAGATTTAACTACCGACGCAAAATGAAAGATCTAGATTTGGCTGCAAGCAGCACTTAATAAAATCTTCTATTTTTCCACTTAAGGGTTATAAATCAAATAGTAGATTAAAATTATAATATTTTTAGCTATAGTTTACTTAATTACATTTATTGCTGAATCTAATGAAGAGACACAGTTTATAAAAAAAATTCCACGAATTAAAGCAAAATATGACTTTATAAAACTATTTTTAACACAATCTGTTCAAAAATTCAATATGTATATAGCAATATATTTATGTAAAATATTCTTAATTTAGCGTTAAAATATAAATCGTTTTAAAAGTCATTATTTATAAATTATTTTGAAAAAGTACATTATATGATAATGTAAAATGCAGATTTGTTTTACCTATACAAGAGGTCTTTACTTCCTTTTAGGAAGTAAAGGAAGTATTGTAATCGCGAATTTCAGTAATCATCAAATTTCAAAGGGAATTTATTATTTTGACCATACCTTGATTCATTTTAATTAGTTTAAGTTTACGTCTGTACATATACACACAGTGAAGCTTAACTTGATCTATCCATTTTAACCTTTGTATTAGTTGACTAGTTTCGTCAAGAAGTCTGTACGTACGTACGTACCTCGCATAGTTACAAAACGATTCACAGTAGAATGTTGAAATTTTATATTGAAGAGTGCTGAAATATCTAGTTGTGTAATTCCATTTTTCTTTTTTTATAGCCAACTTCAGTAAGTATATGTATGTATATGTATGCATATGTATGTATGTATATATATATATATATATATATGTATATATATATATATATATATATGTATATATGTATGTATGCATATATATATATATATATATATATATATATATATATGTATGTATATGTATATATATACATATATGTATATACATATATATATATATATATGCGTATGTATGTATATACATATATGTATATATATATATATATATATATATATATGCGTATGTATGTATGTATGTGTGTGTGTGTGTGTGTATATATATATATATATATATGCGTATGTATGTATGTATGTATATATACATATATGTATATATATATATATATATATATATATATATGCGTATGTATGTATGTATGTATATACATATATGTATATATATATATATATATATATATATTATATATATATGTATATGTGTATATATATATGTATATGTATATGTGTATATATATGTATATGTATGTATGTATGTATATATATATTATATATGTATATATATGTATGTATATATATATATGCATATGTATGTATGTATGTATGTATGTATGTATGTATGTATGTATATATATATATATATATATATATATATATATATATATATATATATATATATATATATATATATATATATATATCAACAAATACTAAAACACTCTTTTAACCGTAAAAAGAAATCTACAAGAAAGACAAGAATAAAGCAAAACATTTTTTGAAAAGTACACATACTTTCAATTAAAAAAAAATACTATAATTTTATCTTAAAATCAGTTCAGGGTCATTTGTCAAGATAAATGATATTAATAAATGAAAGAAAGTGTGAAATGTTCTATAAATATCTTAAGAAATAGGAAAGAAAGAAAAAAAATCAGATCATTAGATCACAAGAAACACTTTGTTAAATAAAGAATGCCTATGGTATTTGGAGTAAAAATGTAATCCAGTTGCAGCAAAAAACATAAAATATGACAATAAAGTGTAAAATAAAACTTAAAATATACATAAAAATGTAAAAGATACACTTGCACCTGATGTCTGGTAAGCAGCAATGAAGAAAGTTAAAGGCATTAACATAAAATTTGTTAATTTTACAATACATCTAATGAACTGTTGTGCAAACTCTTAATCTATAGAAAGATTATTTTCAAAGTTTGGAGTAATCCAAAATAAATTACGAAATTGTTTAGATCTAGAGAAAACTACAAAACTTGTTACTTGAAACCGTTTTTTGAATTCAACATAAATTACATATAAATAGCTTGTATAAAAAAAGTAAAACATTTTTTTTCTATCTTGGTGTTATGTTATATTTGTTTTTTACTGGTGTTATTTATATTAGGATATTTTTAACAAATGTAACTTGCCTTTATCATATGCTAGTAAACTATGTTCGATTAGTCTATATATATAAAAATGAATTTGTGTGTGTCTGTCTGTCTGTACTCAATAGACTCAAAAACTATGCATCCAATCGCCGTGAAAATTTGGGAAATGTTTAGGTATATCCCTGGGAAGGTTTTTGTAAATTTTCAACGTTCGAAATTCATTCCTTCCCCCTTTTTCGAGCATTTCATGTCATTATTCCAAGCATTATTTTCCCCGGTTAAACGCAAACGATTAAGTTTTTAATTTATCGCATCATATCTAAGGGAAAGAAGCAATATTTCTAGCAATGTGACGTCATCCCAAGTAATTGTTTTAAACGCAGTTTTCCACGGTTAAAAGCAGGAGATTAAAATGTTCAATTCATCACATAATAAATAGGCGAAAATGATATTTTTCTATCATTATGACGTCATTCATTTAAATTTTCATTTATTCATTTCTTATTTTATATTATTTAAAATCGTCTGCTTAGTATCTATTCGATTTGAACTGAAATTTGAGATATAAAGTGATTCACTTTCATTTCTATGTGACGCAAATTATAGCATTTTTATATGAGAACTAATTTTAAATTTAATTCTTGGTTCAATTTTATGTTACAATGAAATGCATATCAACAATATTCTAAGTACAAAAAGTACAAATTTCAGTGACTCTCATGGCCAAATAAAACCTATCATTTTATATAGTTATCTTCATATTCATATGGTTGTCGATATGTGTGTTTCTGTTTCATACAAAACTATGTGGTTTGTCATAAATTTCCTTAATTTTGGAAAACATTTATTACTACCAACAAAATTAGCACTGTTGCTGTCGAAACCTGTGCTTCCTATTCTATCACGTAATATGGCAAGATCTGTTAACTTTGCTAATCAAAGTACAGTAGTAATACAGTAATGCAATTTAGGGTTAAGCTTATATTTTACAATAAAAAAAGTTTGAGCAAATTTAATATAAGACAAATTCGATTATAAAAACTGAATAATGTTATAATAAGCTTATGATAGAAATATATAACTATGCCAATGACTCGAACTGAACTGTGACGAATTTAGAGAGTTATTCACGAAAAATAAATTTTTGTTTAAAGGTAATATATTAAGTTCACCGTAGCGAATCACGGGCACATTTGCTAGTATTAAATATATTAAAAAGTGAATTTCAGTGGTCAAATCTAGTCAAAATTCATATTGATCAGGACAGTTAAAACCACTAGTTTAAACCCCCATGCTTAAAACCGATAAAACCCTGCGGTAAATAGAGGTTTGACTGTATTTCGGAAATCAACGAGATAGAAATATTAAATTTTCAAACAAATATCGTGAAACTTAAAATTTTACTGTCACCAAAAAGAAATTTTTTATATTCACCAAAATTATTTTGCTTTGTGAAAAATAATTCCCCCACTGCATCAAAGTATAACGGATTAAAAATAAAAGCCAAATATTTTCTAAAGAAGAAAACGATATTAAACAGTTGCCTTGTATAGGATTATTAAAACATAAATAGGATTCTGAAACAAAGAGATCATTGGCTTACAAATCCTAGAGGTCTTTCTATTGAACATGTCTTTTACTTTCCCTGACTGTATTTAATGGCCTGAGACAACAATTTAATTGACTCAAAATGGTTTATAGGAGTTCTTCGGGGTTTTTCTATAATAATAAGAAAGCAACCACACTTTTTTTCAACTGGAAACATGGGAATTAAATTGTCAAACATCCCGTTATAGCATCTATCTACGTTATAATCGTCAATAATGGAGGATTTGCATATTCTTTTTGGATTAATAATAAGGGACTTTGAAAGTTTTAGATCTAGGTAAATGTTTATAATTCCTTAAAAACTATTTTTACTACATTTTATTCCCATGGTTATTCTTTTAAATTTTATTTTAGTCATTGAGTTTTAAATTTATTTATGATATTGCAAATCATTTTTCCCCCAAATATTTACTATGGTCACATTTCATTATTTAAAATTGATATTTTTATTTTCGCAATTCTTTCTACATCAATTGAAATTGGAAACAGTATCTAGAGAATATAGTTTAATTAACATGATTAAAGGAACGTATGTCTGCAGGGAGGGACACTGGACATCTTGTTTGAACGATGTCAGTCTCTGGAGACTAACAATAAAATTTCATTTCATAAGTCCGCTATCAGTCTCCAAGAAGACACACCACCTGAACTAAAAAAAGTTCATTATTAGTTCACAGCTACTGACCCCACGTTCAACGTGTTAAAGAAACATATTAAACATGTAAAAAAATTCGACAATCTTATGTTCTTGAATTATGAAATTTAACTAAAGATGAGAAGCAAAGTTTTTGAAACCCATCATTGTATAAAGAATATAATTATTACCACAACATATAATTACTACTAATAATTTTTTTAATTTTAACATAAATTTTGCAAATTAGTATTTTGTATAATTTTGAACGATTAAAACCCTTGGTACTTCTTGAAACCAATTTATGAAATAATTATACAACAGAGATCACATAAAAAATTTACAATATTCGCGTAATGAGAATATTTATGTCCAGCAATAGTCGATCCTTGCAGCTGAAAAAATAAAAAACAAAAAAATATAAGGAAGCCTTACTGAGTTAAACCGCAATAAGCTCATACACAAATACCCTTTACATCAGTAAATCTATCTCAATAACTAGCTAAAGAATGTTTAATACCTTAGGTACAATTGTATATTTTTTATATAACAAAACTCGAACGTATTACATTAAATATATTAAAATATTATATATAAAATATGAAAAGTTTGTAGAACTCGATTTATAAGCACAATAGAGATGCACGGTTTATGTTTTTCAAGCTAGTAACGCTAACACAGTTGAAGCTACCACTATACTGACACTGTGCATTTGCTAAAAGAATCGCAGTTTCAACAAAACGAAGGCCAAAATATTAAAAACAAATATATGTGCATGTGTGTGTGTGTGTATATATATATATATACATACATATATGTATATATGTGTGTGTGAGCAGGGTTGGCATGATTTAAATCAGTTGATTTAAATCATGATTTAAATCTTGATTTAAATCAGTTGATTTTTAAAAAAAATCATTGATTTAAATCATTTTTTTTTCACTTCTCTTAAAATCTATATTCCAAAGACAGGAGAACTGATAATTAGTCAGCACAGAAATACCAATAAGTAAATAGATAGCATGTGTTTTCCAAGAATTTAGGGGCTGTTACCAGAAAGTATGTAGTAGGGGTAGGTACAATGACTAGTTATGACTAGTGGAATTCATTTTATGTAATGGGAGGTAAAGAGAGTATTACAGAACTTGAAATCCAGTTTATCTACCAAATAACAACAGCCGTGGCATCATCTGCTAGAATAGAAAGACAGTTTTCTTCTTTTGGTATTGTTCATTCTAGCCTTCGTAACAAATTAGGAGTGGATACAGCATCGAAACTAATGTTTTTATTGAAACAGTAAAATCCATAATTCGTTGCTTAAAAAATATTGAAATAATTGTGATTTTTTGGTTTTTTAATAAATAGTTTGCATTAAATGAATATTTAATTTGTTCTTTAAATTTACATCTTATTTAGTTTGCACCATACAATTACAAAATAATGAAATGTATTTAGATGAAAATTTCTGTATTTAATTTTAGGTAATCAGTGTGTAGAATATACTAGATAAATAAGTTGTTACTTATAACAAACTATTCCATGTATATTGCAAAAAAATATAAGAACCCAACAATAATTAAAATTAGAATTCAGAAAAAAATCAAATAAATCTGATTTAAATTGAAAAAATCTGATTTAAATCAAATAAATCTGATTTTTTTTTTTTTTTTGATTTTTTAGAAAAAATCATGATTTTTTTTCCAACCCTGGTGTGAGAGAGAGTGTGTGTAAATATATATATGTGTCTGTGTTTATGCATGCATGTGTGTATGTATGTATTGTATGTATATATATACATATATATGTGTGTGTGTGAGAGAGAGAGAGAGAGTGTGTGTATATGTATGTACAATGTGTGTGTGTGTGTGTGCGCGCGCGCGCGCGTGTGTGTAAGAAGTCCTTGTTGTGTTAATCCATATAATCGTATTTTCAAAAACGTTTACGTCCATAAATCTAACTCAGTAACTGTATAAAAAACGTTCAATACCCTAGATGCCACGAATTTGATTTTAAATAACAACATATTCAAACTCATGACATAACTAAAAAATATTATATGTAAAGTTTGTAGAAATCGCATTATAAATACACTATAAATACACTGCTTAAGTCTATATTCGTAACGCCAAAACAATTCAAGCTTCCATTATACTGACAGAATATAGACTTAATTCAGCCTCTGCTCTGCTCTCTCTCTATCTCTCACTCCCTCTCTCTCTCCCACACACACACACATTCATACACACACATACATACATACACATAATATATATATATATATATATATATATATATATCTTTTACATTCATAAATCTAACTCAGTAACTGTCTAAAGAAGATTTAATACCTAGATCCCACTGGATAATATTTAGATAGCCATACATTCAAACTCATGAGAATAAAAAAATTATTTTCTAGGAATATGAAGAATTCATAGAACTCGATTTATAAATACAGTAGAAATACAACATTCATGTTCGTATTGGACACGCTAACACAATTCAAGCTTCCTGCTGACACTGTGCATTTGCTTTCTAAACAGTTGCTAAAATATTCACAGAGTTCCGCCAAAACGACACAAAAGCCTAGTGACAATGACAAAAATCCATGCCCTTAAAAGCTAGAATGCTCATGTGTCAAAAATGACTTTTAAAACAGCTATTCTTTTCTTTGTGTATGGCTCTCGCTAAGAATTAATGATTTATAATCCGGGGAAGCCGGGTCAAGAAACCTCTTGGCAAGCAGCCATTTTTTATTGCATTTATTTTACTATAATTCCAGTTTACTCAAAATGGACTACAAATATATCTATACACGAAATTACAGAATAGTGTGCCCATGGTTAATTAAGCAGGTATTTACGAAATATAGAGCAGTTTTTGAAATGAAAAAAACATAATACAGTGACATGACTTCCACTGAGTGGTAAGAAAGTCATGCAACTATGCTAAACTAACCATTTATTTACATTTATTTTTTAATATAAGTCGCTTCGTAATATATCTTACAAATATTCAACGGTGATTTTCAACGGCTTCTCAAGGGCTTTAAAATATTTTTAAAAAAAGCGTATAAGATGTTCTAACGAATTATATTTCTGCAAATCGTTCTAATTCTCAACATAAAAACCTCACTGAAAAATTCCTTCAACAACACGATTTACAGATTTATTTATAGAGTATACTTTTTCAAATCTAAAAGCTTATATATTCAAAATTATGTCTTTAATCACTCTCTGTAAAATTTAAAAAATTAAATGAATAAATGTTTGAAATTTTCCATATTTGAATATATGCTTGTTGTTCATAGAATGAATTAATATAACAAAGGTCTGAATTCAACCACTATTTTTTAAAAATTATTAAATACTGGAGGAAAAATTTTAATTTTAATTTTTAAAAATGTTGAAAATGTTAAACTGTTATCATAGTCATCAATGTCATTCTAGAGAATCAAATAATCCAAACAGACTTATTCATTAGATTTCTTTAAATACAGGGTATCTGCCAAAATAAAATTTTTCAAATCCATGACTTTTCATGACTTTCCATGATTTAGCAGATCATTTTCCATGACTTTAAAAAGCTTTCGTTAAAGTATATATGAATAAAACTTCTGATGTACATACAAATATAATACAGTAGAACCTCCATAAGTTGACCACCCAAGGGACTGTAACTAAGTGGTCAACATACGGAGGTGGTCAACTTAGGGAATTTTTTAAAAATATTTACTATAGTACAATATTAGAAAAAAGTAAGCTTTTTTAGTATTTTTTAAGGAAAATTTTAGAAAAAAATTAGCACTTACTCATTTTTATTTTTACTGGAGGTACAGCACATTTTTACAAATTTTGAAAAATGTTTTAATTTTTGTTTGAGTCCTCTTTTTGTTCATTTGGTAATTACAAAAAGGAATTTCACATTTTACAAGTCCATTAAGCATGCTTGGGCATTTTTCTTCATCGAAATCTTTAAGTTGCTCCATCATGCGCTTTACATCATCTTCCTTCAGAATTGGGTAGTTTTCAGTTTCATCGTCACTTGGATCATCACCCTCTTCGCCGTCCGTTTCTCGTATCTTAGAATCCTCGCTGTGCTTAGTCTCAGAGAGTATCTCACTGAAGATTCCCTCTGGGTCTGGTTCAACACATGTTACTAACTCATCGTCCACGGTAACATAATCTTCAAAATTAACTCCATCAAAAACTGGCAAGGGGGATAGAGGAAGCTCATCCTCTTGCACCGATGTTGTAGCTGTAACAAATCCAGCTTTCTTGTAGCAGTTCTTAATCGTGGCTTGAGTAACTTTATTCCAAGTGGAATTAATCAAATGAACAGCATTCAAAGCATTTACTGACGCAGCTGTTGATGATGCCAACTCAGAAGGACCACAAGTTTGTGTTTTCATGATCACCCATTCCAGAAGTTGAGCTCTGTAGTGCACTTTGAAGGACTGAATAATGTCTTGATCTAAAGATTGGGTTTTCGAAGTTGTGTTTGGAGGCAAATATTTTAGCTTCACATTTGTGAGATTATTCACTTTTGGGTGGCTGGGGCAGTTATCCACAGTAAGTAGAATAGACCTCTTCTTTTTCCTCATTTCTGCTTCAATTCCTCTAACCCACTCTTCGAATAAAGCACTGGTCATCCAAACAGATTTATTCGCTCTCCAAAAAACAGGAAGGTCATCAGATTTTACATTTTTAAATGCACTGGGTTTTGCCGATCACCATAGGCTTCAATTTTTCTCCAGTCATATTTGCACATAGAAGAACAGTAAAACGCTTTTTTGAAAATTTTCCTCTTTTGCAAGAGTCACCCTTCATTACTAGACTTCTATCCAGCATTGCTTTAAAGAGACTGCATTCATCAGCATTAAAGATGTCCTCATCTTTAAAACCTTTAGCAAACTCTGGGAATTTTTCAATAAACTTCTCCACCACTTCAGCTGAAACCTCATTCGATTCCTCACACAAAACTTTTTGAGAAATCTCGCATCGTAGTTTGAATTTTTCAAGCCAACCTGCTAACGCTTGGAAGTCCTCAATTTTGAATTCTTTTGCAAATTTTTTTGCTAATTCCTGAAGCGTAGGCCCCGATATTCTTGCATTAATTGATCTCATCTCTGTAAACCAACGAAATGTGGCTTCATTCACAGCGTCGTCTCGTTTTTCTTTGAAATTCCCCGTTTTCAGAGGAATATCTTTCTAGATATTCTTCCTTGCGTTTTAAAATATTGCTCACAGTTGTCTTACACCAAATTTTTATGCTGTCTTTCTTTGGCTGCTGCTTTCCAGAAAATTAAGAAGATTCACTTTCTCCTTTAATTTAAGTTCTCTTAGAGCTTTTCTTTGTGCCATTTTTAATAAAAATTCGCAAATAAACGACTGGTACTGCCACGACGCGATGTCCAGAAAAAAATAACAGAACGTGTTTTATATGTCAGTGATACACGTTGTTTTCCAATTCTGCGTAGTTTGTTCAATGCTACACCGCTACACACGTACCCCACTCTCCTGACCTTTTTCGACAGTTTTCAGCAATTACAGCCAATCCAAGAAATGAAAGCATGCAAAGGGCTAGAATATCATTTCTCTGTAACAAAAGGCTGGGTACTCTCTGGTATTTCCCTCCCATACTGGAAGTGAACAATGAATGAAACACCAAAGAGGGGGGATCGCTAGTGTTGCTCAGATAATCCGAATGACTGATAAAGAAATTCCTGAAAACCAGATGGAGAATAGTGGGAGGAAAAATGTAATTCAAGAAAACATCAGTGGTCAAGTTACAGAGAGTAAAACCTACAAAAATTGGTCAACATACAACTTACGGAGGTGGTCAACATAGAGAGGTAAATCGCCATTGAAAATATGTTTTGACCATTCAAACTAATAAATTTCGGTCAACATAGAGAGGTGGTCAACATACAGAGGTGGTCAACTTTGGAGGTTCTACTGTATATGCTTTTAGAGAAATTACAGGAATTTTATCATAAAAAAAGCTATAAACTTACTTTATAAGTGTTAATAAACTCATATACATAAAAATAAATTGTTGTATCTACATACCTAAGTTTAATCATATAGCAATTTTTCAATCAAAATGTTTCCAGTTTGAATTCAGGGTACTTTGGTATTATCTAGGTGACCATGAATAATAGCCAAATATAACCCTATAATGTTTATATACAATATCCCTAGAGATAAACTTATATTTTGTGCAAAAATCTTAGCTAATTTTTATTAAAAAATAATTATTATTATATTAATAACATTTTAATCTACAATTTAAGAAAAAACCAGAATAATATACATTTACCCACCCATTAAGCTTTCTTGCTTTGAGTTTCCTTGGTGAACAAATTTTAATTGACAATAGGATAATATATAAATACCAAACTCAGAAACTTCAGCCAAATGACAAGTAAAAATAGAATTAAACAATTCAATGCATTTTTTAATCGGTAGTTTAGCGGATCCATGACTTTCCATGACTTTTACTCATTTTACTTGAAAAATCAAGACTTTCCATGTCAAAATTAATCCATTGTGTAAATCCATGATTTTCCATGACTTTCCCTAACTTTCCAGGTGCGCGGAAATCATGTAAATAGTACAAATAATAATGAAATCCTAATTTTGAGGAAAACAGTCCGTAAGGTGACGTCCACATATTATGTTACTCTGCGAATGGAGAGGGAGTTCTTGAAATTGTGACAGTGGTGACAAGGGGGGGAGTAACAAGAATTGTGAAGTCACATATTTAAAAAAAAAAAAAATAAAAACGTTTAAAATCAGAAAATTGAATTTTGAAGTTATTTCATAATTACCAATTTTAAGGTATTTTCTTAATTTGGACGAAAGCAACTTTCATGGGATTTTTTCTTCACTTACATTTCTTTCTTTTTGAAAAGGGCTTTTTATAGAATATTGTAGCAGCAGAAATTCTTTACTTAGAAGAAAACTTCCAACTATCACTTAAAATTCAATCTGTTTTAGGGTATTTTGTAATCATAAAGATAAGATTTACGGCAAATATATTGCATTCCAAAATTGTGCTGTATATTGTATACTGTATATTATACTTTACGCTGTATCTGTTTTATTGCGATTATATATTATGTTTTTGTAAGCATTCTACTCTTATTTCATACGAAATAAACACTAGTTATTATTGTTATATTAACAAATATCATTAGAATACACAAAAATCAAATATAAAATTTGAGATATGATCTATGAATTCATTTAAAATAAGATATGCTTTGTTTCTGAACTGAAAGTATATGATTATGCAATAATAACATGAAATGTGACAAGGAGGAAGGAGAAAATACTGAAATGTGACACTTCAGTGTGTGAAAAAATGCGTGACATTATTTATGGACAACCCCTAAAGAATCTGCAAGTGACATAAAATAATTCTCTATAAATCAGTCTATAATTCGTGTTCTGGAAGACATTTTTCAATGTGATTTTTATATGTTATGAATTAATTGCAGAAACATAATTCGTTTTAGTTTACTTTTAATTTTTTAATATTAGAAATTCTTCAGATCCCTTAAAAGCAAATCCAAAACGTTATAAGTATTCTTATCTCTTCTAGGATTCGAACTCACGGATTTCAGATACAAAAGTAATTTCGCTACTTTTCGAGAACATTCAGCATTAAATTCAAATAGCAATTCAAGTGTAAACAATGCGAACATCTATCTTTAAATCTCCGTTTCTAATTCCTTCAAGTAGATCTACTTGGTATTTTCCAAGTTCAGTCAAACATTTCTTCTATTTTTTTTTATTTTAGTAAAGAATATTTTTATTTTTAAATCCTTATCTACAGCATTTACGATTCCTTGGCGAACGGAAAGCTTCCATATTTCATTCTCGTTTAAAAGAACACTTTAGAGAATGACTAAGATGGATAGAAATAAAGTTAAAGCTTTCCAAGTATTTTTATACGTCTAGAAAATCCATACACCCGAATGTTATTCAGTATAATCGGTATCATTTTGAAAATTGTAAAAAATAAAATGAGTTAACTGTAGCCCAAAGAAGAAAGCTAAATACTTTTCAAAATAAGTGTTTAAGGAGAATCATGAGAGTTTCTTGTCCGCATACAATAGCGAATGAAAAGCTGCTCCAGAAAATTAAATTTAAAAAAAAATAGATCAAGACATCAAAATAAGAAGATGGTGTTTTATTGGCCATGTTCTACGAATGGACTCAGTAGAAATACTCAGTGTTTCCCTAAACTGGGCAGGCAACTGAAGGCAGTGGACGACGTGGTCACCCTCGTCATGGTGACAAGGATGGCAAATGACAGAGACGAAGCGGGATGGTCGAGCTGGGCTCAGGAAAAGAAAGCTCCAGGAGACGTGGGATTTAGTTTTATCTTTGTTTTGTACATTTTTTAAAATTTTGCTTTCTGTGCATTTTTTAACCCTGTTTGATTTTTTACCCTATTTTTTTTAAACATTTTTTTTTTCGTCTTTGATTTCTTTATCTTCGACCCCTTCCTTTTTTTCTCATCTTCGTTTTGTTTTTCTTTATTAGTTCGTCAGGCGACTCACCGTCAAGATAGCCGAGTGTGAACATCTTCCTTTTTCCCACTGCTGAACGAAGTACTACAGCTTCAAAGCAGCAGAGTCGAGTGCCAAGTCATCGTTCGACTTCCGGAGTTGACAACGGTTGTTTTGAAAATGAATGCTTATACAATTCCGAGTTCTGAGTGATTTTGTGGGAGAGAGAAAAAAGATGATTGATCGAGCCATGCTTAAGTTTATCCCTAGACCCCTTGTATATATAATTCCCTTAAATGTTAATTAAACTAATTTTTATAATAAGAGTTTGTATCCGAGTTTGTATCCTGAATCTCTCTCCTTCACACACACACACATATATATATATATATATATATATATATATATATATATATATATATATGTATATATGTGTATATATATATATGTGCATATATATATGTATGTATATATATGTATATATATATATGTATGTATATATATATGTATATATAAAATAAATAAAAATATATGTGTGTACATGTCAGGTTTAAAAAAATAGGGGTTAAGAATTAATAACTAAAAATAATTAGAACTCATTAACGATAACGTAATAGGAGAAAGACACACCCTCGAGCGGAACTATACAGACTAAAAAAGCTGAAGCGGAAGTAGACATAGAAATTTTGCTTAGGTAGAAACGCAAAAAAAAAAAGAGCAGTTCTGAGCGGGAACGGGCTTATAACATACTCCACGCTTGTCGTGGCAAATTAGGAGAAAAAAGGATATCTAAATGGCATAACCATGGACAGAAAAATTACAACAAAGGAATTTTTATGTATGAAATCAAATGTGTTTTTCATGCCTTATTATATACCTTTGAGAATTAGAAAGTTTGTTCGTTTGTGTGTTTGTTTTTATACATAACCGCATGGTTTGACTAAATGAATTCAACGTGATTCTAAACGGCATTCACAGCATTGGGAGACTTTAGAGGCTTATGAAGATAAACAAATTATTGAACGTGTACCAGATAATTATCAGCCAAAAAACAAACCAATTTCTTTATCTGCCTCATAGGATACTTTACAATTCTGGAAAATTAAAAATTTTACTCATCCTGTCATATAACGGGCTATATTTAATTTAATTATATTTTCTAAGTGCATGAGGAAAATTAAACGAATTGGTTATTCTCTTTATGCATATAAAATGCTTCTTTTACAAAGTTGCTTATATTGCTATTGTACTATAAACTAAAAATTAATTTGATGTGTGAAATATATCTTTCATTTGGAAACCTTAATCACCCAAACGAAAGGCTAGACGCGAAACGGCTAGTACAATTACAGAACTATTAACTGACAATTAGCTTTGATTTAATATTATTATAAGTGATTTACTTACGGTTGGCTAAAGCTAATTTGTTATTAACTACCACGCAATTACATGGTTTTCAATCGACGATTAGCTGTCATTAATCACGTCGTAAAGCAATTTTTGCAAAGAATGTTGTTTATCACAGGGGTGGCCAATTAGACGGTAGCTCGTCGGTAAAATATTGTGGCCAGCGGCGGAATTTACGAAATTAGAACCAATAACTAGTTTATTATTATTATTATTATTATTTATTCACAATTATGAATTTATAAGTGTGCTACTGTTAATTTATGAATAAAAATTTTATAGTAATGTAATAATGCTTCTCATTTATATATATATATATATATACACACACATATATATATATATATATATATTTATACATATATATACACATATACATACACTCACATATAAGTACAAACATGTATATACATATATATATGTGTTTGTGTGTGCCTGTGTAAGAAATAAGTAAACTAAATCTGAAACGATCATAGATGCTTTGTATCTAGACCTGAAGATGGCCTCTAAAGGAATATTGTGTCGAGGTACTTCCGGTAACCAGAAAGGTAAAAGTTACCGAAGTAAATTTTTAGCTAAAAGCCATCAATACGACTCCAGAAAATTCTAAGGGATTTTCAAATCTACGATGAAAAGCGAAACCCCGTGAGTCCCTGCTTTCCTCTCTTTTATCCCCTACTCGAAACTGGGAGATTTTCGGAAAATTGTCTTACAGTTTAGGTTCTTCGTGTTAGACGTTGCCTCAAGTAGTACCATCTCTAAAATGAGTGGAAATCCCTTTTATCTCCTACTCTAAACTGACCACAGGACACCCTTAGGCATGGTATCTAACCAATTTAAACTTTATAGACCCTTAGTGGCCAGTGTATGAATTTCGGAACATAAAGGAAATGCGGGATGAAGGAGACAGGATTTCCAGAGATTTTCAGAGAATTGTCTTAGAGTTTAGATTGTTCGTGTTAGATGTTGCCTCAAGTCGTTCTGTCTCTAAAATGAAGTGGGAATCCTTCCAATCGATATCACGAAATTACTCAAAAATAAAATCACCAGGGTAAGTCTGTTGCTTTATTACAGCAGTTGGCAACCCCTCTTTTCAGAAGATAAAGTGCGATAAACAACTTTATCCCCTACTCTAAACTGACCACAGGACACCCTTAGGCATAGTACCTAACCAATTTAAACTTTACAGAACTTTAGTGGCTAGTGTATGAATTTCGGAACATAAAGGAAATGCTGGATGAGAGACAGCATTTCAAGAGATTTTCGGAGAATTGTCTTACAGTTTAGGTTATTAGTGTTAGACGTCACATCAAGTCGTTCCGACTCAACGACTCTCAAAAATGAAGTGGGAATCCTTTTTATCCCCTACTCTAAACTGACCACAGGATGCCCTCAGGCATGGTATCTAACCAATTTAAACTTTGTAGCACCTTAGTGGCCAGTGTATGAATTTCGGAACATAAAGGAAATCCTGGATGACGGAGACAGAATTTCCGGAGATTTTCAGAGAATTGTCTTAGAGTTTAGATTGTTCGTGTTAGATGTTGCATCAAGTCGTTCTGTCTCTAAAATGAAGTGGGAATCCTTCCAATCGATATCACGAAATTACTCAAAAATAAAATTATCAGGGTAAGTCTGTTGCTTTATCAGAGCAGTTGGCAACCCCTCTTTTCAGAATATTAAGTGCAATAAACAACTCACCTGAATTTAGGCCTAGTCTTTAATAAGAATACTTTATCACATTCTGTAAATGATTTCATCAGGGAAACAATGTAAGTAAGTAAATTATACGCTTCGTAAGCAACCTCTATCAACGAAAACAAAACAGCTCCCCTAAATCTCAGACATTTATATCCTACTTATTATTACTTAACACATTTTTACAAAAGATTAGCACATGAGAGAAAACCCGTCTTGCGTCATTTCCTGAATGGTATTTACTGTCCGTCACTGCTAAGGAATGTTTCATTGTATTATGTTTGCACGACTGTAAATTTATTACCGGTGTATGCAGCTAAAAAGCAGATGCATCCGTCATTCAACTTCCTTCTGCGATGAGTCTGTTTCAGACACAAAATACGATTCAATAAGAACACAATGGGACTTTCAACGTGTTTTTTGAATTCGCAGGCATTTGGGAAAAATTCCAAAATTCGAAAACGTTAAATAATTATTTAAAGTTGCATTCTCTGTTGAAATAGTTTGAGAATAACACTTATTATTTCTATACTAGCTGGTTCCACCCAGCCTTCGGTCTGGGTAGTAAAATTTTCTTAATAAAGGTTTAAATTTACTATTATAGATAAACAAATCTTTAAAAAATATTAATTAAACTCGTATACTGCAGATTATTTACAAATATGAGAGTTTACTAACAACAGACAATCCCAGTTATAAATATACATCTGCACAGTACTTCCAGGAAATCACAGCATAATTATGCTAAATTCCACGACTTTCTATACTACATGAGTCAATTTTCAACATGTTATGGCCGAACGGTGGCCGATTGGTTAAGGTGCTGGCCTTCGGTACCGGAGTTCGTGGGTTCAAATCCCACTGTGGCATAAATGTTCGTAGCCGTTCGGAATCGGCTTTAAGCTGTAGGTCCCGGTCTCATTAGCCCTCGTGTTGCAAAAATGTAGACCGTAGCACTCCAAACCAAACGAAACCAACATGTTATGGATATGACTGCATGTAATGTCTTTGCTGTATTCCAATATTTCAAATAGATTTTTAAGAAATTTTTATTACATACCCAATTTTACGCTTCCTTTCTTTAGTGTATGGAATAGTTGTAATGGAACACCATGAACGATCGAAATAAATTAATTGAAATTTAAGTCATTTTAAAGAATTCAGTTTACTATCTCTACCATATAGGCTTACACTACATAAGACATATAAAAACTTTATGTTAATTAATTTATGTTACTGAACCGTTCAATTACTTAAAGAATTTGTGACGATATTAAATGCTAAATCAAATTTTGATTAATTTTTTAAAAATCTTAAAAAAATATGTTATTACATTCGAATTTTACAGATTATCATTTCACTCTATAGATTGGGAGGAGGAAGCTTTTATAAACTTTGTGTGGGGAATGTACCGCGGCCATAATTAAACTGACAGTACTCACAGTGTACTGTAGCGCGATCTATTTGCGAGAATAGCGCGACATTTTGTATGAAGATTAAACAAGACGGGGGACGAAAGATTCCGCGAAAAAAACAAATGAGTTCCAAAAGTCACCGCTAGGGGAATATTTGGAGCTGTGTAATAGAAAATAGTGTTAACAAATGCAAATCAATACGGAAATTAATTTCTTAACTGTGCCAATGGATGTAACGTGAAATTTGAATAAAGAACTTCTTCTTCTGCTCAGCGTACGTGATATTGCAGATCACAAGACTTTATCGGTGTTTATGTAGATTTTACGCTTTTTTAAAAGTGTTGCCATATTGCACTTGAACTAAATCAGAAAATGTGCATAATAAAAGGAAATTTTATTCCGTATTAATTTGCATTTGTTAACACTCTATTATCTAAAACACAGCGCCAAATGTTCCCCTAGCGGTGACTTTTGGAACTCATTTGTTTTTTCGCGGAATCCTTCGTCCCCCGTCTTGTTTAATCTTCCTACAAAATGTGGCGTCATTCTCGCAAACATCACGCTACAGAACACTGTGAGCACTGTCAGTTTAATTATGGCCACGCGGTATATCCAGGAATTCCGTCTACAGTTTTGTTCCGATCTCAATGAAATTTTGCACACTACACTTTCTTAACGAAAAGAAGGCTACTATCTACATTACATTTTGAGACTTTAATTAAACGGAGATATTAGTTAAAACCTTCAGAGCGCTAATTTCTTTACCCTTTAAAGTGTACTTCCCAGCGAAGCTCAGAAAAACGGCACACGTGACGATTGAAAAAGTTAAGCATTGATTATAAATGTTTACTGTTTTCTTAAATATGCAACTTGTAGACTAATTTGCAATAATTGATGCACGCATTCATATTTTTAAAGCATGATACTTAAGTATTAACCTTATAGAAAATTCAACATTGGTTATAATTTGTTTTTCAGCGGATCTCCCCCTACCCCTTAATAAAATTAATTCATAAAAACATGATATTGTAACATTTCTAACATTCGTCATTTTTAGTTAAATTTAGTCGTTTTATAAAGGAAAATATTAAATTAAAAATTATCCTGCTGGCAACGATGTAGCTAGTCCATCGGAAAACACACGACGTAAAATAAATAACCAGAAAATAAATCTAATTTGTTAAAATACACAAACCTTAGTTAGAAATCTATTTTAATCAAATGTTTATAAATAGCATTAGTTAACCACGAAGCAAAGCATTTATCAGACACGACATTAACACTTGAAATGAGTTTTTTTCTACGCTCGTTGTTGGAAAATTCATTAGGCAAATGGAAATAAGTAACTCGTAGATTAGCAACCGGCTGTGAATGCAAATGCTTCTATGTGTTTCAAAGCTCTTCCATTGCAATACTAATTTTTTCTTACTTTATTCTATTCGCACAACGAATAATTCAATAAGTGTTACTAATGTAAAATATATGATTAAAGTATAAATTATAATACATGCATTAGTTAGAAAACAATGAAATGAGGTTTTAATTGACTTTGAAGTTTAAAGTAAAATTATCTTAAACTATTTTCCAAAGGGAAACAAATTACAACTGTGTTTACCATACATTATAGTTAATTTGGAAGACAATAGTATTTTGAATAATGAAGGAAATGCAATAGAAACTAGCAGATGTGTGCAAGAAATAGGAATAAACAGTGGTTTGGTTTGTATCGGTTCAGTCTGCTTTTACACTAGGACTAAGAAATAAGCAATGATTTAATAACAAAGAAATATACCCTGGCTCTACATGTACAAAAAACAAATTATCATTAAAAATTTTGTCCTAACGCTTGAACGTCCGTTGAAGTCATTTCAACTACAAGCCACCCAGCATGCATATTGTTTTATAAAAACCAGTACTCCCTCCCATCCCCCTTCCTCCATATATATATGTGTGTGTATTATTATATAAACATATTTATATTACATATATTATTATAATTGTATATATACACACGTGTGTGTATAGTACATGTGCAAAAGTTACAAATGTATAAGAACAATATGTACTAATAAATTAAATATTAATACTTTATTATATTTCTAATAATATGGATATAACATTGTAATTTAAAAAAGAAATATATATTATTTATTAATTTATATATGTATTTATGCATATATGATGCATGCACGTATGTGTGTTTGTATGTACATATGTATGTAACATACACAACCCTCCCATCTATATATATATATATATATATATATATATATATATATATATATATACATATATATACACATATATATAAATATATATATATATATACATATATATACACATAAATATATATACATATATATATAAATATATATATAAATATATATATACATATATATATAAATATATATATATATATATATATATATATATATATATATATATATATATATATATATATATATATATATATAGAGAGAGAGAGAGAGAGAGAGAGAGAGAGAGAGAGGTAGGTAGGTAGATAGATAGATGTGTATGTGCGTCAGGTCTAAACGGGGAAGGGGGGGTCGGAAATTTAAGCGAGTTGTGAACATGAGCGGAAAGATTTTTGAAGGATTTGATGATTAAGTGAACCGATAGTCGTCAGTTGGCCCGTAGGCATATAGATGTCAACACACTCCACACGTAGCTTCGCCACGAATAGATTCAAATGGCGCAAGTGACTTTTTCAAACGAAACTTTACTTAGAATAAAGATATGATTTACCAATAGAGACAGTTCCGTCCATTCACCTTGCTACTGGATCATGATATATATATATATATATATATATATATATATATATATATATGTGTGTGTGTGTGTGTGTGTGTGTGTTATTGAATAAACACATTTATATAGACATATATTATTATAGTTGTACTAGCATATAGCCCGTATTATGACGGGATCAGTAAAATTTTTAATTTTCCAGAATTGTAAAGTACCCTATGAGGCAGGTAAAAAAAAAATGTTTTACTTTTTGGCTGAGAATTATTTTTCAACAAAATATTACCTTAAGAAAATATTTTACGTAACATCTAAGTTTAGTAATAAAACGTATGGAAATAATGCAGAAGATATTTAATTAATCTAAAATAAATGATTAAATGAGATGGTTAAATTAATGACGTCATAATGCTAGAAAAAAATTGTTATTTTTTACCTATTTATTATGTGATAAATTGATACATGTAATCGCGTGCTCTTAAAATGGGGCTTGGTATAATAATGGTAATACGTGAATTTAATAAAATAAAAATAATAAAAATTTTAAAAAGGGTAAAAATGGTAAAAATTTATTTTAAAATAATAAAACAACTTTAGGAATGAGAATTGAAAAGAAGAAGCAGAAATTATTAAATTAATTAGACATTTAGAAAAATTCGGCTACGTCGGGGGCAGAACACTAAACCCAAGAAGTACGACGATCTTAAGGACAGACACCCTACCCCATGTGCCAGCTTACACATGATGGAGGTAATGGTTAGAATTTATAAGGATCAAGTAAAAACAGAGCAGAAATTTAAATATTGCGCTTCGCCGTTGCCATCCTATCAATAATGAATTTAGTATAGAATAAGAGGGAGAATAAGACTTGAAATAATAGCATTAAACTCTGGAAAAAGGGGGGATGAGGTGGATTTCGAACTCGCTTTGAATTTTGCTAACCCTAACTCATAAAAAATCCAATATGGATGCCTCTATCTATTCCAGGTACAACCGCTTCATAAATTAGCGGACAGACAACTTAGGCTATTATTATATAGAGGATTCATACACGTATGTGTATATAGAATATATACAAAATTTACAAATGTATAACATTATGTACTAATAAATTAAATATTAATGCTTTATTATGTTTCTAATAATCTAGATATAACACTGGAAATAACATATAAAAAAGAAATGTATAACATTTATTAATTTATTTATGTATGTATTTATGCATGTATGTATGCATGCATGCACGTATGTGTGTATGTATGTACATACGTCTGTATGTAACAGGCTAGTATATATTCATATGTAATATATACAAACCAGTCGACATTCTTTGAAGAAACAAGTACAAGAAATCATTTTAAATTCTCAAATAAAGTTACTTAAAAGATTTTAATTATTTTAGCACATAATTAAAAGAACTATCTTGGTGTCAAATGACATCAAATGACAAAAATGGGGTTGCCAAATGCAATTGAGATTAAAGAAAGTTCCCCTCTTTCCCCACGCCCTTGACCTTCGAAAAATTTGACCTCACTTAAACCTTTCCAGCGTTTATTTGAATCGCCATACAAAAAATATTTGTTTCAACCATTTTGAAATGCTTAACGATCATACATACATACACACATAGAAAGGATTAGATATACGGATATACAAAAGTACTTACTATACAGCTTTTATTTTCATATTTACTAATTTACTGTCGCACATATCATAATTAAAATTTGTTATACGCAAATATATAACACTATTGAGTTCTAAACTTAGTAAATTTCAATTTAAAAGAAACTAACTATTTTTATCGTAGTAAAGTGCAGACAAGTTTTGAATATGAATGAAATTAAAAATAATAAATTAGATAAATGCCACCAAATTAAAATGCATGCTCTGGTACGACGTTAAAAAGACATAATTATCTAGTCAAGGATGCTTCATTTATAATGATGCCTCAGAAATCTCC
>CM063506.1:129551603-129589103 GCA_032207245.1 Pardosa pseudoannulata | reverse complement strand
AAATTAAGTTTATATAACTTAAATTTAAAAAATTATTACTTTAATGAAAGTTTAAAAATGACCGGAATTATTCGATCCTAAATCTATTTAGTTGATCATTTACGCAAACCTTAAATTGTCTCAGACATGACGTCTCTGTGCAAAATCCCCTTATAATAATAGCCTAAGTTATTTGTCCGCCTGTCCACGAATTTATGAAGCGGTTGGACCTGGAATGGATGAAGATATCCATATTGTATACTTGATGAGTTAGGGTTAGCAAAATTCACAGCGAGTAAAGTTTATATTCTCGTGAACTAACCATTCGATTATAAAATAAATTGGTATAAATATGCGTCCTATCACAGCAAAAATTAAAAAGTTTGAAATCCCCCTTCCCCGCTTTTCGAGCGTTTATTGCCATTATTTCAAGCCCTATTTTCTCCGGTTGAGAAAATAGCAGGTGATTAAATTTATCAATTCATTTGTCACATAATAAATAGATAAATACATTTTTTTCCTAGCCTTATGACGTCATTCCTTTAACCATCTCTTTTAATCATTTCTTATTTTAAATATTTTTAAATATGGTCTGCATTATTTTCATGCGTTTTATCACTGAACATAGATATTACGTAAATAATTTTCTATTATATTTGGCTCAAATAATAGATTAGTTGCATATGTGATAATTTTAAATTTAATCATCGATTATTTTTTGTTGCAATGAAACTTTTAACTCCGGCATTAACAAGAAATTGGAAAATTAAAATTTTACTGATCCCGTCATATGACGGGCTATATGCTAGTAAATAAATAAATAACAACAATAAAAATAAGATAAAATATGTGCGGTTGTTTATCGATGCCTAGGAATTCAATATGCAATATGAACAGAGATTACTCTTTAACCGGTCAAAACTGATTTTGACCAGGACATTAGATAAAAGTGGTTTCAACTGTCCAAAGTTGGTTAAAAATTGTCAAAAGCGGTCATAAGAGTTAAAAATAATTTTAAACGGTATTATTTTAATAAACTTTTTAGCAATGAAAAGTAATTTATTAATAAGTAATAAAAGTGCAGTTACAAAACAATACACTGACAAATTATTTATTAAATTTGTAGTAATTATTTAGCTCATTTAGTAAAATATGCTTGTACATAATAAGAATGTTAGAAATTTAAAAACGAAATATTTTAACTGTAAAAAATATAAACCAAATATATAAAGGTATTGATATAAAATTTGCTGAATACACATTACGTCTAATGAACTGTTATGCAAGCCCGTCATCAATAAAAAAAATTTTCTAAGTTTAGAATAATCCAAAATAAATTACGAAACTTTGTAAATTTTGAAACAACTGTAAAAGTTGTTAGTTGTAATGGATTTTTAAATGCATCACAAATTAAGTAAAAGAGCTTGTATAAAAAATAGTCAAACTATTTTTGCTGTATCGTGGTGTTATGCTATTAATGTTATGGCATTTTTTTACTAGGTCGTTGCTGATATTACGTTATTTATATGACATTTTTAATAAATGTTAAATAAATTTTAACACATGATAGTGAACTGCAAAACTTGTTATTAAGTAATTGTTTTTTAAATTTATCACAAATTACGTACAAAAGCTTATAGTATATAAAAATTAAACCATTTTTGTATTTTGGGGTTAATGTTATGATATTTTTACTTTGCTGGTGTTATGCTATTTCTATGACATTTTTAATAAATGTTAACATATGCTATCAAATTATATTTGATTAGTCCTCAATAAATTGAAGAAATAGATAATTTCAGAGATCAAAACTAATCAAAATCTACTAGTTGAATACACTAGTTTAAACCCTTCTCGTTAAAACCGATACAATTCTGCACTGAAGATATAACAATACATTATTCAAATAATTAAGTTTTTGCTGTTAAGTTTAATTTTTATTGCTCCGACTATCTTTTTATACCAAGGCATGCAAGTTATCAACAACCAACGCCTTCTGTGTCTAGGAGGCGTTCTTTGAACCCACAAAATTTGATCCTGATAGACAGAGCTTTTCCTGTCTATTAATTAATCATTCGCAATGGGAGATTAAACTGTTATATAAATATAAAATATACGTAATGATGTTTTAATCAAAGTAACTTATATTATAATTAAGTTCTAAAATATATTTAGGGCTATATTTATCCTATACTTAAAATGTGACCATTTGGCAAAATGTCTTTTTTTTTCCTTTAAATAGTGCAACTTTTGGCGACCACGAGAGCACCAACTTAATTTCTGCTTATCTCTAATTTTATATAACTCCATTCACTTAATTTCGGTTGTAGCATCCCCAAGTGGTATATTCGTAACACCTCTGATTGCCCATCTCTCTCACGCCTTTACAGCAGTATATAGGCGAATGTAAAAAGTTTTGGCAGCGAACCGTAAGACGAATTATCTCCATAAACTCAATAGTTTTCATTTTCGAATTTTGCACTTTTTTTTGACAGCCAAGCGACTGCTCTTTATCCAATATGAATATCACTTTGTTGGGAATACAAAACACCCATTAAATATACATATATACACAAGTATATATATATATATATATATATATATATATATATATATATGTGTGTGTGTTGTATATATATTATATATGTATATATGTATATGTGTTTATATATATATATATATATATACACGTACGTACGTATGTATGTATGTATATATGTACATATATATATATATGTTTGTATATACATATTATGTATATATATTCATACACATATGTACATATGTGCATATGTGTGTATATGTATGTATGTATATATATGTATGTATATATATATACATATATACACAAGTATATATATATATATATATATATATGTGTGTGTGTGTGTGTGTGTGTGTGTGTATGTATATACATATTATGCATATGTATATATGTGCATATGTGTTTATATATATATATATATATATATATATATATATATATATATATAAATATACATATATATATATACACGTATGTACGTATGTATGTACATATATATATGTTTGTATATACATATTATGTATATATATTCATACACATATGTACATATGTGCATATGTGTGTATATGTATGTATGTATATATATGTATGTATATATACATATATACACAAGTATATATACATATGTGTGTAGGTATGTATATACATATTATGCATATGTATATATGTGCATATGTGTTTATATATATATATATATATATATATATATATATATATATATATATATATATATATATATATATATATATATACACGTATGTATGTATGTATATATGTACATATATATATATATATGTTTGTATATACATATTATGTATATATATTCATACACATATATACATATGTGCATATGTGTGTATATGTATGTATGTATATATATATGTATGTATATATATATATATATATATACATATATATATACATATATATATACATATATTTATATATATATATACATATACATATATATACCCCCAGATGCAAAAACACAGTTTTGAAGTTGAGACTAAAAAAAGAATGAAACGAGCAAAAACAGTTTAAATATGCTTAAAAAAATATTATTCGCCATTAATTAGTTTCAAATAAAGATGCTATATGTGATACTTCCCTCGTACTTCAAAATAAAACTCCTCATTTTCCAAAATAACCTAATGGTTTTTGTTTAAAAATGTGGCACTTGTTTCGGTACTATTCGAAATAGGCATTTTCAAAATAACTCAAAAATAATCAGTTTTGTAAATATCTCTTGCATTATTTTTCTTGTATATTTGCACGTTCGAATAATTCAAACTACAAACAAACATATTTTTAATGGATTTTAGTGATTTGATATCAAAATATTCCATTAAAATTGTTTGAAGCTTTTGTATTATATCTGGTGGAACTCGAATGTATAAGGGAATTTTTCTTATTCTTACTAGTTACTGTTATTTAAAGTTTATCCTCAAATATCCTCCAGACTTGGAAATAAGAAATCTTTCTTATTTCAGACCACCCAAAAAAAGAGCCCAATTATAGATTTAAAATGAAGGATTTCTTGCAAAACAAAAACTCTACCACAAGTTATAATCTTCTAAAAAGAAGAAAGCTAACTTTTCTAAGTACTTTTGGATATTTAATCCGTACTGCATAATGAATAGTGTTTCGTTCAAAAAGTTTTGCAGTAATTAAGCTGAGCAAGAAAAAAGTTTTTTATATGTTTTAGGAGTGTTTTTCACTTTTAGTCTGCATTTGCAGCTCTCAGATAGTTTTATGGAAAAAGATAAAGGGGAACTTAAAAAGCATTTTGCATATTTGCATGTTCGAATAATTCAAACTACAAACAAGCATATTTTTAATGGTTTTTAGTGATTTGATATCAAAATATTCCATTAAAATTGTTTGAAGCTTTTGTATTATATCTGATGGAACTCGAATGTATAAGGGAATTTTTCTTATTCTTACTAGTTACTGTTATTTAAAGTTTATCCTCAAATATCCTCCAGACTTGGAAATAAAAAATCTTTCTTATTTCAGACCACCCCAAAAAAGAACCCAATTATAGATTTAAAATGAAGAATTTCTTGCAAAACAAAAACCCTACCACAAGTTATAATCTTCTAAAAACAAAAAAGCTAACTTTTCTAAGTACTTTTGGATATTTAATCCGAACTGCATAATGAATAGCGTTACGTTCAAAAAGTTTTGCAGTAATTAAGCTGAGAAAGAAAAAAGTTTTTATATGTCTTAGCAGTGTTTTTCACTTTTAGTCTGCATTTGCAGCTCTCAGATAGTTTTATGGAAAAAGATAAAGGGGAACTTAAAAAGCATTATAAACATATACAACTTCAAAACGCAGTTATACATTACTCAAGTATATAATATTTTAAAAACTTATTTCCAGGGTTGGCATGATTTAAAACAGTTGATTTAAATCATGATTTAAATCAGTTGATTTAAATCAGTTGATTTTTTAACCCCTTCCAGGTTCATTTTATTTCTGGATTATGGGTCAAAAAATGTCAATTTTTTTATGCTTATTTTCACACATACATAGCGTTTTAAACATAATAGCATCATTCGCATACAAAATTACCTTAAAGTTAATGTAAAAAATCAATTTAAATAAATGAGTAATTTAAATTTTTTTCTGTATAGTTGGCTTTCTGTGCATCAGAAATCATTAGACTTTGGAGTCAATTCACATTAATTAATACCTAGCTTTTATCTTGAATTAAATTTGATTTATATCCTTTGCATTTACATAACTGATTATGAAATTATTAATCAAAATTTGATCGTGTATGATACGACCGGAAGCATGGTACTGCACAGAGTCCAACATCGCAATCTGGACAGTAGAACCTTGTTTCTTTCCATTCCTTCTTCCCTCTGCTGTCTCTCTTTGAGCAGCAAATAATGTAGTAGCCAGAAAAGTAAACAAAAGCATCCGAAACCATAAAAAGCACATGTGAGATAATTTGGAAAAGACCGATTGCACAGTGTAAAATTTCACAGTGCCCGAGCTACACTCGGGATGAGTTAGGATTGTACATTTCGCCTGCCTGAGTTCCGCTCG
The DNA here is from genome assembly GCA_032207245.1 of Pardosa pseudoannulata. Lineage (NCBI taxonomy): Eukaryota > Metazoa > Arthropoda > Arachnida > Araneae > Lycosidae > Pardosa > Pardosa pseudoannulata. Next base: position 129,583,521 of record CM063506.1, on the reverse strand, counting down.
GGAAAAACCAGGAAGGGATTAATCATTAATTTAAATCATTTATTTCACTTCTTTTAAAACCTATATTCCAAAGACAGGAGAATTGGGAATCCGTCAGCACAGAAATACCAAATAAGTAAACAAGTGTAAATAGATAGCATGTGTTATTCAAGAACTTAGGGGTTGTAATCAGAAAGTATATAGTAAAGGTAGGTACGATGACTAGTTATGACTAGTGGAATTCATTTTATGTAATGGGGATTTAATAGAGTATTACAGAACTTAAAATCCAGTTTCTCTACCAAATAACAACAGCCGTGGCTTCATCTTCTAAAATAGAAAGACAGTTTTCTTCTTTTGGTATTGTTCATTCTAGCCTTCGTAACCAATTAGGAGTGAACAAAGCATCGAAACTAGTGATTTTATTGAAACAGTTAAATCCATAATTCGTTGCTTGAAAAAATATTGAAATAATTGTGATTTTTTTTTTGTTTTTTAAATAAAGTTTGCATTAAATGAATATTTAATTTGTTCTTTAAATTTACATCTTATTTAGTTTGCACTATCCAATTACAAAATAATAGAATGTATTTAAATTAAAACTTATATATTTAATTTTAGATAATCAATAGTAGAATATACTAGATAGATAAGATGTTATTTATAACAAACTCTTCCATACATATTGCAAAAAATATAAAAATACAACAATAATTAAAATTAGAATTTAGAAAAATACCAAATAAATCTGATTTAAATAAATAAAAAAATCTGATTTACTTTTTAAAAAATCATGATTTTTTTCTAACTCTGCTTATTTTATATTAAGTCAAATAATAATTCAGTAGTCCTAGTAAATGCAGACCCAAAATCAAAACAATCTAAATATCATTACAAGTGCAAGAAATTTAAATACTCATGTTTCAGAAAAAATGTTTTACAGTTAAATTTTAAAGAGAAATAGAATTTAATTTAACAAACATTTGCATTTTATTAATACGTGTAAATTAGAAAAACAATTATTTAAAATGTGAATTCAATTTTTTAAAATTTATTTCATATAAATTAATAGAATACATGAAATAAATGTCTAAATGAAAAGAAAATCATTTCGTATGCAAAATAAAATAAATATGTAAAATAGAATAGAACAGAATAGAAAAGAAAAGAATAGCATTCATTTTCACGGAAAAGCAGTTTAACTGCCGAAATCGAATCTTTCTTTATTGTAATTCATAGCAACTACTATATATACACGAAACACTCTAGTTCACATTTCAGTATTAAAAATTAAGCTGCGGTCATTGATTCGCAAACAGAACAGTTTCTATTTTAACACTGTCATGCATCAGTTCAGCTTAAACGTTCAATTGTTACAAGTTCTTTTTAAGCGTAAATGTTTGCCAGGGAGATAATTAAAAATAAAAAAAAGATTCCACTATCCAGTTTTGTTTAGGTAACTGTAACTATGACATAATGTAAAGAATGCCTTTTCAATAATTTTTTTTCTATTTCATAACACTTTTGTAACGGATAAAGCTCAACTGTTGTTCCATTTATTAAACATTTATTTTTAAAATGTTTAAAAATACTTTACAAACGTAGTTAAAACTTTGTTTGAAAAAGAAATGTGTATTCATGCATACATTAAGTCTTTTGAAATACAAAAAAAATTTTACAATATATTTTGTCGAATTTATTTCCTCTCGTTTCTAGCTATAAACAGGGTATCTGCCAAAATAAAATTTTTCAAATCCATGACCTTTCATGACTTTTCCTGATTTAGCAGATCATTTTACATGACTTTAAAAAGCTTTCGTTAAAGTATATATGAATAAAACTTTCGATGTACATACAAATAAAATATAAGCTTTTACAGAAATTACAGGAATTTTATCATAAAAAACTATAAACTTACTTTATAAGTGTTAATAAACTCACATACATAAAAATAAATTGTTTATCTACATACCTAAGTTTAATCATATAACAATTTTTCAGTCAAAATGTTTCCAATTTGGTATTATCCATGTGACCATGAATAATAGACAAATATAACCCTATAACATTTATATACAATATCCCTAAAGATAAACTTATATTTTATGCAAAAAATCTTAACTAATTTTTATTAAAAATAATTATTATTATATTGATAAAATTTTAATCTACAATTTAAGAAAAATCCAGAATAATATACATTTACCCACCCATTAAGCTTACTTGCTTTGAGTTTCTTTGGTGAACAAATTTTACTCGGTCAATAGGATAATACATAAATATCAAACTCAGTAACTTCAGCCAAATGACAAGTAAAAACAGAATTAAACAATTCAATGCATTTTTTTAATCAGTAGTTTAGCGGATCCATGACTTTTTATGACTTTTACTCATTTTACTTGAAAAATCAAGACTTTCCATGACAAAATTAATCCTTTGTCTAAATCCATGATTTTCCATGACTTTCCAGGTGCGCGGAAACCATGTATAAAAGTATTCTTTAAACTCATAACATTAAAAAAACACCTGCCAAAAAATTGTAGACCAAATGCGAATGACTTTCCATTCATGTATAAAATAGCACAAGATATAAACAATAATACTCACAAGGCAAAAACATAAGCATTTTTATTTAAACAATGAAACCAACCCAGAAAAAATGAGGAATATATCTCTTGTCTTTTTAACTCTTCTACCCGACTTTTTTTCCCAAGTAGTACTAAAGGAACTGTCAACGCACAAATCGTTAGAATTGTGGTGGGAGGGGAATGGGGAAAGATGATTGAAAAATAAGTCATAGAAAAGAACTATACACCTCAACCATAGACAGAGGCATTAAATATTTTAAATGTGGAATTATCAAGCGAAAATGCTGGGTTGAACATTTCACTCTTAACCGTTTGAGTGCGCTATCGTGCTTCGCTTGTTTTGTACCGAAAATGCGGAGACGCTGCTGTTGGTTATGTGATGTCCAGACTTTGCGACTCCATGGTGAGCCGCGACTCCCACAACTCTACAACTCAATTCTAAAGCGCCCGCAAAGCTTACCAGAGCCAAAGAGTTGGATCGGTCAGACGAGGACGCTCTCGACCAACGCTCTCGCGCGTACTTCAATTTCTACTTCTATTTAAGTGTGAATGAATAAATGTTTATCAAGATAAATGGAGTCAGTCATCATTCACCTTAGTATAATTTTCGAATCTATTGAGAGCAGTTGAATTCATATCATTCGCAGTTTGTATTCATTTTACTCAATTGTGATTTTTAATAATATAAGAATTAAAATAAAATACAGTGGTAAGTAGTACATCAGTAGAGCCGTGGACTGTGGTACGGTAGACAAAATGAGCGTGTTTTATTTATTTATTTATTTGTAGTAAAAAAAAACTTTTCGTTGTTGTATATAAATAAGAAACTGTTTTCACTTTCTCAAGAAGTGTTATACTGATCATTATTGATGGTATAGAGGAGGAATGGTTAGCAAGCAAAAATACCACAGAAAGACTACCAATAAGTACAAAGTTTTTTTTAGAAAAATTGCCTGGGCGAAACTTGAAGTATGAAGTAAAAAAAAATGGTAATGGAACTAGACGATCCCACTTAATTTGCGCTATAAGTACAAAAGGAATTCATGGAATTTGTGCAGCAAAACATTCTTGTAATAAGTGAGAATAAAGAATATTTTTGTTGGTAAAAATTACTTGTTACATAATAATTAGTGTTAATTATAACCATTTCAATTGTTCTCCAAAATTGTTCTCAACAAGTGTTATACAGATCATTATTGGTTCTATAGAGGAGGAATGGTTAGCAAGCAAAAATGCCACAGGAAGACTACCAATAAGTAAAAAGATTACCTTTAGAAAAATTGCCTGGGCGAAACTTGTGACGATGTGAAGTATGAAGTAAAAAAAAAATGGTAATGGAACTAGACGATTCCACTTAATTTGCGCTATAAGTGCAAAAGGAATTCATGGAATTTGTGCAGCAAAACATTCTTGTAATAAGTGAGAATAAAGAATAATTTTGTTGGTCAAAATTACTTCTTACGTAATAATTAGTGTTAATTATAACCATTTCAATTGTTCTCCAAAATTGTTCTCAACAAGTGTTATACTGATCATTATTGGTACTATAGAGGAGGAATGGTTAGCAAGCAAAAATGCCACAGGAAGACTACCAATAAGTAAAAAGATTACCTTTAGAAAAATTGCCTGGGCGAAACTTGTGAAGATGTGAAGTATGAAGTAAAAAAAAAATGGTAATGGAACTAGACGATCCCACTTACTTAATTTGCGCTATCAGTGCAAAAGGAATTCATGGAATTTGTGCAGCAAAACATTCTTGTAATAAGTGAGAATAAAGAATAGTTTTGTTGGTAAAAATCGCTTGTTACATAATAATTAGTGTTAATTATAACCATTTCAATTGTTCTCCAAACACAAGTTCAGAACTGTATGACTTTAAATTTATTCAGATAAAAAAAATGCATCGGTCAACTGATTGTCTGTACCGTGCAACAGCTCTACTTAGAATGCTACAAGAATAATACATCTTTAAATGATTTCGGAACTCAGAGTGAGATTCCAAGTACTGAAGAGAAGTTGAGTGCGACTTCAGATTATTCAGTACTTTTTGGAAGGCAAAAGTGAATCATGGTCATTTAAGCTATCTAAAAAACACACACAGTTCTGCAATTTAGTTATTATAGAAGCGAAACCATTTTCTTCGGACAACTGAGAAATATAGAAAATGGACAGAAAATTATCATTTATTCCAACGTTAGTTTTGAGAAACGGGTAAAAACAATTTACCCGTTTCTCGACCGACACCCGAACACTCATTTATCTCACATTTTGCGGCTGAAAAATTAGATATCAGGAAATGAAAAGGGGGGAAAAAGAAAAGTTTAGATATCTATTAAAAGGATAATAATTTAATACATTACAAATGAACACACACTCATATATATGCATGTACATGTAATTACATACTTATATAACAAATATATATTAACTGAAGTTTTAATACACTGTGTATGAATACTTTATCTAATAACCTGGATATAACACTAGAATATAAAAATTAAATGCACAACATTTATATACATACAGATATAAAGAGATCAATAGATAGACAGGTAAATAAGTGTGTTATACGTGTATATATATATATATATATATATATATATATATATATATATATATATATATGTGTGTGTGTGTGTGTGTGTGTGTGTGTGTGTGTGTAAATGTGTATGTTTGGGTTTTGGAGCTCTACGGTCTACTTTTTGCTACACGAGAACTAATGAGACCGGGACTTACTGCTTAAAGCCGATTCCGAACGGCTACGAACATCCATGCCATAGTGGGATTCGAATCCACGAACTCCGGTTCCGAAGGCCATCACCCTAACCATTCGGCCATCGTTCGGTGATAAATGTGTAAGTTTATATATATGTACAAATATATGTATATATGCATATATATATGTGTGTGTGTGTGTGTGTGTGTGTGTGTGTGTGTAGCGTCAACATTCTTGAGAGCTAGTAGAAAGTATCTGGGCATTCTAATGTTACTGGTTTAAATCATAAACTATACCGAACACAATTTAGGTATAACGTTAAATTATATGTTTATAATATATTTTAACACAACAATTTTTAATTATAGAAAGGAAATGACATACAGCATGAAGAAAAAAATCAATTTCTTCTGGATATGAACTTTTCCCAGATAGTCACATTTGATAAATCTATATTAGTATGTAACTTTCTAAATTAAGATGACAGATATTCAGTGAACAAAACCTTCGTATGATAACAAAACAATACAGGATTTCAAAACGCTAATTAACATTAACAGACGTCCTTCGGGTTGCAAAACAATGATCAATTTCAAAACAAACGTCTCGTGATAAAACAAAATGCATGTAATGGGAGATTGTAAGAGCGTAAAAACAAAAATTAGCATTAGATAGGAATGTGATAGGCAGTACGAAAGAAGAAATACAAAACTGTGTAAATTGAGACAAGAAATGCATCAGAAATATAAGCGGTTTATACACACGCCAGACCCGGCAAACGAAACCGCATTAGATGTGCATCTCATAATAACGAGCCACGTTGTGTTTATATATATCCCACAATTTTAATTAAAAACCAAGTTGGTAGTAATTACATGCATTCAATTGGCTCCGCGTTTTTCCTGATCTTAACAGTTTAATTCGCTGACTGAGGTTCTTGCCCCTTGGGAAAATTTTTTCTGTCTTCGCTCTTGGGTGCACCTCTGTTCGAGGAGAATTATTTTTGTATATTTTCCTTTGTCTGTCGTTGAGTAGTAAAGATGTCCGTTTTAGCAGCTCTGAAATAAAGTTTTAATTAGACTTGTGCCGTTCTCTTCAATGTCAGACGACTGCATTTTTATTACTGCTAGCTGTTTAGCTTTCTCCTTGTACAGCAATTTTTATTATTATTGGGTTACATATATATATATATATATATATATATATATATATATATATATATATATATATATATATACATACATATACACATATATACATATACATATATACATATATATATACATACATATATATGCCGAACGATGGCCGAATGGTTAGGGTGCTGACCTTCGGAACCAGAGTTCGTGGGTTCGAATTCCACGGTGGCATGGATGTTCGAAGCCATTCGGAATCGTCTTTAAGCAGTAGGTCCCGGTCTCTTTAGCCCTTGTCTTGAAAAATGTAGACCGTAGAGCTCCAAATCAAACCAAACCAATCCATATATATATATATATATATATATATATATATATATATATATATATATGTGTGTGTGTGTGTGTGTATATATATATATATATATACACACACACACGTCAGGTCTAAAAAAGAGGTAGTTGGAAATTAAGTGAGTTAAAAATGATTTTAAAAAGGGAAATCTTTTATAATATATATATATATATATACAAACTTATATATATATATATATATATATATATATATATATATATACACGTCTAGCATATGACAAGTCATAGAGCCAATAATGTCTTGAAAACTTCTTATTCATGCAAATTGCACATTTGAACAGTCGCCATGTTTGATGGTTATCAAACATGGTTAGCATCCATATTCTAACAAAGAAACCACACTCAGCGAGGGTTCTAGCAGCAACCCTTTCTCAAGACGCTCTCTCTCAATCCTTAGGCGGTAAGAGATTTTATGAGTTATTACAGATTCGTGCGCCTTTGAAGTTTCTTTTCAAACCTGATATATATATATATATATATATATATATATATATATATATATATATATATATATATATATATATATATATATATATATATCACGATATTATATCTACAATAAAGTATTTCTTTTCCCATATCTCCTCAAGAAAATTATTACAATTAGATTTTAATTAAATTATGAAAATTAATGTACAAGATTACTTCCATTTTTCATTAATTCCCATAGCAAGTAAACACAGCAAACTGTCCAAATAATATTAAAAATACTACCTAATTTTATAATAATATATGATTTACTCAAAAGCTGTCTTGAAAACTGAGAAAAAAACTCAGACAATTAATATTTTAAATACATTATTTTTAAATTTTTTCGTTTATTAAAAACTGTTGATAATAAACAATATTATTAACTGTCGAAGCAACGAGTAAGCGTTTTAATAACTAAAAAAATATTATTACTTCTAAATTCAAATTTTAATTGACAAAAATCAGAAAATAGCAAAAAATGGGCTTATCTGCATTGGTACACTTTTATAGTATTTACGACTTTAAAATTAAAATAATAAATTTTTCTTACACTGAGGTGTAAACAAATTATAATTCTCTAACTCGAAATGCTACTAAAACCCAAAACATATTTCACAGAAATTAAAAACGCAAAAATTTTTATAAAATTTAACATAGTCGTTGTAATTTTTCAAACCCATCAGAAGTTAAAAATCATCTGTTTTCTTTCACCAAACTATAAAAGTACGTATGTCAAAGATTTAACAAGCATTAATTACCGCGTTTAAGCAGCGTGTAAAAATTTGGAAATTATCTACAAGCGAAGTTTTTAAACGAATAAGAATTTTTAAAATAAGGCAATTTTTCTTTTTCAATCTTTCTCTCCCTTTCTTGTTTCCACGAAGCGATAATCCTACCATGAATCATTCAGTTTATAAAAGAGAAACTATAAATATCTTTGGGTATATGCGTTAAAATACTGATTCATAGACTGGAAAAAGCAAAAAATTCAGCGAAACTAACCTTTCTAAGACTTTCAAGCATAGAAAATACCAGAAAACGAAAAGAACTAGAAAAGTAGACGGGTAAAGCTATATTTCGTCACTCAAGAATGTCAAGATATATCGAATAAACCTTTCCTCCTTCAATTTTTAAACGCAGAGAAAAAGACTGTGCAATATATTTTTGTATTTGTTAGAAAATTTCCCTTTAATAACTATTATTTTGAGTATTTAAGATACAAAGTTGTTATAAAAACGATAGTGTGACTTCAAAAAGCTTTTACCTAACAGATTTCATACTGAAATGAACTACTACTTCTACTAGACTAAAAAGAACTAGTACTTCCATTAGACTAAAAAGAACTACTACTACTAGACTAAGAACTTCTACATCGACTACTCTCATAGAATGTGATTGAAAAAAAGAACTACTACTACTAGACTAAGAACTTCTACATCGACTACTCTCATAGAATGTGATTGAATTGAATTGATAAGGATGTGTTAAATAGTGGTTGTTCTGTTCGATGATGGGCCGACGTGAATCTATTAAATTATCTGTTAAAAAGAACTACTACTTCTACTAGACTAAGAACTTCTACTTCGACTACTCTCATAGAATGTGATTGAATTGAATTGATAAGGATGTGTTAAATAGCGGTTGTTCTGTTCGATGATGGGCCGACGTGAATCTATTAAGTTATCTGTTAAAAAGAACTACTACTTCTATTAGAATAAAAAGAACTACTACTTCTACTAGACTAAGAACTTCGACTTCGACTATTCTCATAGAATGTGATTGAATTGAATTGATATGGTTGTGTTAAAGAGTTGTTCTTCTGTTCGATGATGGGCCGATGTGAATCTATTAAGTTATGCTTCATTAAAGTTTTCTAAAATTTTATTTGAGGAGTTTTATGTTTGATTGGGGAAAGTTATGGTGAGCAACACATCAACCATAAATACAAAGCCAGATAATTCACGACAATACTTAGTTAACAGGGAAAGGAAAAACTACGGGTAAAAAAAGCACCTACTCACACGGCATCATTAGCAGTCTAGATTTAATTAGAAGACTATGTTATGTTTAAGGCGTATCATTTTTTCGCAACGCACTACTTAAACAAACTTTTGAATATTACTTATTGCATTTTAAAATTTTACTATTTTATGGACATTATAATGTAAAAATACGTAATATAATATCAAAAGTAAAACATTTCTTCTATTAACATTATTCATACTCAACTGGCAGGTTAAAAAAAGAACATACTGAAACCACATCATAGTAATAAATATTTACTTATTACAAATCCATATTTGTATTGTTGTAAATAATTTATAATAAATGATGATGATTTATTTATTACAAACCCATATTTTTATTATTGTAAATAATTTATGATAAATTTATCATTAGACCCAGGGTTACAAATGCAAACTTTGATAACCCTTATAACATTTTCAAATTTTACTGAAGTTTATTATCTTGAAATGACAGTTTAAAATAAGAAAAAAATTAAAAATTTATACTATGAAGTTGGTTACCCATTAGTATTACATCAAAATAAAGATTGTAATAACAATGAAAGAAAAATACATACTATATTTGCAGTCAGCAGATATTATAGAAAATAATTTATTAAAAATAAATAATTTATTATCAAATGGCTGTGGTATTAATACTATTATAAAAATGTGAGATGAGCAAGGAGGGAAAAGGCAAAAAAAAAATCATGATTTTTTATGAAAAAAACCAATTTTACATAAAAAAGCACTTTTAAAGACTTTTCAAAGCATTGCAAAAAAGGAGTTTTAAAGGAGTTTAATTAGCACCGTACGAACCCTGTCGAAATATTGTTTTTGTACTCATTAAGACTACTAAAATACCTTAGTTTCAGCTTTAAAATCTTGAATATTCTGAAATATTAGCATAATCAATAAGGTGAAGTTCAATTACTTAGCAGTAATATATGTTTTTATGATTGTCAAGACTCAATTAAGTATATCTTGTTTTATATAACTGATAATACATTACCTTTTACTTAATTAACCATTAATTTGAAAAGATGTTTTTTCAAATATCGATTAAAAATATATTTAAATAAATAATAATAACAATAATAATAAAAATTTAAATAATAATAATAATTAATAATAATAATAATAATATATTTAATATATTATATATTATCGATAAAAATATATATTTATTATAAAGATTTTATTTATTTGATTGTTCGTTGTAGCGGACTTAACCAAATTAAGGGTTAAGCAATTTCAAGCAATCGCGTTCAGATCATTAGTTATAAAAGTATGTTTAATTTGAGATAATTATATTTATCGGGTAGTATGCACTCGAGAAATCGTGGTCGCAGTGATGCAAAATAATTCAAATAATGCAGAAGAAGGAAGCAATAACGTTATTTTTAAAATGAGACTTATATGTTTTATCGCATATCGCATTTAGCTTGAACATTCTGAAATATTAGCATAATCAAAAACGTGAAGTTCAATTACTTAGCAGTGATATATGTTTTTTTAATTGTCAAGATTCAATTAAGTATATATGGTTTTATATAATTAATAATACATTACGTTTAACTCAATTGAGCAATTTCAAGCATTCGAGTTCAGATCGTTAGTTATTAAAGTATGTTTAATTTGAGATAATTATATTTATCGTGTGATATGCACTCGAGAAATCGTGGTTGTAGTGATGAAAAATAATTCAAATAGTGAAAAAGGAAGCGATTGTTTGAATCATTTATTAATGTTTTGTATTTTGTTTTGTTGTTTATCCTTGAACTCAATGTCTTACATTTTGTACTGTTATGTTTTATACTCAGTGTGCTATGTTTTGTTTTTATAGTATAAATTAGTTGCATTTTTGTGGCAACATTTTCTTTGTAGTTTAAAAGAGAATTTTGCGAGTGATGGCCGCACTTTGCTGCTGGCATTATGATTATTAAAATAAGTTTAGAGACAAATGTTATTGTCTACGTTTTTTGTTTGTGTTATTGGTTCGCGTCGACAGTAATAACATTATTTTTAAAATGAGAATTATATGTTTTATCGCATATCGCATATAGCTTGAACATTCTGAAATATTAGCATAATCAAAAACGTGAAGTTCAATTACTTAGCAGTGATATATGTTTTTTTAATTGTCAAGATTCAATTAAGTATATCTTGTTTTATATAATTAATAATACATTACATTTAACTCAATTGAGCAATTTCAAGCATTCGAGTTCAGATCGTTAGTTATTAAAGTATGTTTAATTTGAGATAATTATATTTATCGTGTGATATGCACTCGAGAAATCGTGGTTGTAGTGATGCAAAATAATTCAAATAATGCAGAAGAAGGAAGCAATAACATTATTTTTAAAATGTGAATTTATATGTTTTATCACATATCGCATATTTTTAACCATATAAATGTTTTATGTGGATACATTAACAATTTCGCCTTTATACATTCAATTATCTGCTTTTAAAAAATTTCATGCGAAATATTTTCTACTAAGGTATGTCCTCCGAAAAAATATTGTTAACCACTGTGAGGAAACTCTAGTAATGTTCCCTTCCCTTTTGGATACATTTTATTTATTTACTTTTTTTTTCGTTTAAATTTTACGGTTGAGTGAAAGGTATCAACTGGTGAAACTATTTTTGTGGTTGTTGCACTTGTTGCCTTTAACCTTTGAGAACTAGTTTCTCTTTTTGAAAGACATTCTCTGACGAAACATAGAAACAGTTTTAAGAAAATAAGTATGTTGTTTAAACTTTCTTTAGGGGAATAAGAGTATTAAGTTTTCAGTTTTTTATTCTAAATATAAGACATTTATCTACGGAGCTTTTAAATTTGAAAATAAGCAGTTTTGAGATTTATTCTTTGTTTATATTCTGATGACATACAGTATATTAATTGTTTTTAGATTTTACCAATCTCTAAGGCAAATGCGGACTCTTAACAAGTTTTTATTTATTTCAAATTCAAATTATTTTGAAATATTACACTAACAATAGAAACATTATCATAACCAAAATATGGAGATTTATTATTTATTTTTCTATAATACTTATCGCCTTTATTATACTATTAAATAATTTATGTTAAAATCACCAAAGTTTAGTAAATTTTGTCTAATGTCGAAATTTGTGGACCATTACCAAAAACTTGGCAAACTGAACTTACTGAGAGTTAGTTTCATGTAATTAAAAATTAGACTAACCTTTTAACCTATTAAAAAAAACACATTTTAAGTACAGCTGTAATATAGGACTTTATTGGCGATTTGGAGATTTCTTGCATTTATTTCTAGAAATTATAAGTATTGTAAATTGGACAGAATTCAAAATTTCCGTGTAAACTTATCTATAATTTTTGGATCTACAAAGTTAAAGTTATCTTCCTAGCTGGCATATTTTTAAGTTTATATTTTGCAAAATTAAATTTCTATTTCATTTATAAGATATTAACGATGTTTGGCTAAGCTATAAAACAATTTGCTAATACAGTATGTCGCCAATGGGTTACTATATCAATACTGCTTCTAAAACACAACTCAGTACTGACATGTATTGTTTGTAGACGTGTGAAATCGTCTTAAAGCAATCATTCCCAATCCCAAGTAGTGTTTGTGTAGCAAAACTGCACACAGTAGCGCAACAAACCAAACCAAACCAAACAATCAGTTTCTTAATTATTCTATCAGCTTAATGAGATATTAAAATTATTTAAAATAAAATAGTTTCAAGAATTCAAAATTCTAAAAGTAAATGTTAACCATTTTAAAGATTTATTGTCCCCCTTAAAAAACTAATAACCAAATTCAATTTCTTTAGGCAATATTTCAACGAACTAGTCTTTGAAAGCAAGTGAAAAACCATTAAATTTTTACACACTATAGTTAACAAGATTTTGTAAATAATATGAGTTACTAAGAATTCTTTTATTATTATCAGCTTGATGAGAAGCTATTAAAATTAAGCGATAAGGAGGCTCAGCTGTGACTAAAGCATTAGCTAACATTCTTTAAGATTAATTGTAAATTTTATGATAGTTTTCCATACAACAGATGCTTCTAACAACCAAGTGTCTTTTTATGGACATTTATCTATTCTGCACAGAAGATAAAATATTTGGTGCAAATAAAATAGAATACTAGTTAATTTAAATTTTAACTTCACGAAATAAAAATCTTCAGCTGAAAAATAAAGGAAAGGATGTTGAAAATTATTAAACACGCAGAAATTGCTTATAAGGCGATTTCACGCAGTAGGGCACATCGCAACTTATGACAATTCTGGCTTTAGTTTCAAATAGAAAGGCAGTTTGTATGTCTATTGGCTGTTGTAAACATGAAAATGAATGGGAAGGGCATTATAGTAGTTCGTGACGTTGCGACAAATTGCTCTATTAGATTAAACTAGAAAAGCCTTAAAAGTTTTAGCTAAATAAATGAAAATGTTCACAATATATGTAAGCAATAGAATATTTAAAAGTATTAAATTTTTACTTGCAGATTTATTTTTAAAAATTTCAGTGTCGTGGTTATAACATATTTAGTTTCTCAGGCTTAAAATTTATGTACACAATTAAACAAACAATTTTCTCAAAACATATTTATAGCTAATAATTCTAAATATCATAAATCTTAAGCACTCTCTAAAGATAAATACATTTTATAACAATAGATAACGCTCTCTTTCTTCGAAAACACTCACGAGTATTAAAATAATTCCAATATATTTAGTTAATTCTTACGTATTTTTATAAAATAATTCTTTCAGGTAAACAATAATTCTTAGAGACATAATTCAAAAACTTTATGCCGCACGATGACCTAATGGGTAGTGGCTTCGGTACCAGTGGCTGTTCTTCGGTACCAGACTACTACAGACAAGGATCTCCATAACCTCTAGAAATCGGCTTTAAGCAATAGGTCCCGGTCTTAGCCCTCGAATAAAAAAAAAGGTTGGCCATAATGGGTTTAGCGTTTCCCACAGGTGTATTTTGTAAAAAATCATGTAGGTGGGAAGTAATCTTCCCATGGCCTTCGAAAGGGTTAAACATGTCTGTTCCATTAATTGATATCATCCATCTATAAATAAGAGGATTATTTATAAGAAAAATTATTTGACAATTTGAAAATTTATTAGTGGCACTCTGCACATTTCTCCCAAAAATTGATAAACTTTAAGACAATAAAAAAGAAACCTCGTAACAAATTCTGATACGTTATAGATGTAGTTAAATTTTTAATTTAATATAAAAATATATTTACATGTTTGCGTACGTTGTAGCAAAACCTTATTATTATTCTACTAATTGTAGTTTTCAATAGTTTTTTGTAAATCAGTATTGTTTAAAATGTATAAATAATTTTATGCTTATTAAAATTAAGAGGAAGGGAGATTCAGAAAAACATTAAGACGTGTTATGGCATAAACCTCTGCCCTAAACAAAAAAAATATAGTCATGACCATAAACATGGCGTTAGCAGTTCCTCAAACTTCTGCCTCTATATACTGTATCAATAGCATATATGCAGATAAATGATTCTATACCAGGGCAGTTTTAAGTCATGATGCCTTCGTTATCTTGTTATATTGACCACTTGGTTCATCTCTTTCGAAAGACTACAAATCCCTGGTGATCTCTCATTAAAGAGCAGTATCTTTAAAAATTTAACTATAATTTGTCATAAAACGATTTTCCCTTTGTAAACTGCTCTTTTCTCCGTTAAAAATAATTCAACAGTCTGAAAACTGAAAATTAGCATCGTGATACAAGACAACCTAACCTTTGATTTAGAAATCATAACTAATATTTGACATTTTGATGATAATAATGATCAGAATTAAAGAGATTTTTTTTCCATTTTTGGCACGTTTTTCAAATATATTTATTTCACAGGCAAAGGGTTAAAGCCGATTCCGGACGGCTACGAACACCCATGCCAGCAGTGGCATTCGAACGCATGGACGTCGGTACCGAATATCAGTGCCTTACTATTCGGCCTGAAGGGATTTAAAACAGTAATATTTGAAACACATGGCTTTTTTATTACAATATTAAAATTTAATGTATAACTATTCGATACAAAAACTGCAATTTTTATACACGAGGAAGTTTAGAAAACTTCATTTCCACCATTTGTGACATAATCAGTCGAGAGTAACCGCATTACAATTTCAATTTTACCTGCACATGTCTAAAAATACACGCTTGTGAATTACAGAAATCCCACCTACAGATTTTAAATGACGTCAATCAATGATGTCAAAGTCAAGTTCGCTTTTCCCTTCCTGATTAATAACTCGCTCTAACAACCTTCCCTCTAAACTCTGAGTGAGAATTATGTTCACGGAGCGTGCACAGAAGAATGATGGAGTTCAAATGGAGTCTTCAGAACAGCCCAGAACTTCAAGTTCTTCATTATCGCAAAAAATTAAGATTATAGTGATGAATGGTGACAGGCATTTCAAAAAGAAAAAAGAAAAAAATCGTTCGCACTCTCTTAATTTATCGTCATATTAAGACTGCTGCAGTTAGCAATGATTTTACCCACAGGAAAACTTAACCACGGATTAAATGATGCTTAAAACTCATAAGGACGGAATTTATCTGATCATTAGTTTAATGGTAATGAAAACAGCAAAATTGAGGTTGGAGAGTTGAAATTAAACGGGAGAAGTTAGGGAGAAAAGTAATATATATAGTGAAATTTATAAATTAATTTAAAAATTCCAAAGAAATCATTTTTAAATGGATGAGTACATATATACAGCAAAAAAAAAGTTAAATTATCTACTTTAAACTTTTATTTTACAAAACTTTTAAGAGTCCTCTAAGAATTATTGAAATAGATTTCGAAGGATTATTATCAAAAGTTAATTTTTGTAATTGACCGACCATTAAAAAACAGCAAAACTTAAGTGACTTCTGTTAAGTCTTTGGGTATTTTTTTTACAAAACTAGTGTTCTGATGTTGGAAAAAAAAAGCTATTTCATTGATGCATTTAATTTAATGAAAAATCATCAAAACAAATTTTGCGCAGAGTCGTTCTTTATCTTGGTTATTTGAGATAGTTACTTATGGTAGTGAATGCTGGGAGCTACGTAAGCTGGAGGAAGAAAATTTACTGAGAATTCTGAGAATTTTTGGATCTAAGAAAGAAAATGGGGTCTCGAGAATATTTTATAATTTTTAATTACAACAAAAATACAAGGAACCAAATATAATAAAGGTAATCAAGGTGTCTCGATCAAAATGGATGGGCCACGTGCATCGTTTAATTGACTTTAAAAAACTAAAAGTAGCTTTTAATAGTCGCTTAAATAATAATTAGCCACTTAAAAAACCAGTTAAAAACCAGAGGGAAAGACCCCGAACCAGATGACTGGACTATATGAGGACCCTACTCCAGAACCGAGGACCAACTATTGGAGTGATCTGTGGAACAACAGGACCAGATGGTTCGCTGTGACTGAAACAGCCATGGCCGAGAACCGACTGAGGCTTAATGATGATGGTTTGGTTTGGTTTGGACGGTCTACTGTTTTGCACACGAGGGCTAATGAGACCGGGACCTACAGTTTAAAGCCGATTCCGAACGGCTACAAACAACCATGCCCGCAGCGGGATTCGAACCCACGAACTCCGGTTCCGAAGAGCAGCGCTCTATTCGGCCATCGTTCGGCTAATGATGATGATGATACATTATAGGAGTAACGGTAATTTAGGTACCACAGCAAAGGCAACGATCTCATAACCGTAGGTTGAAAGTTCGAGGCTTAAGCCAACGGAAGATCCAAAATGTTCATTAATGGCTGCTGCTGGGACACATAAAATACGTTCGTCGTTGCAAAGTCCTTATATATAATATATTATAATATGTTATTAATAACATATGTACACATATATGCATATATATATATATATATATATATGTGTGTGTGTGTGTGTGTGTGTGTGTACATACATATGTGTATATATATATGCATACATATGTGTGTGTATATATATATATATATATATATATATATATATATATATATATATGGTCTCCGTCTCGCCTATCCGACTAACGCCATTGGCGCTGCCGTCGCCAAGCCTTTTTGCCGCAGGTTTTTCCCTACAGAAAAAGATAGAGCTGCGACTATGACGGTAGACGTAGTCGGAATGAGAACTGTTTGACGCTCGCGCCACATTTTTAAATGATTATATATGTTATGTTTTTGTGTGTAACGTGCTCCCTCTAAAGTGTCTTAATAAATTATTTCGGAGCAAAGAACTTTGAAGCTTATTTCAGAAGAAGAAGCCCACATATATATATATATATATATATATATATATATATGTATGTATATATAATATATATATATATGTATGTATATATATACATATATATATGGGGGGGCGTGCAGCATGACAGACCCCCCCCTTTACCCCTCCTCGTTTTTTAATACCTATAATATATAAATCCTTATATATGCACTCATATTTACACACACATGCGTATATATATATATATATATATGCGTGTGTGTGTGCGTTCAGCTCAAAAAACATTATTATATATACATATTAATATATTACATAAGATGATTATATTATAATATATTATTATATAAGTTTCCAAACGATAACCTCTGGGGATGACAGATCAAACCTGGTGGTCTTCTATTTGGTCCCTGCTTCTAAATTACGAGGTTGGGTTTGGAGTGCTACGGTCTACTTTTTGCAATACGAGGGCTAATGAGACCGGGACCTACAGCCGATTCCGAACGGCTACGAAATCCATGCCTCAGAGGGATTCGAACCCACGAACTCCGGTACCGAAGGCCAGCACCCTAACCAATCGGCTATCGTTCGGCTAAATTACGAGGACACACTTTGTGTTATCTAAGAGAATAATGTTAGATGTCTCTATGGTACTACCATAACAAAATGACCAACAAATATTTGCCTTTAGTAATGGCAAATACTATAAGAAATAAATGGTCCTGAATATACATTACAGATTGTTCTTAAAAATAAGTTTTGACTTAATCATACAAATTCTCACATTTTTATTGCTATCAGTAAAGTAATAATTTAGTATTCTCACAAAAACAGATGATTTACACATACTTTTTTTAGGATACTTACATATAATCCGGCTAGTTTTTATTTAAAATCTGTTTACACATGTAAATCTCGATTAATTCTTAAAAGTTTATTATAACAATTAACGTACGTAAGTAGTATTGTGGTAAACATATTTTAGAAAAGAAAAAAAAGAGACGAAACAAAACATTTAGTTTATTGCTGGTCGATTATAAGTAATGAATGATTCAAGTCTTACCATAATATATTCAAAAATGACGTACGGTAAACTTTAAGATATGCATGTTTTATTTCGCTGGAAATCATCAGAATTTTATTCCTTTCGATCTACTCTGCGTATCAGTACTTTTTTATATGATTTTAAGAAGTGACAAATTTAATTCTATAAAAACATAGTAGGTCAAATCATTTTTCAATAAATATACGTCTAACCCTAACTAAACAGAAGCCAAATTCAATGAGGTCGTGCTAATAAGAGAGGTTGATTATACTTATTGCGTTAGTCTTGTAGAGCAAATTCACTCATTCATGACATTATTTTAACGAAGCAGTTCTCCTTAACGTATATAATTTCAACATACCTAATCACATGCAAAGAACAGAAGTTACCACATAGTGGTGGATTGCGTAAAGAACATTGAAGAATACATACAGATGTGCCAAGATTCAATGTTCAGAGCTAAAAAATTGGGGGTAGGCTTACTCTCTTTACTCTTTTCTCGTATAAAAGTAGTTTTTAATTGTATGACATTTCGACAGCGAGAAAATATTAATAAAAACAGAAAATTATAGCTCATGACTAACTGATAATTGTAACTATAATTAATATATAACATCACGCGTTATTTTTGCCTTTTTAATTAATTTGTTTTTAACTCATTATAATTTCGGAATTGAAACAGTCTAAATAAACTCAGTGTTCTAGGGTTCTTGAGAAGATAACTTATATAAACGAATGCATATTAAGTACATTTGTTTATACTTACATAATAACAGTGTATATATTTGTGTGTGTGTGTCTGTCGCTCAGTTGACAGACATCAAGCTCATAATAGGAGGATCGTAAATTCAAGGCTTGACCCAAAAATCCAATGGATTCATTAACCCCTTTCAGTAAAATGACGAGTCTAGCTCGTCATTAGTTTTTCATTCCATACCGCACAATGACGAGCTACACTCGTCATGCGATTAAAGTTACTGTTAAATATGATAATTTAGTTTAAAATTTCTAGTGTACTGAATTTGGCAACACTTTATCACTTGTGAAAATCACAAGTCACTATTGCATATTGTTTACTTGGTACAAGTCATTGCCAAATAAATGAGTCAGAATAAAAGAAAACCTACTAAGAAATGCCATGTGTGTTACAAGAATCAAATTAAAAGTGAGACTACTTGGCGGTGTAAACAATTAAGAATTCCTTTGCACTTTGTTTTGAAAAGTACCACTAGCTTGAAGACTATTATCTGTATACCTTATTAATGTTTTGCTTTGATATTTTCTTAATTTTACTGTTTCTGATATTATTTAACACTATGTAAAAAGTGGATTTTAATTAAGAATATGTAAGAATTGTAAAATGAGACAAGTTTTTTAAATAAAAATTAAATGGTTATTTCATGCACAGTTTTTCATTATTAAATTATACCGGAAGGTGTTAATAGTAGCTGGGGCACGTAAAACATATTCGAGGTCGCAATATCGTCCAAGTTCAAGCGATACTTTTGAGGGTGGCAAGCTTAGGGATCATCTGCTTTGTTCCTACTTCTAAACTACAAAGAGCCACTTTGTACAAAGTTTGAGATTTTTTTTAGTCTCCCATTGTTTTTTATTTCAATGCAGCAGGCGGCACAGACATTATCCTAACGCCTATGCAAGGCTGTGCAGCTGTTACCCATTTAGCACCGCACGAGGAGCACGTATAGCTTAAGGTATGCTACGGATGCGAGTAACATTACCCCCGCTGGGTCCTCGCACTTTAGAATCAGGCACCAAGCAGATCACCATCAGGCTTGCCACCACCAGAGGTAACATTTGAGAACTTGGATGACATTGTGACGACGAACTTATTTTAAGTATCCCAGTCAACTTTAACGAACAAGACTGTTTAGGCCGGCTCCAGCCCCGAACCCGCAACCTTGCAATTACGAGATCGCTGCCTTTACCGATTGATCTACCGCGGCTTCATTCCATCCCGTTAAGTGGATATTAACGTTAGCAGGCTTGCAACTGTTGAGGTACTTTCAAAAAGGTGAGAAAAGTGACAAATAATACAGAATAAGTGACTAAAAAGTGACTAAACATTGAAAAAAAAGCAATTTTTTTTCTCCTCTTGATTACAGATGCTATTATTAAGATTTTTCTATTTATTTTAACTCTAAATCAAATGAATCATGGAAGACATGATTTTAACGTCAAATACAAAAAAAGTTAAAAATTTTGTTTAACACAACTCAACATTGCTTTTTATTCAAGAAAATCTATAAATTAGATTTGAATATATACAATACATTAATTTTATAATCGCAATTTTCTGCATATATTAATGTTTTGAAATATGTACATAGCTAGATTAGAGTATCTAAACAAAAATTGTGAAGAAAGAGAAAAAGAGAAATGTGTGCTTTGACATAAATTACTTTAATGTATTAAATGTACATTTCAGTACAAATTTAGATTTCAGGAACTTCTTTATGACTTTTTAAAATCACTCAATTCTGGAAACCATATGACTAATTACATTTTAATAAGAAAAATAAGATTAGAGCCTCACATTTTTGGACTTTTATTAAAATATTTTGTTATTAATTCAGATTTTCTTTTTTCAACAACAGACTTTTGCTGTGATATACCATGAAAAAAGTGACTAAAAGTGGCTGTTTACTTAAAAAAGTGACTAAAAATCATCAATTATAAAAAAAAAAGTGACTAAAGGTGAGAAAAGTGACGAAATTGCAAGCCTGCGTTAGCGGCTAAAGATAGATAGCAGTGCATGAATGCTTTATGGCATTTCACTACAGGAAAAAATAGATTAATTAATCCGATACTTAGCATCCAGTAATTTATATGAAGATAACATTATTTATAATATGGTTTGAAATCTTTTAGAAATAAGATATAAATAATATTAAATGTAAAAAAATCCATTTTAAAAGTATAGTAAAATGAAAATTATTCCAAAAATTCTTAAATGGAAATTTAATTGGCATGTTAAGTTCCTTGCAGTAATCAACAAATTTTGGTAGCTCTATTCGGTAAATGATTTCCTTTTTTTTTCGGCTTAACGCTGCCTTTGCTGATTGAGCTACCAAGGCTCACTTTAAACTTTAAGGATATTTCTGCTGGATAGAATTCAGTTGTTAGGCTATCAAAGAACACAATAACTCTCTCAATGTATAACAGCAGATTTGTAGTTTACTCCATCAACTCCTCATTAGTACAGGTGAACCCCACAAAATTTCCAAGTACCCACATGTTTTTGAAAAAATACCGGGCGCAAAGTAAATTTATTCGGGAAAGTTCAAGGCCCACCGGACCTTAAAAGTATGTGGTCAGGGCACGGAAACCTTTGAAAAATATTAAGCATGATGGCTAGTAAATAATGTATAATTTTTTATCTTTAATAAACTGATACTATATTGTGGGTATAACTGCTGCGAATGCATCGTCCGCAATTATATTCAAACTACTACTGACATTTTACCATTCAAAATAGGTTCTTGTCATTTTTAGATTTACGAAAACGTAAATAAAAGTAAGCCTATTCAATACCATTGGTTATTAAGAGATTAAGTTCATCGCTGTCCTTTACTAAACAAATGAACTTAAACCATAAAAACCTGTATACTTTAGAGATACGAAATGAGTACAGTAACTAATTATTTAGAGTCGATTTCAACCACATGCGCTTAATTAGTTTCTACAGTGCAAAAACTCTTAATTGGGATTATGCAAGGGTAAGGTCAAGCTAATGAGACCGATCTTCTAAGAGTAAAAATCACAATTACTTTGTAGAAAACTTTTAGAAAAAAGCTTTTATTCATTTTAAAATTTAAAATTTCTCAAATTTTTTATTTTTTAAATTTTTAAAACCACATTGTATGTATTATAGATAAGAAATGAGGACAGTGATTAATTATTTAGATTCACATTCAACAAGTGATTAATTAGTTTCCAGAATGCAAAAACTCTACTATGAAAGAAAACTATGAAACAAATAAAATAAGGAAGGGTAAAGTTTAGCTAATTAAATTTATCTTGTAAACCAAGACTTCCAATTGCTTTAAAAAAAACTTGAAAATCAATTCTTATCCATTCCAAAAATTTCAAGATTTTTAAATGGCAGTGTTTTTAAAGAAACGAAATGAAGACGGTAATTAATTGTTTTTAGTCCCTTTCAACCACGAGCGATTAATTAAATTCTAGAGTGCAAAAATTCTTAAGTATTATAAAAATAAAGGAGGGTAATGTCAAGCTAATGAAACCGATTTTCCAAGCAAAATAGCTTCCAACTGCATTGTAGTGAACTCGTGACTCTTGTAAACAAAATTTTATTCATTTCAAAAATTTTTAACAAACAGAAAATAAATAAAAGATTGGACAATATATGTTTTGGAAGACAACTTTTGGATCCGTTTATTAAAGAAACATAGATTTTTTTCCTCCTAAAAGGCATTGCTTTATATTCGAAAGGGATTTCCAGGGTATCTGCCAAAATAAAATTTTTCAAATCCATGCCTTTTCATGACTTACCCTGATTTAGCGGATCATTTTCCATGACTTTAAAAAGCTTTCGTTAAAGTAAATATGAATAAAACTTATGATGTGCATACAAATAAAATATATGCTTTTAGAGAAATTACAGGAATTTTATCATAAAAAGAACTATAAACTTACTTTATAAGTGTTAATAAACTCACATACATAAAAATAAATTGTTGTATCAACATACATAAGTTTAATCATATAGCAATTTTTCAATCAAAATGTTTCCAGTTTGAATTCAGTGTACTTTGGTATTATCCAGGTGACCATCAATAATAGCCAAATATAACCCTATAATGTTTATATACAATATCCCTAGAGATAAACTTATATGTTGGGCAAAAATCTTAACTAATTTTCATTAAAAAATAATTATTATTATATTAATAAAATTTTAATCTACAATTTAAAAAAAAACCAGAATAATATACATTTACCCACCCATTAAGCTTTCTTGCTTTGAGTTTCCTTGGTGAACAAATTTTACTTGGCAATATGATCAATAAGATAATACATAAATACCAAACTAAGTAACTTCAGCCAAATGACAAGTAAAAATAGAATTAAACAATTCAATGCATTTTTATTTAATCGGTAGTTTAGCGGATCCACGACTTTCCATGACTTTTACTCATTTTACTTGAAAAATCAAGACTTTCCATGACAAAATTAATTCATTGTCTAAATCCATGATTTTCCAAGAATTTCCAGGTGCGCCGAAACCATGGATTTCTCTTACACATGAACTAAAATATATTTACAGCTATAAACTTTAGTCCCTGTTCATTTAATTAATATAAATATGTGAGATTAAAAAATGGTAATGGAAATTCTTGACATCTTCAATACAAGACATAAATCATAAGTAGCCTATATCCTTCCAGAGGTCAGGAATAAATTGAGTAGTATGGTTTTCATATTTTTTGCAGTTCAGTGAACATGCAACTTTCATACTCAATTTTGAAAATAAATATGCAGGACTTTTGAAGGAATAAAATGGTACTTTTCAGTACTTCTTTTAAAAGTCAAAAATACTAGTTTACTTGTATCAAAGGTTTTCATTAACAAGGCTACTTTCCCAATTATATCTACTTTACATATAATTGTAGCTAATTAAATAAAGTCTGAAAGTAAGCAGTTAAGTGAACAAATTTTTAATAATCCCTAGTTGCAATCCGTAAATTGCAACTACGGATGAAACAGATATTTGATGACTATCGAGTAACCGGCTAATTTTTAAATATCTGTAACTCCAGTTGATTATCTATGGATCAAAAAAGTATTTATTTTCATGGAGATAATTTGACACTAAAATTCAGGCAAATTCAGGCAGGTTTGAAGGGCTCCACAAAAATATTTACCCAATCGAATTTTATCCCATTTCCAAGAGTTGAACAGGAGTTTTGAAGGAGCGTAAGAATCCTAACATGTTAATGTAGACTAAATTAAAAGATGCTAGATGTTTTTTTAACTCTACACATATGTGAAATATTTATTTATTCTACATACATTTCTACACATTTGAAAATTCTAGATATATAAATAATTACTGTAAACATTAAATACAAAAGATGAAATCTTACATCTCTTCTCAGTTAATCTGCATCGAAATAATTTCTATACATGACATTTTATTTTATTTTTGTCGCTATTGTGATGTGTAAATCAATGTATATTTAACACCTTTTTTAGATGCAAAATAAAATTAATATACTAGGTAGCATATTATTTTAATAAAAAGTATATTAAAATAATTTTTTATTTTAATAAAAAGTATATTAAAATAAATTTTTATTTTAATAAAAAGTATATTAAAATAATTTTTTATTTTGATAAAAAGTATATTAAAATAAATTTTTATTTTAATAAAAAGCATATTAAAATAATTTTTTATTTTGATAAAAAGTATATTAAAATAAATTTTTATTTCAGTAAAAAGTATATTAAAATAATTTTTTAATTTTAATAAAAAGGAAAAAATACTGTAAATTAAACGTAAGATAAACTACCACAAATAAGTTAGAAAAGAAATAGTTTAAAGTCCCATAGTACAGGGGTTTAAAAATTTCTTTGAGGGCTTGGCCCAGGTAATCCAGTTGACCCATCATCTTGAAGATCTTGAAGAAGGTTTAAAATTTAGACTAGTTCATATAATATTCTTTCAAATTCTTCAACAAGCGTTCTAGCGATCACAAGTATTTACAATATACATCCAGTGAGAAATAATTCCAATTAACCCCTTAAAGCACGAATTTTTTTAGGAAAATCTGACAAAAAAATTATTTGCATTAAGACAGAAAAAGAATATATAAGTATAGTGTAAGTTATTTTTTGCAATTTTATTTCTGGATGGTGACTAGGGAGAGAGAAATGGGGAAAGTGTTATAAAAAATTGCTACACAAACAAAGTGTAAACGATTTGATTGCATATTTATTTTGAATTTTGCCCGTGTCAGACACGGGCAAATGCGTTAAGGGGTTAATAAAAAAAAATCATCGTTCTCCGCAGCCTTATTGGTTATTTTCATAGGGTTTCGAATCGAAACTAAACCGAAGACCGGAAAAACCGTTACTTTGGTCGGAAAGAAAAACCGGAATTGAACTGCAAGAAAAAATATCGGTTTATTTTGGTTCGATATATCTTCATATTATTACTGTAACCAACTTATTAATGTTTTTTAATTTAACGTCAACCATATAATTATCGTCATTATATGTCCATTGTATCATAGTGATGTGAAATTTTGGTGATTGATCTTTGACTACTTTGTGTTCTGTAAAAATTATGGTTTTATGGTTTAGATTCTTACGATTTACGATTTTAAAAAAAGTTACCTTTCTTTATAGATGAAAAAGTTACATAATAGTACACTCTGAAGTAAAAAAAAAGTATTTGCAGAAACTCGGATTATCTGGTGCTACTAAAGAGAGAACATAAAAAAGGGCGGTAAAGCGGGAAAACCATTGGAGAGAATATGAAAAAGAACGCAATTCTGTTATGCATTTCGTACAGCACAAAATACTAATGCCGCAATATACTTAGATAACGAATAATGTGTATATATATATCATAGACTGTGTAATTCTAATGATTAATGTTTCTTTTATGCATTTCGTATAGCACAAAATACTAATGCCGCAATATACTTAGATAACGAATAATGCGTATATATATATATATATATATATATATATATATATATATATATATATATATATATATATATATATCATAGACTGTGTAATTCTAATGAATAGTGTTTCTTTTATGCATTTCGTATAGCACAAAATACTAATGCCGCAATATACTTAAACAACGAATAAAGTGTATATATATATCATAGACTGTATAATTCTAATGATTAGTGTTTCTTTTATGCATTTCGTATAGCACAAAATATTAATGCCGCAATATACTTAAATAACGAATAATGCTTATATATATATCATAGCCTATATTATTCTAATGATTAATGTTTTTTGCAATTGCATATGATAAAATAAATTTAATTTTAATTATAACTAACAAATGGAATACAGAACAGTTAGCTTGCATATAATAATTAAAAGTCTTGTGAGAAATTAAATTAATTAAACATAAAACTAGGTTCTGGTTATTACGAGGATAGCATGTTGTTTCAATATAAAGTTGAATAAATATTTATATACTCACAGATGTCGTTTTAAAAAATGCAATAAGCAGAATAAAAATGAAATTGAAGGCATTTTTTAAAAAATTAAATCTAAAAACAATCATTTAAACATTATATTCGTTATAACAAAACTTCTTATAGTAATTTGATAAAAAATTTCATTATTTTCATCTTTGTACCATGCATAAATTTTGATTTCAGAGTAAAGCAAACAAATTAAAAATGATAGCAACAAGTGGGATTAAATTCGTATTTCAAACTGTACTACATATTTCAACCAATTTTAAATCCAAAAATCTGAAATTTAGTACATAAACAAAAGAGAACTTACTGGGAACTTTTCGTTTTATGAACTAGTTGCACATTGCAAGCGACGATGACAGCTAACATCCACGATTTCATCCTTTCCTGTTCTATTCTAAATCAGTCAGTCCCTTTTTGAAACCATACGTAATTAAGTATGAACAGGGATGGTGATAGAAAAAACAAACGGCGAATTCCGAAGATAGAGCCGACACGCCACCAGCACGTGCTCAGATCGAGAAGTACCAACAGAATAAACCCTTTTGACAGTTGCAAGGTTCAGAAACGTAACATCCGCAGGAAGGTTTTCGGTTTGACTCATTTTGGCGAAAATATCTAGGGTTAATGTAACGTGGCGCTGATGTTTTGATGCCAAGACGTTTGCTAGGAAAAAACGTTTTTATTCTCAGAATTTCAGAGGAATGGGATATATTGTTCAAATTTGATAGACTGGTTAAGACTTATGCCATTGTAGTATGAACCAGGAATCTGGACATAAAACTCGTTTTGAATTTTTGCTTCTTTAGATTTCCATTTATGATTGCATAAAAATAAATTGTACACACTCCTATTTCTTGAATTCTTTTGTTATACAAAATTTTCAGAGTATTGTAAGAAAGTTAAAAATATCTTTAATTAAAGCCATTTTGATTTTAAATATAATTTTTAATTTTTCGACAAATTTCAATTAAATATAACTGTAATTCGACAGAATGTTTTTTATGGTCTGATATCGTTTCTTCGGGTTATTTTAATCAGGTTCTTCTCCAGATTTATAATTAGAAGAAAAATTCGTAAAATATTTTTTCTAAAAAAAAAAATCCTTTTTACTTGAAAGTTACTGAAATTTTAACAAGCGTAATATTTATAAACCTCGAAGACAAACATTTTAAAACAATTTCCATGTTATCTTTTCTATTACTTACGCATGTTTGAAAGCATTAGGACTAGTAAACATGCATAGAAACTGAAATATATATTTAATTACTTTAGATTTAATTTTGATTCATTATTATAACTTTTCCCTAGATGTTCTTTATGGAAATCACCTTTCTTATCTATCTCATGTTAAACAAATTATCAAATATTTAAAAGTACCTTAAAATTGTACTTTAAAATTCTACTCTACATAGGGACATAGAACATTAAAAATCTCTACCATCATTACACAGCAATAGATGGCTGCTGTTTAATAAAAACACCGCTGTTCAATAGCATAATAATGGTCTTTTGATCAAAACAAGCGGTACAACCATAATGAAATGGTATGATACAGCAACTGTATTTATTTTCGTATTTATACAAATATTTCTCTGGTATACTACAGAAAGCATGAGAATATCATCTAGGTTGCATTTTTTGAGAACTAAGATGTTTCTTGCTGATTCAAGGGTAGAAATAGAACACCTTACTCAACTTGTCTGTATCCCAATAATAATATATTGAGTAAATAAGGATATCTCGAGGACCAAAAGAAATATTGTTATAACGATTATTTCTACTGCGGGAGCACTTGATTTAACACTACAAAGCACCATATATTTTTTGGTTATTTTATTAAGGAAGCATCATACAGGAGGTCAAATTGCTAACTGAACAACACAAACAACCAAACACAAGTTTTAGTTTCCTTAGGAACGCTATAATCTAATTTTTTGCAACACGGAGGCTAATGAGACCAAGACCTAGTGCTTAAAGCTACCTGTAACCAGCTACCCACCCTAAGTCGCGTGTAGGGTTTTGGACTGATGGTCCTTCCAGCAGCAATGCTTTACTCAGAAGGCTAAGTCAGCATTTCGAAAATATAATTTAAAATAACAAAACAAAATTGTAGACAAACTAGACAAATAAGTACAACCAATGTAGTTTCCGTAAATGCGGGAGATACTCCGCAGGAGTACTTAAAGCCAATTCCGAACGGCTACGAACACCCACGCCCCAGTGGGATTCGAATCCATGAACTCTGATACCAAAGATCACCGCCTTAACCATTCCACCATCTTTCGGTGTCACACACAGTCAAAAAATGTCCTCGTAATTTAGAAGCAAGAACAAAGCAGAAAACCCCCCAGAACATTGCGATTACAAACCTATTTTACGTGACCCAGCTGCCAGTAATGAACACGTCTAATATTTTGGCCGGCTCGAGCCTCGAACTCACTACCCTCCAGTTATGAGATCTATGACTTTGATGACTGAAGCTATCGTGGCTCTCAAGTAAAATGAAAAAACAATTTGTTTCTATAATTTTATTATAAATTTAAAATATTCTTTTAACTTCTTTCATTCATACATTTATTAGTATAAATTTATATTAATTTATATTGTGGAATTACGAAAGAAATCAAATTTTTAACGTTCTATGTTCTAACGTTCTAACGTAAAAGTATGCAGATTTAAGGAGAATTTTAAAAGAAATATCGTTACAATTAGCATTGTTACACACAGGTTTCACTGTAATAACATTCATTTAATGAGGCAACATCCCCCAACAACGAGCAGTACACCATCTTGGATGAGTTTGCGTTTTTGAACCGCATGCGTTTGTTTACGTTTTCTCTCCCGCAGTAGAACTAAATTATCTTTCCTGCTCTTTTGCAGCCGACGAAACCGGTCCAGAGTTCCTTGTTTTTCTCTGCGTACGAAAGTAAGCCAGAAGAAAAGACTTCCCATTAAACAAACACAGGCAGGAACAATACTTTCGGCGTAATGCTTTCCCTTTCGCTGCTCAAGGGCAAAAAGCCCCGGTGCTTTTTAAACAATGGACACAGCCTGATTTGGTTCAGCCTCATAACAGCTTTAAAGCTATCAAAAATAAAATTTTTAAAAAAACTCTTTTCAAAAGAACTTCGTTTAGCATCTTAACACAGCCACTCGGCTATAAAAATTTTCAAATTTGCTGCTGTAAAATTTTTTATTATATCTTTCTCTTTCACTCACTCACTCACTCACTCACTCACTCTCTCTCTCTTTCTCTTTTTTCTCCATCTCTTTTCTATCTCTTTCTCTATCTCTCTCTTACTATCTCTCACTCACTCACATCACTCACTCTGTCACTCTCTCTCTGTGTCTCACTCTAACTCACTCACTCACACTCTCTCTCTCTCTCCCTCTTTTTTCTCCCTCTCTTTCTCTTTTTCTCCCTCTCTTTTCTCTCTCTTTCTCTCTCGCTCACTCACATCACTCACTCTGTCACTCTCTGCGTCTCACTCTAACTCACTCACTCACTTTTTCTCTCTTTCACACTCTCTCTCTTTCTCTTTTTTCTCCCTCTATTTTCTCTCTCTTTCTTTCTTTCTCTCTCTCTCTCTCTGTATATATATATATATATATAGATAGTAGATAAATAGATAGATAGATAGATAGATAGATAGATAGACAGATGTGTGTGTGTACATGTGTGCTGTATTTTCATGTATAATTCCCATATCTTCTTTTGCCAGAGAAACATGTTGTTTCCTTACATCTTAAATAAAAATTAAGTTCTACTATTATCACTGTTCTTTTCATGGTGTCACGACTACCATTTACTGCTCAGAATTCTCATAGTCCAGTAAGCTCGGGCAATTAAAATAACACTGGTGTACAAAAATTAAGCAACAATGTAAAAATTTAGCAGATAGGCATGAAATTGCAGAAAAGGAGGTCTGGAGATCAGTACCATGAACACGTAAGTTAGTACAAACGTCAAGCGTATGCAAATATCAGGAACGAAACGTCAAAGGCGTATGCAAAACGCGTGATGTCGGCGTGCGCAGCTCAATAGTAGAATAAAAGGAAGGACGGAGATGGAATTCAACATATTCTCTGCAAGTTCCAGTGAGTGAAATATGGATAGAAGAAATCACCTGGACGACTTCACTCGTGGAAAGCTGGAGGAGGGGCGTACGGTGACCAGTGTAGCTGCAGAGTTCTGAATCATCAAAAGTGTCATTTCGCGCTTGGAAAGCGTTCCAAACACATATACAGCGGTTAGAAAGGTTGGTGGTGGTCGCCCGAGGACGACAACTGCAGATAATGACCGATATATTGTCCTGCAGGCAAAAAGAAGCAGCCACCAGTCAGCAAGAGACATTGCTCAGCAACCCTGTACAGCAACTGGGAGACCAGTGCCACGGTTTACTGTGGCCAGAAGCCTTCACAAAGGGGGCTTATTTGCCTGCCGTCCTGAAAGCTGCGTCCCGTCTAAAGTTGGCCACCGTGTTTACAGTGGTGCAGAGATCACAAAAACTGGACAACTGATCAATGGAGTCATGTCCTCTTTACGGATGAGAGTCGGTTCAGTACCAGAAGCGATTCTCAACGCGTTTTGATGTGGAAAGAGGTCAGGACCTGTTTTTAACCCAGTAACATCAAGGAAAGACACCGTTAAGGTAGTTCTGGAGTTCTTATCTGGGGAGGCATTCTGCTGAACGGGCGAACTGAGCTCCACGTTTTCGACAGAGGTTCTCTAACCGAGGATCGATATTGTGAGGAGGTACTCCTTCCCCATGTGCGTCTGTTCGAGGTGACATTGGCCCAGACCTCATGTTTATGGATGACAATGCTCGGGGACACCGTACTCTTGCTGTTGAGGAGCTACTGGAAAGTGAAGATATCACTCGAAGGGATTGGCCAGCTTACTTTCTTGATTTATATCCCATCGAAGATGTGTGGGATGCTTTGGGTAGACGCACTGCAGCACGCTTACATCCTCCGGAGAACACCCGACAATTCAAACAGATGCTGATTACGGAATGGGCACTCCTACCCCAAGAAATGTTGGACAAGATGGTTCTGAGTATGCGGAGACGGTGCGAAACAACCATTTGCAGTTAGGGGAGGACAT
>CM063506.1:129539103-129549103 GCA_032207245.1 Pardosa pseudoannulata | reverse complement strand
TATGTATATATACGTATAGTTTGTGTGTAACGTAACGTTTGTCCGTGTATGTATATATATATATATATATATATATATATATATATATATATATATATATATATATATATATATATATATATATATATATGTATGTATATGTATATATATATATATATATATATATATACATATATATGTATGTATGTATATGTATATATATATATATGTGTGTGTGTATGTATGTATGTATGTATGTATGTATATATATATATGAATGTATACATATATATGAATATATATATATGTATATATATATATATGCATGTATACATATATATGTATATATATATATGTGTGTGTGTGTGTGTGTATATGTATATATGCATACATGTATGCATGTATGAGCAAGTAATCCCATTTTCCATGATATCTGAGTGATGGAGTGAACTCCATCTTGGTATCACCAATGCTTAACAGACTTCAGAGTTCGTGGACTGTTGCCAGATATGAAAACAATATATTACCTAAAATAAACTAAACTCCTCGGTGCAACAGCCCCTAGGGAGCCAGGGTCTACGGTGACAATCTCCGTTTTCGTGACCAATGGCCTTGGGATGCGAAGCATATGTTCCATTTAGGTGGTCAATCTTACGCGGAACCCCCAGTGTTTAGTTCCCAAGCACGTTTGGTCCTCAGTTCATCTACCCACTGAAGGGATGAAAGGCTGAGTCAACCTTGCCCAGCCTGGGAATCGAACCTCGGACCTGGGTCATGGAAACACGA
This sequence comes from Pardosa pseudoannulata, assembly GCA_032207245.1. Classification (NCBI taxonomy): domain Eukaryota; kingdom Metazoa; phylum Arthropoda; class Arachnida; order Araneae; family Lycosidae; genus Pardosa; species Pardosa pseudoannulata. Next base: position 129,548,338 of record CM063506.1, on the reverse strand, counting down.
AGCGCTATCCCAACGCCACTGGGCTTCAATATATTGCCATTGCAGTTTTAATTCATTAACAACAGAATAGTTAAATATTTATAATTGTTTATAAATATTTATAATCAGCAGTAGTTTAGTCCGCAAAGGAGTCCATCTCATAACCGGAGGGTTGCAAGTTCCAGGTTCAAGCCGGCAAAATATCCACTGTGTTCATTAATGACGGCTGGGACAGGTAAAGTAAATTTGTGCTTGGAATATCCGCCAAGTTTCTAAACTATACTACAGAAGGTGAGAGGCCAAACCTGGTGGTCTGCTGCTTGGTCCCTATTTCCAAATTACGAGGACCCAGAGGGAGCCATAGTACTCGCGACTGAGGCATTCGTTAAACTATACGTGCTCCTTGGGTGGTGCTAAATGAGTAACAGCTTCACAACGTTTAGCATATATATATATATATATATATATATATATATATATATATATATGTGTGTGTGTGTGTGTGTGTGTGTGTGTGTGTGTGTTTGCATTTACAGCTGCATTATAAAAAAAAATTCAAATATTTATAAAAATAACAATCAATAAAACGTTGGAATAATGTTATATGTAATGTTATTAATCAGTGTTTAATTTATTTTAATTATAGATTTCTTTAATTCCTTCCCGGACAAAGAAATTTACAGGCAGGCTGTGGTTTGGGAAATATGTTACATTTCAAGTAAAATAAAATAAAAATATTACTAATTCACTGAAAAGACGGTGGTTGACATTTATATCCTACTATTTAATTTCAATACTACCAAGCTGGGAAGAAAACAAAAAATAAGCTCAATCTTTCTTCAAAGTCTAAAATAATCGTTTTCGAAGTAAGTGACTGAGGCAGGTCAACGAATAAAGAATTGAAAGAATACAGAAAAGCGCAACACGCAGCAAAACATTCCCGTGTACTTTGTGATACTTTAATTTCTCGTTCTTAATGGATTTTCGAAGTACAATTTTTCATGGAAATCCTAAATAGTGTCTGTAAACAAATAATTTATGTTGAAGCAAATCAATTACGACTTATAGTTCTGCATTTTGAAAAAAAAATCCAGATAATGAGTTTTGCATGTCTTCGATACAGTTTAGAATCAAGACATGCGAATATTCCCTTAGTTGCTGCTAAGCAACAAATACTGAACTGGTGTATAAAATGATAGGTCAGGTTCAAACGTCTGACTTGAGCAAATGGTAGAAAATGTGACTCATAATACGACAAATCCGTGGAAAATGATAGAAAAAGGCAAATCAATTTCGACGTATAGTTCTGCATTTTGAAAAAAAATATATCCAAATAATATCCAGCCTGACATCGATACAATTTGGAATCAAGACATTCGAATATTCCCTTTGTTGCTACTAAGAAATAAATACTGAATTGGTGTATAAAATGATAGGTCAGGTTCTAACGTCTGACTTGAGCAAATGGTAGAAAATGTGACTCAAAATACGAAAAATCCGTGGAAAGCTATAGAAAAAAATATCAGCAGGTTTGGCAAAATACGATCAATTCTTTTAGCACTAGAATTTATCACACCAGTATCTGATGATTTCATATTCAGAAACTCTTTTGTGGGTTGTGAACCTTGTAATTAAAATGCTTGTTATCAAACCTAAATTTCAGAGACAGAATTTCTGTCTAGAAGACGATTCTTAACAGATATTTTTAATGTTATCACAAACATTAAGTTTTCTCTGGTCAGTAATTACAAAATAATAGCCATGTACTTCCTTGTAGCTAATAATATACTTCTTGTATTCTTTCATTTATCATACATTTTTAATTTTGAACTTAAAATTTTCTTAAGATTTCTATTAATATATTGCTTACAAAAATCGTTTTTTATATTGTTATACCACCACGAAAGTGCATCTGAATTGCAATACCAAATATTTAGAAAGCATTGATAAATGTTAGAAATTATAAGAAAAAGTGTTATATCAGCATCTAAGAGATGCTGATAATTTCTAGCCTGCGTAATTCGGTGGATGTCCAGATTTATGCTCTTCCAGTTAAAGGCGGTAGGCGAAAATTATCCCTTTTCAGGAGGAAAGGAGATACAGGATTGGAAGCTGTGAATTCATATTTGGCGACATAAAATACTTTGACATCAAAATATATATTTGTAGGATGTTAGCTGCGTTTATGCAATACCCTTCCCCCAATATGATTATTATTATTATTAGTAGTAGTAGTATTTCCAATGCGAAGACACTTGATTTTTATTCACCAGTACTAAGTAGCAGATACCTGTTGGTCATTTTACTATGGAAGCATATAGGCAGCCAACATTACTCCCTAGGACAACATAAACAAACAGAGTGGGTTCTCGTAATTTAGAAGCAGGAACCAAAAGACTCCGAAGCTTGGCCTACCACCTCCAAAAGTACCGCTTGAGATCTTGGAGGATATTACTACCACGGACCTATTTTAGGTGTCGCAGCAGCCATTAATAAGTACAATAGATCTTTGGCCGGCTCAAACCTCGATCCCACAATCTTTTGTTTATGAGGTAAATGCCTTTGTCGACTGAGGTACCGAGAATCCGAAGACGAAATTTATCTCGTTTCAAGTGGTAGAGGGACTCAGGCGCACTCACTTGGTATTCCCATACCTGCCAACGTTTAAAGATTATCCGTCAAATTTACGGTTTTTGGTTTAGTTTCACAAATTTACTGAGAGATCAAGAATTTTACGGTTTTTGATAAAATTGAAAATTTAAAAATCTAAATAAATAAATAAAAGAACGATGGATTTTTTAATTTAGTAATATCTAAAAATTCAAATGTCTTTTTCATTTTAGCAGAAATTTACATTACTGATAATAAATCTATAAATATGCGTAAGATGTTATGAAGGTATTAAATTCCAGTATGAATTTACTAAATAATAAATAGTGATGTCACTGGACTGGAAATGATACTAATTTTATCATATTTTGTAAATATCATTTTTAAAAAATTTGGAATAATGAAAAAATATATCTTTAAAAAGAATTAAAGCTCAAAAAATCATAGTTTCATAATTTTAACATCCTTTTTCATTGATTTATCTAAATAAATATTTTTAATTTTGGAAATTCAAGTTAATTTTAAGTTTTTCTAAAATAAAATTTAATTGAAAAAATTAGCTAATATGTTTTATATATAATGAACACTTTAAGATTTTGTTAATAACAATTAACTTTTAATTATTGTTTTCTAGGGAAAGGGAGAATTATAATTAACTTTTATTAATTGCAATTATTTGTGCTACTAAAAATCAACCATGTAATAGTTTTCCTATTGCAAAAAGGTGATTTTATTTGCGATAATGTTTATATTACTGGTCTGATATACAAACTAATATCATTTTTGAAATATATATAAACATTATTTGCCAGTTGTCATTACCGAGACCGAACTCTATCGCTAATCAGCTAGAAAGAAATGAAGATCCCAAATCTAAGGGTCACGTTACAGACAGAAATCAGAAAAGTAAAAAGATGAAATTTGGAATATATTATAAAATCCTTAAGATGTTTTAAAGGTATTAAATTCCTGCATGAATTTGCTAAACTATAAATAGTGACATCACTGGACTGGAAGCCATATCAATTTTATCATAATTTTGTAAATATCATTTACAAAAAATTTGGAATATTTAAAAAATATATATTTTTTTAAAGAATTAAAACTTAGAAAATCATAGTTTCATAATTTTAACATCCTATTTCATTGATTTATCTAAATATATATTTTTAGTTTTGGAAATTCAAGTTAACTTTGGCCGGACGATGACCGATTGGTTAGGGTGCTGGCCTTCGGTACCAGAGTTCGTGGGTTCGAATCCCACTATGGCATGGATGTTCGTAGCCGTTCGGAATCAGCTTTAAGCAGTAGGTCCCGGTCTCATTCGCCCTCGTGTTGCAAAAAGTAGACCATATCGCTCTAAACCAAACCATGAAGTTAATTTTGAGTTTTTCTAAAACAAAATTTAATTGAAAAAATTAGCTAATATGTTTTATATATAATTAGCACTTTAAGATTTTGTTAATAACAATTAACGTTAAATTACAATTTTTTTGGTAAAGGGAGAATTATAATTAACTTTTATTAATTACTATTATTTATGCTACTAAAAATCAACCCTATAATAGCTTTCCTATTGGGAAAAGGTGATTTTATTTGCGATTATGTTTATATTACTAGTTTGATATACAAACTAATATCATTTTTGAAATATATATAAACCATTTGCCAGTTGCCATTACCCAGACTGAAGTCTGGAAGAAAGAAGCGGCTAGAAAAAAATGAAGATCCCAAATCTAAGGGTCACGTTACAGACGGGAAAGCAGAAAAGTAAAAAAGATGAAATTGCATTTTCCTCATATAAAATTCCCCGATCACTTATTAATGCAACCGCGTGGTATTGATTTAGGCAGCAAGAAGCTGTGCAACCTACGGGTAATAATCTATTTCCGTGTAACTCTTGATTAAGGTGATATGTTAACAAAAGAGTTTACTGAAACGCCCTGTATCCAGGAAAATTGTCTACCCAAACGCATAAGTGACATCAATTAACTAATGCTGCTGAAAGTTCAACCAGTCGTGTATTTTTGTTTCGCTTTACTCTTCCAGGTAAATTTATCGATACAGCTAAAATAATAATATATTACCCTTTTTTCTTTGACAGTGTTCCTGATCGATACACTAATGTTGCTTTAATTTCGAACATGCCAAAAAGATTCGAGATAAAAACAGGGTTTTCCTGTTTTATACTTATTAGCGGTTTCTCAGTAATTATTTAGTAAGACATATACTAAATAATTGATTTATAGAATAGAATCTTGATTTATAGACAATCCACGGTTTCTATAAATCAAGATATTGTTAATTGATTTTTAAGTGTAAATGGTAAAAATCTTGATTTTTGTTTTTATATATTTAAAACCAGTATCGTTTATTTATTTTAGTATTTTATTTAAACCGATTATTTTTATTTAAACATTACAAATGAAGCTTTTATTTTAGTATTTTGCAATTTAAACATTACAAATGAAGCTTTTGTTTTATCATTTTGCAATTTAAGCATTACAAATGAAGCTTTTATTTTATTATTTTTCAATACATTACAAATGAAGCTTTTGTTTTATTATTTTGCAATTTAAACATTACAAATGAAGCTTTTATTTTATTATTTTGCAATACATTACAAATGGAGCTTTTGTTTTATCATTTTGCAATTTAAACATTACAAATGAAGCTTTTATTTTATTATTTTTCAATACATTACAAATGGAGCTTTTGTTTTATTATTTTGCAATTTAAACATTACAAATCAAGCTTTTGTTTTATCATTTTGCAATACATTACAAATGGAGCTTTTGTTTTATTATTTTACAATTTAAACATTACAAATGAAGCTTTTATTTTATTATTTTGCAATACATTACAAATGGAGCTTTTGTTTTATTATTTTGCAATTTAAACATTACAAATGAAGCTTTTGTTTTATCATTTTGCAATTTAAACATTACAAATGAAGCTTTTGTATTATCATTTTGCAATTTAAACATTACAAATGAAGCTTTTGTTTTATTATTTTGCTATTTAAACATTACAAATGAAGCTTTTTGTATTATCATTTTGCAATTTAAACATTACAAATGAAGCTTAGGACTAAATTTATTTTGATTATTAATAATGATGATAATGATGAAATAATCTTTCATTATCCTATTCATTTTCTTAATGTATGCAACAGTATTTACATATAGTTTACATATTATTCAGTATGTAAGTCATATGTAAATAATATTGTTAAAATTATTTACATATGTATTAAGTACTTGAAATCTGATTTTTTATATATCTCCCAAACAAAATCTTACAAATAGCATTTTTGCATTGTTTACAAATTAAATTTAGTCCCAATTTCTCTTTTCTCCGGTTTTTAAAAGTTTATTGAGTGTTTTTACGAATAATATACTAAAGAAATAAAAATCATTTAAATTGGGACTAAATTTATTATGATTCATGATTAAGTTTTCTTTATACTATTTAATTTCTTAATGTTGCAACAAAATTTACATATGATTTACATATTATTCAGTATATAAGTGATATGTAAATAATGTTGTTACAATTATTTACATATGAATAAAGTACTTGAAATCTGATTTTTTATATATCTCCCAAACAAAATCTAACAAATAGCATTTTTGCATTGTTTACAAATATAAAACTATTTTCTCTTTTCTCGGTTTTTAAAAGTTTATTGATTTTTTATGAATAATATATTAAAGAAATAAAAAGCATTTAAATTGGAACTAAATTTATTATGATTCATGATTAAGTTTTCATTATACTATTTAATCTCTTAATGTATGCACCAATATTTATATATAATTTATATATTATTCAGTATGTAAGTCATAAGTAAATAATGTTGTTACAATTATTTACAAATGTATTAAGTACTTGAAATCTGATTTTTTTTCTATTTTTTCTCTCAAATACAAAATCTTACAAACAATATTTTTTTGATTGTTTACAAATATACAACTGTTTTACCCATACTTCATTTTTTCACAAATTAAACAACACAAATGAAATTATTTAAGTCAGAATTAAATTTATTATGATTAATGATTAAGTAAAATTATATCCTATTTAACTTTTTAATTATGTATGTAATATTATCTACATATGAAAAATTATTCAGTATGTAAATGCATGAACTATCTTTTACAATTAACAAACTGTATTAAAACTTATGCAAACCACATTTTTTTCACATTTTTTCTCTCCCATACTCTTACAAACAATATTTTTTCCTTTCTACGTAATTTGTTCATTAATAATTTATTTATTTTGAATTGAATATCACAAATGAAGCTACTTAAGTTGGAACTAAATTTATTATGAATAATGATTAAGTAAAATTATAACGTATTTAACTTGGTAATTATGTATGTAATATTATCTACATATGAAAAATTATGTGTTAAATGCATGGACTATTTTTTATCCCTCCTCAACAAACTTATACAAACTTATGCAAACCACAGTAAAAAAATATTCACATTTTTTACTGCTATTTGCACATATTAAATTAGTTTTCCTTTCTACGTAATTTGTTCATTAATAATTTATTTATTTTGAATTGAATATCACCAATGAAGCTACTTAAGTTGGGACTAAATTTATTATGATTCATGATTAAGTAAAATTATAACGTATTTAACTTGGTAATTATGTGTGCGGTATTACCTACACATGCAAAATTATGTGTTAATTGCATAAACTATCTTTTATCCCATCTCAACAAACTCTTACAAACTATTCTCATTTTTTCCGTTGTTTGCAAACATAAAACTTGCTTCCCTTTCTATGTAATTTTTTCAATAATAATTTATTTATTTTGAATTGAATATCACAAATGAAGCTACTTAAATTTATTATGACTAATGATTAAGTAAAATTATAGCCTATTGAACTTCTAATTGTGTACGTAATATTATCTACTCATGCGATATTATCTATATATGACAAATTATGTGTTAAATGCATAAACTATCTTTTATCCCTCCTCAACAAACACATACAAACTATTCTCATTTTTTCCATTTACAAATATGACACTTGTTTTCCTTTCTACGTAATTTTTTCATTAATAATTTATTTATTTTAAATTAAATATTGCAAATAAAGCTACTTAAGATGATACTAAATTCATTAGGATTAATAATTAAGTAAAATTATATCCTATTTATTTTGTTAACTATGTGTGTAATATTATCTACGTATGACAAATTGTGTGTTAAATTCATAAACTATCTTTCATCCCTCCTCAGCAAACTCATACATTTTTTCACAAATTAAACAACACAAATGAAATTATTTAAGTTGGAACTAAATTTATTATGACTAATGATTAAGTAAAATTATATCCTATTTATTTTTGTTAACTATGTTTGTAATATTATCTACGTATGACAAATTGTGTGTTAAATACATAAACTATTTTTTATCCCATCTTAACAAACACATATAAGCTATTCACATGTTTTCATTTGTTTTCAAATATAAAATTAATTTCCCCTTCTATGCAATTTTTCCATTATTAATGTTTTTATTTTAAATTAAATATTACAAATGAAGCTTATATTGTTCTGTCAACCGTTTTCTTCAACAGATCCACCTGTTACTGTAATTCTCCGATTTGTGGCACTAATCCTCCGTTTTTAAGAAAACAGCAGCTTAAAAACTTAACAACATTTTATTTTCCCTGTGAAGCCTTAACAATATCTTTAACTCACAAGTGCCAACGTTCCCGTGATCTACACCTTTCTTCCTTATTCTGCTGTCTCATCATTTCTTATTTCAATTTCTAATAATCGTGAGACACACCTCAACAAAACTTAGAGAGGTATAGGAAAGAATACAATTAATCCACGCATAACTGCAGGTTTGTTAATCCTCGTTCACATGCACACAATAAGATCAGGTAACTTATCTAACCTCCTTACAAGCTTCTTAACGGCCGGTGTCACCAACGTCGTTTAAAGGATAACCTCGGGTAACCCATGGAGACAACCAATGGGGAGATGTAATTCTCCGCTTAAACAAAGATTAATCGCGATTAAGCGTTAAACGACTTTGGTAAGCCCTAATTTAGGACTAGGTGTCGGTCTCACCAAAATCGTTTAAATGCTAACCGCGATTAACCCCTGGCCCCAACCAATAGTAGATCGCAATTCTCCTCCTAAACAGAGATTAATCATGGTTAGCCGTTAAACAACTTAGGTGAGACAGGCCCTAAATTTATAATGATAAATGATTAAGCTTCCTTTATATTTCATTTTGCATGCAGTATTATTTACATATGACAAATGTGTTAAATGCATAAAATACTTTTTAATTACTTCTCAACAAACTTTTATGAACAATGCACATTTTTTCCGTCATTTACAAATAAGAAGCACTCCAAACCAAATTAAAGCTAAAATTCTTTATTACTTTTCTATTTGTACTCGATGATAAAACACAGAATTCAGTTTAGTATTCCTTTTACGCTATGAAGATCGCTCGGATTTCTCACGTAATAGCGAAGCATTTTCGAGTGATTTATTTTTGATCAGGTTGAAGTGTAAATAGGTCTGGTTTGGAGCACTACGGTCTATTCTTTTGTACACGAGGGCTAATGAGACCGGGACCTACTGCTTAAAGTCGA
>CM063506.1:129503579-129539003 GCA_032207245.1 Pardosa pseudoannulata | reverse complement strand
TTTTTGGGGGAAATAAAAGGGGTATTAACATCAATTAGTAGAGGGGGAAATGCAATATTTTGAAAGATCATATTTACAAATAAACATTCTAATGTTCAAATACTAACCTTTAGAGTACCCATAATTAATAATTTTCGTTCGATTAAGTAACTTAAAACTGTTAAGGAAATTCATGTTTGCAGAATCAGTTATTTAAATAAGGCACTATCTAACACTGGTTCACAAGACGACCTGATAGCACAAGGATGTGACTAGACTACTCGAAGATCACAGACTAGATACACTCAGACAGTCAACTCCCATAGGCAATAGCGATACGCTTCTGTAACATGGGACTCGCATAGAAAGTAGCGCCCTCGGTGTCAGACCATCGGAACTAAAGCATGGTTACCTGATAATTATGTTTATCGCTCTTTTGGCGACTTTTTCTTAATAATTTGAAAAAAAAATTTTGGCGTGGGGGTGCTTTTATACCTTTTTTTTTTATTTTAGAAATTAAGCTATCAAAAACAAAACCAATCATAATTGCTTTTCTAGAATACTTTTATGTAGCTCTGTGTTAAATCTCTAATATACTTTATATAGTTAGCTTATATAGAATATATTTAATACAAATTTATCAGTTTATAATTCACAAATGTGTATTCTTTAGTATTCTAATTTCTTTGATTAATTATGTTTATCTAATATTGACACTATTTGTACAGAGATTGAATATCAATTATGAAATTTACCCTTTTAATTGATCTTTAAACATTGCACTTTTCTATAAATTGAAATATTTCTGAGAATATTCTGTGTATTGTTTAAAAGCTTACTGCTTTTACATCAAAATAACTATATGGCATTATTTTGCTATTTTTATTTGCTATCAGATAATATAAAAATTCAAATAAAAAATGGTGTTTTTTTTTATTAAGAAAACAAAAATTGAATACATTTTTTTATTGCAATAATAATAATAATATTTAAAAAAGTACAAAATTGATTATTATATCCACAAAATTTCATAAGTTCTCTTCATTCTTTCTACTGAATCTAAAACAAAGAAAATACAGATATAAATTTTAATAAATATAAAATTGCAGTATTAACACAAAAATTTCATTAAAATTATTTCATCTCCAATTCTGGATTAGATAAATTGCACAAAAACTTTATGCTTTATTATTTACCCCCTTTTTATGCATATAAATTCAAGTTTAATAAGTTTTTTAGAGATGAAATATTACTAACAGAGTTTTTATTACATGTATAAATATAATTGCTATCTAGTTTTTCAATAGACATAAGAGGATTAATGACTCCTTGATAAATGAATCATTAATCCTCAATGCTTCTATTAAATCATAGAGTAAAAGGAACTTTAAATGCTAATTAGTTTAAAAGTCTAAAGCACATCCATGAACTAGAGTAAAACTGAGGTAGGCTATTCTTAGCTGACAAATAAATTCTTTAAAATGGTTTCTTATTTTACTGATACCAGTGATAGAGCCAGAATTTATTTGCATGGAGGGTTCAAAAGTCTTAATCTAAAGTACAGTGAACAATCAATTTCATAAAAAAAAAGTGATTTCATTACATACACACATACAAAATACATACATATATACATCTTACATTCATAGGTTTGCTTGCATACATAAATATACTATAAAAAAGATCAGTAATGCTGTATATAATTTCATTTTACTTGAAAAATATCTTTTAAATTATGCTGTAAGTTTTTAATATTGAATTTGTTTAAATTTGCCTCGTAAATATTGAAGTATATTTAATTTATGCTCCTCAACATACAAGCCAAATTTAAACTAATTTCATTAATAACTTGAAAAATTAAAAGTACATTGAGAAAGAAAAGTCCACAGATTTTTCTCTTTATATTGCTAATTAATCTAGAAATATACAACATATCAAGTTATGTATTAAAACATATACTTATACACTTCATTAATTCCCATTCAAGTTTAAGAAATTTCATTCAAGTATGACTACAAATTCAGTTTGAAATTATAGATGATTGTTGTCCTGCTGAATAATTGGTTTCATAAATTTTCTTTCCTTGTATTTGTTATTCCATTAAATTATATTCCCACAAATAAAATGATTTAATTAATACAATACTTTAATTCAGTTATTACATACTATTAATCATAAAAACTTAATTAACTACTGATCTTGAATAAAAAATATTTACTAAGTTATAAAGCAGAAATACATTTATATTTACCTTCATGATTTTCCATTTCATTGTTCTTTATGATCACAACAGCCCTTTGCAGGCCTTAGCTGCCTAAGTATGTACTCTTTCCAGCATTTAGTATCTACAGCTTCCAATTTCACTTCGAATCTATTCTTTTGACACCTAGGTATTATAATGAGATTTTTGTTGATATTGCATTGTACAAGAAAAGAATTTAATTACACCAAACTTTTTTAAAGTTTCACAACTTATACTTGAATATGTTACTACACATACATGATAAACAACTGAAATATTAAGGCAATTATTTTTAGTCATTCAATGTTTAAAAAAATAATGTTACAATATATATGTATGTATATATATAAATAATTATATACATACATACATGTACGAAGTTAATTATATTGGTATACAGTAATGAAACTAAAGACTTTTACTAATTACTGAAATAAAACTGATCTAAAAATATTTTAGCTTGCCATTAAAGAATATTGTAGAATAAAAATTATTTTCCATTGGTGAGCAAGTTCTCACGATAAAACCCCAATTTTAGAATTAGTGTATATTATTTGTTATTTACCAAAATTGGTGTCAGAGAGTACAAAATAATGCATCAATTTTTAGAAACAATGTATTACGGCTGGTTAACTTTAACATTAGTCACATACATGGATGATGAAATACTGATTCTGAATATTAACTTGCACAGAGTAAAAAATAAACTAACTCAATGTCTCTGAAGCTAAGGACCATAAAATAAATTACATAAATAAGTATTTTAACCATAAATAAATTATTTTACTGGTCAGGTGATTTATTTATATTATCCAGGTGAATTATAGCAAATATGATTCATCCGTTTTCTGTGAAAGGTATGTTTGAATGTATATAAAGGGCAAGATTAATATAACAGAAAAAAATGTATACTTTAAAAATTTATATTTGAAAATAACTGGGCTGATATAGATGAAAAACACTTAATTTAAATACTTGCAGAGAATGGAATTGCCAATAGCACTTTGTACATAAATCATTCACATTAAAAAAATCTACTTTATTATAAATATTTTATGCCACATATTACACAGAAATAATTTTAAGTGTAAAATTTTTTTTATAAAAATGCCATAGAATTTTTTAAGTTTTAGCTTGGTATAAAAATTTATTAAATGTGAATTTTAAACTGCTTACCTCTGAAGATTTAAAGATCATACATTTCTTCTATATAATTTAATCCAAATAACACAGATCCAACAGCTGAAAATATTAAAAGAAACAAATAGAAAGAGCATAAAAAAGTTTATAAATCCCTTTCCCCTGTATTACAACCCTAATAAACTACTTCATAAAACAGCTAAAAGAAAACAAATCATTTAAATTTAAATAAATTAGCGGTAAGAATAATAAAATATAAAAACTCAAATTAAAATGTACGTTTGACAGATATACATCCGATAAACAGAAATTAATAAAATTTTTCTAATATTTACAAACAAAAATGTTATGAAAAAAATCAGTTATTAGCAAAACACAGATACAAAAAATAACAACAAAATGTATAATTTTAAGAAATTTTAAAATATCCGTTAGAACATTTGCTAACAAAAGTAATGAAATTTTGTTGATTTTTCAAATAAAAAGACTAGAAAATTAAAAAGGAATACCAGTTTTTTGCAAACCATGTAAATAATATTCGCAATAAAGTGGTAATAATTCAAACCGTTAAATTCGGTTGACTGGATTTAAATATTGGCCGAAGGTCTTAATTAATATTTATAGGAATTATTTTTCAAACAAAAATGCTATAAAAAAAGGGTACTTATTAGCAAAGCATGCAAATACAGTAGTAAAATGTAGCAGAAAAAGTAATTTTAAAATATCCGTTAGAACATTCGCAAACAAAAAGAAATGAAATTCTTCAGCTTTTTAAAACAAAAATGCTGGAAAATAAAAAAAGGTCAGTTAATAGTTAACATGTAAATAACATTCACAATAAAGTGTTAATATAAGTAATTCAAATCCTTACTTTCGGTTGATTTTATTAATGTACAAAGCACAATCGCTTTCAGTCTCAAAATTTTCCAAGTCCAAAACGACAACAGGGAAAGATTTCTGGTAACCGTTTAGAATCGCCAACGGATTAGGGCATTCAATGTAAGATCACAGACTACATAGCAGCAGACCATCGCCAAGGTCCCAGACCACTGCCAAAGCGCCAATTAGTTCAGATGGTCTGACACCGAGGGCGCGCAAATCTAGGCCGAAGTTGGTTGTCTTTTCGGTTTAGTCTATGATTCACTCCGACAAGAGTTGAACGACATAAACGTCATAATGACGTCACGAAGGGGAGGGAGTCACCATTTGGTACCATATTCAACAAACGGACGACATAAGTCGTTCCATCTATCTCACTTTTGCCACATATTTTGTCACCGAGTATTTGGTACGTGACATAGCGTATACAGTGTAGCAGTGAAAACAAAAATAAAGATGGCAGCTCTCATGCAAGCATTTATTTATATGTAAAGGTTAAAATGTCGTGAGAAGCTATTTCCCCGTAGCTGTTCAAAAATTAAAAATACTTCCTAAATACCTGTATTTTGAAAATTTATGATATTATATGTAATTTTCAAAGCTTTTGGTAACAGTAAAACGATTTTATTTTAAAAACAACTGTGTATTAATCAAGAACTCATTTTAAAATAATAAACATTTACCATTCGAATTATACAAAATTCTGAAAATAATACAGCCTCAAGGAGGTTTATTAGGTATGTGCATTTGGAGTAAACACATACACTATTAAATTCCTATTAGGTAAACATACAAAATATTTTCATAAGCTAGAAGTGCATCAACAAAAACACAAAATAAAATACAATTGCTCAAAAATAACAAATTTAGAAGCTAACAAACATGATAAAATGAAATATCTAAAGCGCTTTTTGTTAATTAATTTTATCAGTTAATAAAATATTGTAGATAGAAAAGTCCAGTAGTAAATAGAATCTCCATAGTATCTTAAAAGTATTAATGAAATTTTCCCATGATTAAAAAGATATCTTTTTACTCTATAATATTCTAATTTAGAATTTTATAAAAGGAATTTAAGGATTTAAGAATATTTAATATTTCTTCTAAACATAAAATTGACAATTTAATAACTTCAGTAAATAATTTAATAACTTATACCAATGTATAACAAACGTTTAGATTATTCCGATAAGTTAATTAGGAAGGTATCAATTTTTAAAATGACATTTTGCAATCGCATATATGTACATAATCAGATGCCCAATCTTAAATTAATTACAAAAATTATACAGATGGATACACTTTAACATAATAAGCAATTAGATTACTACTTATATTTTTAGTAGTAAATAAATCTTGTTACTTAATAACAATATCATGGATCTAATCAATTGCTTAATAAAGTATATATTTTGGTAAATTGTCTTTTAATCTGTATAAAAAATATTTTCAGAAACAGTTATGTTGTTTATTCCTAAATCTAATATTCAATAATTAAATAAATTCATTCACAAGCAAAGAGAAAAAAAAATTAGTATAATATGATCTATGTTAAATTTTATAGGTTTTTTTTTAGATTCATAAAAGTGTTTAAAATCTTTTTAAACACTTCTTTGAGAAAATGAAACATTTATAAACAAAGACAATACTTAATATTTAATAGACTTTGCTTCCACTATGCATTTAAGATCTATCTAACACACACAAAATAAAATAATATAGAGACATATAGAATAATCATAGCATATATAGTTGTATATAACATTTGCATAATAATTATAAAAATAATTTTATAACATAAGACGGAAAATAAAATTAATTTCCCCAATGCTACAGATGTTTATGCATAGCTTTACTAAAATTATAATTATTGTGTGGATAGAATAAAAACTGTTAAACTCCTTCAATACTTTGTGTTCATAGTTAATAACATACCAATGTAATTAGACATAAACAAATCATACTAAAAAATTAATATACTATAAACAGATATCATTTAGAAATACTTAAATGTAATTTATTAAACATTAATCAAAACAGTAAAATGAATAATTATCTTAAAATATGTATTAGTGACATTTCGAATTGAAAAAAAATTATAAATATGCAGCCAAAAGGAGATTCATTAGGTATGTGCATTTGAAGTAGACACATCATACACTATTGAATTTCTATTTAGCAAACTTCGATTTCAACATCTAAAACGTTTTTATAAGTTAGAATGTGCATATTAAGTATAAAAATACAAAATAAGATACCATAGCTCAAAATAATAAATATAGAAAAAATAAACCGCGACCAAATAAAATATCTAAATCACATTTTGTTAATTGCTTACTAATAAAATATAGAAAGCAAAAAAAAAAAATAAAAAAATATTAACAAATGTTTTCAAAATTTTATAACTCGTGATTAAAAACTTCATAATATTCACATTTAGAATTATATAAAAAAGGAAATGAACAATAACTTTTGAATAGAATAACTTTTTAAACATAAAACAATTTGTTTAAAGGAAGGATAAATAACCTGGTACATATATATATATATATATATATATATATATATATATATGAAAGCATATGTGATTAGTTACATATATATATATATATATATATTGTGTGTGTGTGTGTGTGTGAGTGCATCAATAAAGCCCACTTAAACACTTTTCCATTGACATTTCATGATAAAAAGATGGTAAGTAATAAAAGTACTTGTTTTATTACAAGTACGAATATACAAAATACAATAAGATACAATAAATAAATAAGTGCGAATATGCAATTAGAAATATACAAATCACTATCAAAAAAGTTTCTTATAGACACCATATTATAAACTGCTGAGTAATAGATAAATAGTTTATAAAATAAAAAAACGACGGACAAGTTTGAAAATTGAAGCAATTATCTACATAGATTAAATGATAAAAAATTAAACTATACCTTTATTCCCCATCACTCTTTGGTATATATCCATAATCATATGAAACACATACTATCACAAAATTAATAATTATTAATCACAGAATTCATTAGACATGGCACCACACATTCAAACTAACTAGGACTAATACAAACGAGCACATGGTTCTGAAAATAAAACGCAGTTAATTTTTGCAGTTAAGAATATCTACACTGTTTCCAATTTTTTGATTGGTCAGTAGAGTGAAGATGACTACATCAATAAGCTCCGCCTTTATCAGAAACGTAATTGGGGGTGTAGCCGTAGTAGGAGGAGTCACAGACCAGTTACTATGTCACTTGATGGCAATATGGTATGAAATAGTCGCTTGGCCGACATAATCCAGGCGTGCGACAGTGATTCTGAAGATCGTCATTTTCGTCCGTGACTCTTGTCGGAGTGAATATGGTAGGGCCCCCAAATACCCTTAAAAAATTCGAACCGTGAGCAACGATCAGACCAGAAAATCTCCGTTAAGCTAAACGGGGGCCGCATATTTTCATTGGTGAGACAGGACCGTTCCTAAACTCAGTTTATATTTCCGTTTAGGATTAACTAAGCGGAGCCTTAAACGACTTTGGTGGGATCGGCCCTTAAATCAGGTAATTCTCACATATTACATTAATTTTTAATTTTCAAATAAAAATTTTATTTAAAAAGATGCTACCATGTGTTAAATAAAAGTGTATTCTTTTCTTTACTTTTGAGTTCATTTATGGCAACACTCTATTGTAAACAGTTTTACATATGGGGAAACGCTAACATTCTGTTTTCAATGGTAAGTACAGGGTTTACTCAGGGCCCGATTATCAAGATTTTGGGCCCTTGTAGATTATTATTACATTTTATTAATGTATAGGTGCAAGATTTGCATCGATGACTGTGTACATAGTATTTACTAACATTACTAGGGTATAAACTATGATCTACCCAAAGCAAGTATATGTTTTTCTACACCCCCATGATATCTATTCCATACATCTTTAAACTTCATTTGATACCAAGGGTACATGCCCCTCCTCTAGTTTTTGCATTGAGCCCAGTGGCAAAAATTTTGTACTGTCTGCAACAAGCTATTAGAATTTTATACTTTGTCCGCAAAATTTACATACAATTTTAATGAATAAAAACATAGTTTAAAACTAGCCATGTTTAATTATTTTCTTTACTCTGTGAAATAATGAAAAACTTACAGAATTTTAGCTCACATAATTTGTATATAGAATAAAGACAATGAAATTTTTAAGTCTACAAAATTTGTTTCGAAATTACCTCTGGATCTAAAAATTTTTGGGCTCTTGAAAGCAGTAGGCCCTGGGCACATGCCCTGCCGATAATATGGTGCTATGTTTACTGAATATTTATGTGTTTCTTAATTTAACTTAGACATTGAGTTATTGAATGACTAGATTTATTGTTTTCTCTGGTTTCTTTAGAGTTATTGTACCAGTAATATTTATTGTATAAGACATTCTGAAGTTTCATTTTCATTAGTAGTGTGTGACCTGACAATAGATTAATTTAAAAAACTATAACTCTTTCTTATTTTATAACATGTTTATATTTTTTCAGATTATTTTTAAAAATGGCAGAAAGTATGGATTCTTTAGATTTTTTACCTGAAATAACTGTTGCAGAGAAAGATGCAATTCCCCTTGAGTGCTGGCAAGAAATCAATCTTTCTGATATATGGATTCCATCTTATTTATTATCAAATAGAAACGAACCTAGCAGTTCGAAGGTAATTTTATGGATTTGTACATTTTTGGGGGTAAATATTTGTTGAACAGATAGAATTCTTCCATTCTAGTTTTAAAATTACTATAATATTAAATTTTTAATTAATGAAAAATATACAACAGTTGGTGATCATGCCATGTTGAGCTCTTCTTCTGGCTAAGGCTCTGCTGGTGATAGGCTTATCTTGTAGATTCTTATTCTTGTTATTAAAACTAATTTGTGATTAAATTTTATTGAAATGATAAAATTTCCATTCCCTGTTATAAGAACAATCTTAAAAGAAAGTATACTAAAAAATTAGCAGCATAAATGGAACTACATTGATTAAAAGGAAGCATTAATATTAGCAGTACTGTTGATTTTAAATTAACATTTTAAAATGTGGTAGTAAATTACTTTTTAACAGGACACAAAAGTTATAACTTTTGTTTAAAATTAGAAAATTCTACCCTACCGTGCCGTATCTCAGTTTTGGGGGCCCAGTTCAGTGGGCACGCCAAACGTGGCGATATCGCCAAATTATAGAACTCAGTTTCTGGCAAACCTTGTTCTTGTTTTTTCGACTCTTCCATCACCCCAGAAAAAAGGTGGGAGTGTCAATCGCGCCTGTATTTTAGGGTCTGTGGGGGAAATAACATATGATTAGAATACTGTTATTGGTTCTTGTAACTAACAATATTTCAAGACCCTCTGAATTTGAATTTTCTAGCGTCCATTTTGCATCTTTGTTCATTTTGATCATGCCCTTGTGGTAATTTTTTATATACGATTTAAAGCATATTTTGAATAATAAAAGGTTTCAAACGTTGTTATTGAGGTTTTAATGTATTTAAACTTGTTTTTGTACTGTCAAATATTAGTAAATAAGTTGTATCCTCCAAATGGGATACCTAATTTAGGTAAGTGCAATGTTTATTAAATTTCACATTTATATTTGTAAAACCTTTTTATTCAAATTGTATCTAATTTTAATACCAAACAAAGTAGAAATATTTTAAAATATTATTTTATAGTTTATTACTGTTTTTTGAATTATATTATTTTGCCAATTGTTAATAGTGAGGTTAAGTGGGCCTTTGCCTTCCTTGGATCAGAAAAATCATTTATCTCCCTCATTTTCTTTAGAATTTTAAATAATTTCTTTAAAACAATTACTCCGATCTTTTTTTTCTGGTTTTAAGCTAAATTTCTATAAACAATTTGTAACATACTTTATTACTTTATAATTATTTGATAGTTTTTAAAATAATTTTATTAAATAGCAACTGTATTTTATAAATATAACTAAATATTTTCTAAGCATAATTGCCTAAATATAACCAACTAATTCTTATATTTTGCTTAATTTGCACCTATTGCAAAAATTGTGCATTGTTTAGTTTAATAAACAATTCAAAAGCAGATTTAAATAAATTAAAAACTCAAATTTGTATTCATCTTAACAAAATTTCAAACCTTTTTTTGTTCAAAATATGCTTTAAAATTGAGAATAAATTTAAAACAAAACGAATCACAAATTGTAAACATCACTTGGCAACAATTTTGGCATTCACTTGTACCAAGAGCCAAAAACAGGGCCCCCGGAACTGGGATTCTACCCAATATGGCCCTAGGTCAGTTTAATCTAATTTCCATTGTAGTGGGTTTGATAATATAATTCAGAGTTTGATATTCTATTTGTCCAGTATTTCTTCAATATTCTTTAAGGCATTTGGTCTGAAAACTATCAAGTTTATTTTCATGTTCAGATAATTTCTGAGATTCACTACTATAAATAAGACTGACTTAGGCTGTAATTATATTAAAACAAATAGTACTTATGTGAAATACTTTTTTGTTGTTTTGATCTTAGATTTCTTCTCTAGAGTTCATGCATTCAGATGTTTCTCTTAAATGTTGTTTATTCTTTTTACAAAATATTGAGTGATATTAATTAAATATTCAGTAGGTTGTGTATATCAGTATATTTAGTACCATTAATAATAAAATTTTATTGATATATATTGTAGTTATATTGTAATTAACTTTCTGTTTTTCTAGAAAAAAGAGAAAGTTGTTTGAATCGTTTACTTGTAATTTTTAAGTGATATTTTGTTGCAACAATATTTTTTTTAGCCTCTCCTCTCGCACCCTCACACTTAGAATTTCTTATTTAGACATTTAAGTCTGTCTAAAAGTCACCTGTTTCTGTATTAAATGTATAGATTCATGTGTCATCAATGGTATACATTTGAGAAAGGAATGTATTCAGAAATCATTTCTTAGGGCCACTTTCTCAGGCTGTTTTTAAAACATTTGATTTTTTTTTTTTTTTTTTTTTTTTTTTAAGAATTAAAATAGTAACATCTTGAAAATCTAAATGATCTTTTAGAATTACTTGATGGAAATCAAATGATGCAGTAACTTGTTCAGTAATGTTTCTAACAGATAACTAAGCACCAATTTTTTGATCTGAATTACATGTGTTTATTATTAGTCAAAGTGGACGGTCTTTTAAAGTGTGTTTCATATAAGATGAATTTTCTATCTTCTTTACATATTTTGTGCTACTCAAATAGTCTTGTTTTTGACATGCACCATTAAATTTTTATTACTCTATATAAATGTGTAAGAGAAATTTCACTATAGAAATATAATTTAAGGCATGGTCTATGCTCATTTAACTTGACATTTTGGAAAGTCAACAGAATTGAAATTCTTATCTTATGATAAGTATATTTTCATGGAGACAGTGTAAAACTAAATATTGATTATTTCCATATATATATATATATATTTAAAGTCTAAAAAACATTGTTAAAAGTTTGCCAATGATTTCTAGTTATTATATATATTTATTAAATGGAGTAGTACTTTATCATCACAGGAGTATAGTACTGAAAACTAATTCATTGTTTAAATTATTTTTTAGTAAAAAATTAATAAACTAAGGTTAAACTATAATTTTAATGAATATCAGGTCAGAAATAAACATTTTTATTTTAACCTACAAAGTTTCCAATTATATGTCCAATGCTAAATTTCTAGTTATATTGTTAGACATGCAGTATGACAATTTGGTTGCATTTTGCATTTCACTGCACTTTAAAACATTTATGAATACCTTTCTGAACTGTCTAATGTTAAAAAGTAAAAATTAAAATGTAAAAAACATTGATAAAAGTGTGCCAATTATTTTTAGCATATATCTTTTTTAAATGGAGCTAATAACATGAAGCTTATCTAAACTTATTCTAATTGATAGCAAATTTATATATATATATATATAAAACCTTAGAAATTAACTAATAATAAGTATTTTTGAAGTTTAAATGTGTTTGATAAGATGTTCAATAATTGTAATTTGTTTTAATATGTTTGCTAAAAATTTTAAAGGTCAACTCATTTTGTAACAATGAGAAATGAACCTGTATAACTATCAGGTGGTGTAAAATGTTTTTTAGTAAATTTTATATTTACTAACTAAATAAGTACATATAGTAATTCAGGTTAGCTCTTATGGTCTGAAAATTGTCTCTGTTAGAACTCCCAAGATGAATTCATAAAGGGTTATTGTATGACTATCTAATAAACTTCTGAATGCAGAAATTCTCTGAGAATTCTAAAAAAATGGAAAGGAATCCACTTTGACCTTTTAAATTCTAAAATTTTAATAAGTCAAATAGTTAATAATTAAAAACTCAAAAATAACTGTGGGTGTGATCTGTTGAGTATAGTTACAACTGTCAGTTATTTTAAGTAATTGTGTTTTCATGGTGATAGTATAGAATTAAATAGTTATTTTTTCCATATATATGTTTAAAATGTAAAAAGCATTGTTAAAAGTTGGCAATTAGTCAAAAAGTTATTAATTAAAAAAATGCTGATGTGATCTGTTGAGTATTTTTATAACTGTCAGTCATTTTAAGGAAATTTAGAAGGTAAATATTTGTACAAGCTATTTATGTCAATTTGATATGTAGATTCCAGTCATTGTAAAGAATTTCTCTCATAAATTCTTATATTTATAAAACTACATGGTATGGCAATATTACTTTTGCTGTATAAAAATAAATTGCTAAATATAATATGTTAATAGCTTACAGTATAATTTGGTTTACAAAATAATGATTTTTTGTGTATTTTTTAAAAATAATTTGATTTTAACGCATTTTGAAGATGATATTTTTGAACCACCAGTATCTTTCTCATTATCATGCTCAATTGAGTTTTACATATTGAGAAAGTGCTTTGTTTTTATTGATTAAGTAATTTAAAAAATTAAAGTTCCAAACTTATTTATTTTTCGATTTTTTAAAAATTACTTGAGATTAAAGTTAAACGTTTAATAAATTTGGGATTTTTTGAATTAATCAGAGAAAACTTTTTTTAAAAGTGTGACTGGCCGCATTAGTCTTGTTTAAATTGAAGATGAAAAAAATTCCTTAAAAATTGCGGGTTAAAAAAATTGTGTTCATCTAATAATAATTTATTGAAACTTTATTCCTACTTATTTTTTTTTGTTTAAAAGTTAGTATAGTTTATTATTGGTGTGTGAAATTTGGAAGCTCTTACTAACTTAATTTTTTAAAAATTTTATACATGTGTAAAGCATTTAATATATTTAATTTAGCAGCTGTCACATGATCTTTTCAAGGGAATGACTCATTGTTCGAGGTAGTCTGTGTAACACTTGGCTATGTAGGTGTTGATTTGGGGTTCCTGGGCCGAAAGCCTTATCCCCAATTTGTGAGATATATGACCTTCATAACACAGTGTCCTTCTTTAAATTTAAACATAATAAATAAAATAACTTGGCTATGTAGCTAATACATGGTTTCTGCACACCTGGAAAGTCATGGAA
Source organism: Pardosa pseudoannulata (assembly GCA_032207245.1). Taxonomy (NCBI): domain Eukaryota; kingdom Metazoa; phylum Arthropoda; class Arachnida; order Araneae; family Lycosidae; genus Pardosa; species Pardosa pseudoannulata. The sequence continues at coordinate 129,525,216 of CM063506.1, read as the reverse complement.
AATCATGGATTTAGACAATGGATTAATTTTGTCATGGAAAGTCTTGATTTTTCAAGTAAAATGAGTAAAAGTCATGGATCTGCTAAACTACTGATTAAAAAAATGCATTGAATTGTTTAATTCTATTTTTACTTGTCATTTGGCTGAAGTTGCTGAGTTTGGTATTTATGTATTATCTTATTGACCATATTGCCAAGTAAAATTTGTTCACCAAGGAAACTCAAAGCAAGAAAGCTTAATGGGTGGTAAATGTATATTATTCTGGTTTTTTCTTAAATTGTAGATTAAAATTTTATTAATATAATAATTATTTTTTAATAAAAATTAGTTAAGATTTTTGCACAAAATATAAGTTTATCTCTAGGGATATTGTATATAAACATTATAGGGTTATATTTGGCTATTATAACATGGTCACCTGGATAATACCAAAGTACCCTGAATTCAAATTTGAAACATTTTGATTGAAAAATTGCTATATAATTAAACTTAGGTATGTAGATACAACAATTTATTTTTATGTATGTGAGTTTATTAACACTTATAAAGTAAGTTTATAGTTTTTTTTTATGATAAAATTCCTGTAATTTCTCTAAAAGCATATATTTTATTTGTATGTACATCAGAAGTTTTATTCATATATACTTTAACGAAAGCTTTTTAAAGTCATGGAAAGTGATCTGCTAAATCAGGGAAAGTCATGAAAAATCATGGATTTGAAAAATTTTATTTTGGCAGATACCCTGCTAATAGTTTAGATAACGCTTGTATGAGTGTACATTTTTTATGGTGTTTTGTAAATACTGTTGCCCACCATGCTTGATATCAGTTTAAGATCAAGGTTGTACTAACTACCAAAAGCAAAATTAGATATTATGAAAACTAATAAATTTCACACTGAGGTAAAAACAGAGGGAATCCAAAATTGTTTTCTAAGATTCTTATTTTATTTTAGGTGCATCATGGAATATATCATACTTTAGAGAAGAAAGATCAGTCAAAATATGCCAAAAGTTTTTCAGTGTATTCATTGGACAGTACTGGAAATGAAGAGGAAGAAATATTTATTAGTGATTCCGATGATGATATTTTTGGATCAGACTCAATTAGCTGTGAGAAACTACATATATCAGAAGATACATTGGCAGTTTTAGCAAGTAATACATGTCCTCCAAGTAGTGTTTGCAGTAATGATTTAAAAAATAGTACTAAAGCAAATATTTTAAATGAGAATCCTAAGGAAGACAAAACTCATTTAAATTTTAAAGAGAATTCGATTGTCAGTGAGAGAAATTCACCATACTTAGATGAAATATGTCAAGGAGAAAACAAAATGACAATGAATTCTAATGAAAATCTGATAAATTGGAGAAACAAACAACAAAATGATAGTAGTTTTTGTTCTACGAGTCTTTCAAATAATATTCATACTGAATCTCAGAAGCAGTTTGCTTCTTTGAAAGAAAATCACGTTGTAGAAACAGGTGGTTTTGAAGATAGATTGAATAAAAATATTGATTCAGGTTCATTAAGATATATTTTAAATGATACTCCTGAGATAAACATAAAAGACTCAGCATTTAATTTTAAAAAGAAAGATGACCCTTTTCTTTTAAGTTTATATGATAAAAAAGATACAAAAGGGGGGAAAAAGGTAAAGAAAAACAAAAAAGACAAAGGGAAGAAGAAGACTTATATAGTGCTGGATAACTTTTTAGAGACAAATACTGAAGCTAGTCAAGAATATTATTGTGATAAATATTTTCAGAAACTTTTAAAGGAGAAACAAACAGATGCACTGTGTAGTAATATGGATTTTCCTTATTTAACAAGCAATGAACCCCAATCTGACGAAAGAGATAAAGAAGCATCTTATACTAATATACACATGGGAAGTAATATAGATTTGCCTCACTTAGTAAGCAATGAACACATGTTCACCCAATCAGATAAAAGAGAAAAAGAATCATCTTATGCTAATATACATGTGACAAGTAATACAGAGTTCTCTTATTTAGAAAGTGATGAGCAAATGTTCATCCAGCCTAACAAAAGAGAAAAAGAAAATTTTGAATGTGGTCTTTTTGAATCTAAAGAAACAAATGAAAATATTCATGATGTAAAAGAAATTGAACCATATACAACAGATGCTATATGTGGAAAAATAGTCATTGAAAATATTCCACAAGATACTACTAAAGATGATATTTTAGCCATATTGTGTGGTTATGGTGAAATTAAAGAGTTTTCACTGGACTGCACAGGAAATTATTTTACAGCCTACGTAGAGTAAGTTCTATTAATCTTTCTAAAGGCTTTGAAATTTTCATACTATGTTCTGCATATATAAATTTCCATTCAGTATGTTAAAATCTTTAGACAGCATGGGCTTATTTAAGTTCTACTATTTTTAATTCACAAAATGTTTTACTATTTTTTCCCTACCTAAATTTTATAACAGTTTCTATAAAGTAAATATTAAAAATATTTATTTAATATATAATATATATATAAAAATATTTCTTAAAATCTTTAAACAGCATGGGCTTATTTAAGTTCTACTATTTTTAATTCACAAAATGTTTTACTATTTTTTCCCTACCTAAATTTTATAAGTTTTTTAATTTAACAGACAGTTTCTATAAAGTAAATATTAAAAATATTTATTTAATATATAATATATATATAAAAATATTTCTTAAAATCTTTAAACAGCATGGGCTTATTTAAGTTCTACTATTTTTAATTCACAAAATGTTTTACTATTTTTTCCCTACCTAAATTTTTAACAGTTTTTTAATGTAACAGACATTTTCTATAAAATAAATACTAAAAATATTTATTTAATATATATATATATATAAATATTTTTTAAAATCTATAAACAGCATGGGCTAATTTAAGTTCTACTATTTTTAATTCACAAAATGTTTTACTATTTTTTTTCCCTACCTAAATTTTGTAACAGTTTTTTAATGTAACAAACAGTTTCTATAAAATAAATATTAAAAATATATTCTGTATTTGTTACTAGTTTAGAACAAAATGTTAAACAGTTACATTAATATCACTAAAATTACACTTTAATTATATATGATTTTAAAATTTATTTCAGAAAGATATTTAATTATAATTTTTTCATTCTATCTCTTGCTGATTTGGAATTAAAATAAAATAATAAAAAAGTAAATAGTAAAATGACATTGTTCCTTATAAATATTTAACTACATATTAAAAAACTGAATTTTTAAAATTATCAAAATATGTAACATATATTGTTTTTATCCTGATTACAGCTAATTACAGTGCTTCATTAAAAGACACATTTTGAAAATATTCTAATTTGCTATTTACAGTTATTTTTAATGTAATGATTAAATTCAGTCAGGTATGATTAACCTTTACTGTATACAAATTATTTGCAAAATTTTGTTAATATAGCAAATATACACAAATATCTCGTAGAAATTTTTTTTATATTTGTTGATCTTAATATGATTGTATGCATTTAATTACAGTATTTGTAATGTTTTGATAATTGTTTTAGAATTGACCTGATCTGTGATATTGATTGGATTATAGAATGCCTTAATGGAAGTGAACCATTTGGAGGTACAGTCAGTTTTTGTGCTTTATAATAAACATTAAACTAAAAAGAAACGTTTAAAATATTTTATGTTTTTAGCATTTTTAAAACAAACTTAATTTTGAAAATTTCCACAATTCATCATTGTTTAACCCCTTTGTAGGCCATTTATTTCTCATTCCACGTTTCCAAACTTTCAAAACAGAGCTGCTAATTTTATTCAATCGATTGAACAATTGATGACAGCTCAAAACGGAAGCGGGAATCAGCCTTCCCATTGTTTAAATAACAAGATCAGCATATTAGAATGGGTTTTGCACTTCCCACAGGTGTATTTTGTAAGATCGTGTAGGTGGGAAGTAATCTTCCCATGGCCCACGAAAAGGTTAATGAATTGACTAAAACATTTTAAGAATCAATTACATATTATACTTATTGTTATTGCTCATGGTAATAACATAACTATGGCAAATTGAAAGTTCATTGTGTTTAGTAAGTCAGAAGTAACTAAATCAAACTTGAATGGTTATCTTAAATTTCAATAAAAATTCATCTTGGCAACTGCCTAAACTTATTAGAAAATGTTAAACAGACAAAAAGACTTTATTTACAGAAAAAACATATTTTAGAATTCCTGATCACCACATTGGGCAAAAATCATACATTTCAAACTGACGCTTTGTATTCTATGCTGGTTGCACCATCTATCTTCCAAAGGGAAAAACATCCACCTATGTAAGGCTGTATTAGGCATTGTGCTGTGCTTATTAATTTGCACTCCCTCCATGCACAACTATCTTACCCATCCAAATTTAGTCTCAAACAAGGAAACTAACCTTGATTTTACAGATATACAAATTCAAGTTGGCGTAGGGCTAACAACCCTACCCTGTAAAAAATCCACTATTCAGAAGTCTAAAGAAGAAAAAACAGACTCTACTTTTGAAGTTGAGGGACATAAATTTGAATGAGTTGAGAAACTTACTTATTTGGGCTCTGTGGTTGACTGCCAAAATGATATCAGCCCCGAGATCAGGAAGAGAATTGATGCTGTCGACCGTTGTCTATGTGGATTCAGAAGTCAATTGAGGAGCCATTTAATTATAAAAAGAAAGAAAATCCTGTTGTACAAAACTCTCATAAGACCAGTGCTAATGTATGCCTATGAGACTTGGTCACTTATGTCAAAAGAAGAAAAAATGCTTGCACTCTTTGAAAGGAGAGTGTTGCGGACCATTTTTGGCGGTGTTTTTGACAGGGGAGTCTGGCAGGGAAGATTTAACTTTAAACTGTACAAGCTTTACTAAGAGGATGATGTCATCAAATTTATCAGGCTGAATAGAATGAGATGGGCTGGACATCTATTGCGAATGGACGCAGATCGAGCTGCTTTAAAAGTTTTTAATGCAGTCCCTTTCGGACAACGACCAAGGGGCAGACCAAAACAACGGTGGATTGACTACCTGGAGTCGGATTTTGGTCTCATAAAGATTAGATGCTGGAGGTCCCGAGCACAAAACAGAGCAGGATGGGAAAAACTTCTTAAGAAGGCGAAGGCCCACAACGGGCTGTCGGGCCAACTATGATGATGATGATGACAAATTCAAGTTGACGACATTATACCAAATAATCATACATATATTTACATTATACTGTGTCATTTTAGGTATTATAAGTTACAGTGTAATTTTAAAGAGCACAATTCCCTCAATATTGATGTATAATTTATTTTTATATATAAATAGCATTGAATATTTTATTTCATAAATTATTAGTTACATTGGATATAGTTTTAAAATAAATGACCAAATATCATGATTAGTGGTGATATATGGAGATATTATTTTTCATTAGTAATAGTTTAATTGTATTTTAAATATTCCTTTGTTCACCAAAACATTTCTAACTTGTGCTTGAGCACAGAATAGCCCTTGCATAAAAATGGGACTGCACCCTTCTGATTATACAGGTGGATACTTTTCTTATCTCTGTATATACAGTAGTGGCCAAGTTTGTGGTTTGGTTTTAGTTTTGGAGTACTACGGTCTACTTTTTTGCAACAAGGGCTAATGAGACCGGGACCTACTGCTTAAAGCCGTTTCCGAACGGCTGCAAACACCCATGCCATAGTGGGATTCGAACCCACAAACTCCGGTTCCGAAGGCCAGCACCCTAACCATTCGGCCATCGTTCGGCTCCAAGTTTGTGGAATTCTTTTGGAAAAAACATGTTTTTGATGTTTTAGGGTTAATAACATCCCCATATATAATAATAGCCTAAGTTATCTGTCTGCCTGTTCTTGAATTTATGAAGTGGTTGGACCTAGAATGGATATAGGCATCCATATTGGATTCTTGATGAGTTAGGGTTAGCAAAATTCAAAGCGAGTTCGAAAACATTTGAAATCCACCCCTTACCTCCTTTTTCAAGCATTTATTGCCATTAATTAAAGCCCTATTGTCCCTGGTTAAGAGGATCAGTTTAAATTTATGAGTTTATCATATAATAAATAGGTAAAAAATTTCTAGCATTATGACGTCATTCCTTTAACCATCTCATTTAATAATTTCTCATTCTATCGTCTGCATTATTTTCATACATTTTATCATTGAACTGAAGTATTACATAAATAATTTTCTTTTATATTTGGCTTAAATAGTAGATTAGGTACATATGTGATTATTTTAAATTTAATCATCGATTATTTTTTGTTGCAATGAAAATTTTATCACTGGTATTAACAACAAAGTACAGGAGTTTATTTTACAAACTTATATATCTAGAATTTAAGTTATATATCTTTGAAAATTAAGAACTTTGTTCGTTTGTGTTTTATACATAACCATACGGTTTGCCATCGATTCGCTAAATTTTGTACATCATTCATATAAACTGTCAAATAATCGCTGTCAATATTAAAATCGGTTGTTCTTCCTATCACGTAATATGACAAAATAAATTAAAGTTGGCAACTAATATACGGTCAGTAAAGAGAAAGAAATTATTGAGTGTGTATCAGGTAATTTTCAACCACAAAAACAAACTATTTTTTACCTTGCTTATAGGGTACTTTACAATTCTAGAAAATTAAAATTTTATTGATCCTGTCATATGACGGGCTATATGCTAGTTATTTAAGAATTTTTTGAGATGTAAGTTATAAAAAAGAAAAGATTAACTCATAGAAAAAAAAAAATGAGATGTACAGACAATTTGACAATGTAAGTTAATACTTAGTTGAGTAATCTTTAGCTTTAATCATGGCCTTACAATGCTTTTTCGTGGAGTGAACTAACATTTTAAGTTCATCAGCTGTTATAATGTGAAACCAAGATTTGATTATTGCTTATATCCATTGGGTTGTTTCACCCTCACTAGTTTCTTTAGTTGGCTCCATAGACTTTATATTGGGTTAATATATGAACTATCAACAGGGTATCTGCCAAAATAAAATTTTCAAATCCATGACTTTCCCTGATTTAGCAGATCATTTTCCATGACTTTAAAAAGCTTTCGTTAAAGTATATATAAATAACACTTCTGATGTACATACAAATAAAATATATGCTTTTAGAGAAATTACAGGAATTTTATCATAAAAAAACTATAAACTTACTTTATAAGTGTTAATAAACTCACATAAAAATAAATTGTTGTATCTACATACCTAAGTTTAATCATATAGCAATTTTTCAATCAAAATGTTTCCAATTTGAATTCAGGGTACTTTGGTATTATCCAGGTGACCATGAATAATAGCCAAAAATAACCCTATAATGTTTATATACAATATCCCTAGAGATAAACTTATATTTTGTGCAAAAATCTTAGTTAATTTTTATTAAAAAAATAATTATTATTATATTAATAAAATTTTAATCTACAATTTAAGAAAAAACCAGAATAATATACATTTACCCACCCATTAAGCTTTCTTGCTTTGAGTTTCCTTGGTGAACAAATTTTACTTGGCAATATGGTCAATAAGATAATACATAAATACCAAACTCAGTAACTTCAGCCAAATGACAAGTAAAAATAGAATTAAACAATTCAATGCATTTTTTTAAATTGGTAGTTTAGCGGATCCATGACTTTCCATGACTTTTACTCATTTTACTTGAAAAATCAAGACTTTCCATGACAAAATTAATCCATGGTCTAAATCCATGATTTTCCATGACTTTCCCTGACTTTCCAGGTGCGCGGAACCATGTATCAAGTACTTCACCTGATTTTGAGTTATCAGTGAGTTCCTCTCTCGCCACAATCACTACAGCTGAGTAAAATTACAAAGCAAACCTTTATAACTAGAAAATATAGGTTATTTTTCCTTTGTAATTAGCTAAGAATATTTTGACCAGTCATACACATATATAAATAGATAGGATAATAAATTACTTTTATGTTCAAATCTAAGAATAATTTCAGCATCTTATATTATGCCTAATGTTATTAATGACTTTTTCTTTGCTTTTGCAGCTTCCAGTGAAAAGATTTATTGTTACAAGAATGACAGCTAAACAAGAAATTTATGTGCATGAATTGTAGATTTTATGTATTCTTTTAACCATTTACCTTTTATTGTGCTTTTATATGAACTATGTATACTACTTTTACAGAACTTTTAATCTATGTTATACATACATATATATTAAGAAGAGTGTCTGTGTTCTTTTACTAATCTACAGTTTACTTTAGACCCATGGAAATTTGCATAGCTATTCTTTGATACCATTTACAAAGCACTATGTTTATTAAAATTTCTCTCAACTACCATCGTATCATATTTATAATTCTTAATATTGCTGGTTGATGACAGATGGCGAATACTAAAATTTTTAAGCAAAATATATGTTGGCTCATAATTTGACAGTAATTTATAAAAGGAAATAAAAATAAACACCTATAATGTACTTTTAATATCTTTAACAGTGTTGTAAGTAATTTGAAAAATAGCTTAGTATTGATTCTGATATTGTAAAAATTGTTCAGCAATAGAATAAATTGAAGTTTAATTATCATGCTAAGTTTTTAGTAATTATTAACCAAATTCTGACTTTTTATTGTAAAAATGTTTTTATACATTTTCTTAGTTCTAGTCAGTATCATAATGGTTTCTTTAAGCATCTAGGGCAGAGGTGGCCAAACTTTTGGGATCCGTGGTCTACTCCACATTTAAAAAATCGAAGGCGGTCTACCAATGGCAGAGCTAAATTAACGTAATGTACATGTTTATATATTTGTTTTCGGTAACAAGAAAAAATGGTAAATTATCTAATTTTTCTAAAAAAAAACTTAATATTTACAAAATAAAAATTTACTGACGAAAATAATCAAAGTATTCATATATCAAAATTATAATTTGATTATATGATGATCTAAGCATCTGACTTTGTCAAGTTGTTTCTATTTAATTCTCCACTGTAAAATGACAAATTCATTGTATTATTTTGCACAGTTTGTTCAAGGTTTTAAAGCATAAACTATAGTAAATTTTTATTTTAAATGATTCATTAAATTCTATGTCATAAGTCATAAATTAAATTGTTAATATGCAAGGTCATTATTAGGATGATCATGTGTATTACCTAAAATGTCTTCGCGGTCGACTGGGAATTTGAATGAAGTTGTAATATATGAACAGTGAGTAGAAAACCTAACTAATAATTCAAGACCACTGCATTGAATTTTCTTACATCTTCAGTCATCCAGTATTTTACTATTATTTGTTTTAATTTCTTTATTTGGTTTAGTATCATCTTTATTGGATTCCTTTACTTCTATGTAAACCTATGGGAGGGGAGGGGGGGGAGAACAGTTCTACTTCTGAACAACCTCCAGTTAAAGATTTCTGCAAACAAATTTTGCAGTATTATAAAATACAATAGGAAATTTTCAAGAGTAAAACATGACCATTTTTAAAATTTATGTTGGTAAAATATCATTATTTGCTTACAAAGACCATATCAAAATTTTAAAGTTAAGATCTGTATTGTGGGAAAATTTATATAAATATAATTATATGCATACCACTCAAGAGTAGAACATATTTCCTCATACTTACAAGAACAAGTTTGTTAGTAGAAAGAAAAAAAATACCTGATAAATTTTATAGACTTAATTCAAGAGGAATGTAAAAATTAGTATTACTGAATGGCAATTCAAAGGGAGGGGGTAATAAATCATTTCTAAAAAAATCTTTTAAAGATATGGAAGCATACTAAACATGCATCAAAAGGATAAAATGTTACTTTGAAAAAGTTTAATAAGAGCAGATTTTCTTTCATTTACCAGAATTATTTCTTAAGGACAAGCATTGAACTTTTTTATAAACCTTTTGTCAACTTCTTTTGTTATCAAGTATGCTCTCTCGAGCATTGCCTGTTCTTTCAACCACATTCAATAAAAATGGCATCTCTTTCAAGTTTTTAGCATTAACTACTGTTATACGGTTAGACAGACAGTGACTTTAATCTTTAAGCATTTCTACTTTCTAATATAATAAATGACTTTTTGCAGCACCTTCCAGTAATGTGTTGTCAAAGTAGCTTACCAAGTTTCAAATTGTTATTTTAAGATTTTGAGTTTAGAAGATTGCATCACAGCAGTTGGGATTATTTGAGATTCACATAGCATGTGCTGTATTCTTCAATTCCTTTTAAAGAAAACAGAAAGAATTAAGAGGAAATAATTCGTTATTTTATTTTTCTGGATATCCAAAGATTGTAAGTGACAAAATCCTCAGAATTTTCTGGGCTTTCCCCAGCATTTTAATAAAACAAAACAAAAAGTGAAAAAAAATTATGAAAGCAAGATAATTTTGCCTTACAATATTACAGAAAAAAAGTAAATATTCAGTTATATCACTATATAAACACTGTATACATAGTTAAAGATTGTGATGCATTGTACCAGTTTTTGCACTTGTCAAAGTATAACACAACAAACTAAACATAGAACTAATCACTAAAATAATTTGTATTTCATAATATTTTATTAAAAATATAGACAAGCATTAAGCTCTTTAGTCTAAATATGAATAATGTGATATTAAAGACAGTCTTTAATATCATATACATATAACACAAATATACATTTTTGAAAACTTCTCTCATTTCTCACTCATATTACTGATGCAGTGTTCACTTAATTCTATTTAATCTACTTTTTGAATACATAAGGAATGACACTGATTTTTAAAGACCGACTAAAAAGTGTTTGGTTATAGGACAAACTAAAGCAATTTTAAGTGTTCATTTTTGTATCTTGGCTTATTGATGATCTAAACATGATGGCACATAAAAAATGTGTAGCTGGAGAGTGTATGTGTCTTTATTTAACTCAGTGATTTTGAAAGCTCTCAATTGTTTTTATAGGTGGTGCACATGCTTCCTTCCCATTCCAAATTGGATATCATAGTTTAACACTTCAGACTATTTTAATCCTAGAAAGTTAATGAAAGGTATATGACTCAAATAATTGTCATGTTTGGCTGCTTTTAAATAATTAAAGTATTTAATGCGAATGATAAAACCTTTTATTGTCACAAACAAGTTTATGCAAGTCCATTGTAATGTTGAAGTTTGATGACAGTATTTTAAAAAAATTATTACATTAGTTTTATTAAAATTGCTATGTTGTGGAAATCAATATAAATTTTCATAATGTATAATATCTCAGCCTATAATATTCCAGAAAAAATATAATAGTATTGATCTTTGATTGGTAGCTTTTACAACTATCTTCCTCCTGATAGCCTTTGTTATTTAAAGAATAAAACTTATTTTTAGTTCCAAGAATCTTTCCCTGGTTTCCATGTATTATAGAACTTGTTTAACTGGTCACCCCATTAGTTCCCAATTAGTGTTCTACTTTGGGGTTCTGTCCAAAAAATTTTGGTATTTGGTTTAGAATTCACCAATTATATGTATATATCAAATTCATTTACAGTCTTAAGTTAAAAATTAATCAAGCAAACCATCATAGTCAAGTTCTGTTATTTGTAAGTTACAGTACCAGGACATTAAGTACAGGGCAAGAATTGGTGTACTTGTATTGAGTGATATTTACACCTTACCTTGCCTCAAAATTGAGTATGCTTAAATATGATAATTCTATCCTTTGACAATCACAGACATACCAATCAAAATGTACCAAACAATTGAAACAACTAGCTTTCTAGCCCCATTGTCCCAGAGTAGTTTTGATCCTTGGTAATAACATTTACCTAGAGACAAAACTAAAATATAGAAATCTTAATAAAAACAAAAGTAAAGATGAAAATAAATTTAATGCTACAAATTATGCACAAGCAAGGTTAATTTTGATATGATCAGCATGAAGATTAAAGCATTTGTCTTATTGGTGGCTAAGTTTTTGATACTCTTTTTGAAGAAAGCTATCACCAGTGATGACCCAAACAAACTGAAGAATTTCAAACAAATTTTCATTAACAGGAAAGTTATGGCTACAGTTTTTTGAGTCTGAAAAAGTATGTTGCTTGTTCATTTTATGAAACCTGGATTAATGATCAGTATGGTTCTTTTGATCCAATTTTACGATGAATGGAAGAGCCATTCAAACAAAAGAGGTTCACTGATCTTTGTAGGAAGCTATCAAACTTCTGAAGAGTGTGAAATGGGATTATTTGGTAATCTTGAATGATCTTTCCTAATTTAAAGAACTGGCTAAAACACATTCCACATAATTGGCAGTAATGCTCTTTGAAGTGGGAACTGGAAACCTGGTCCACCAATAAGATGAATACCTGAATCTTCACAGAGATAACAGTGAAAAGAAGCATGTTTGTTTGTAATTTATTTTGTTTTCTATATGGTCCATTGGAAATTGAGGAAATAAATAAAAGACTTGCATACATGAACTCAAACATCAAATGTAATGCCAAATTTGTAGAAACAACAGTGATCTCAAAGGATTTTTTTTTTAATTCTCATATTACTGTTTTTATAATCACCAGAATTTTTTTGTATAAAATCTTTTAAATGATTACTCTATTTTATTCAATGAAATCTAAACATTAATATATTTGTTTTCTATCATAGGATCTATGTAACAAAAACTATAAAGAGTTTTATGAATTTTTTTCAAATGTTTTGAATGTTATGGGATCAAAAGAGTTTGGGAAATGCTGAACTATCTACTTCTTTAGAATGTTATAATGTTATTGCATATAGTCAGGAAGTTCAAATTTATTTGTTTTAGAGTATGATAAAGGAAAGCAAATGAAGAATTTAGTACGAACACAATACTTTTGGCACAAAATTTATTTACTCCCTAGGCAGAGTTTTATTTATGAATTTCAGCAGCATATTGTATCTTATTGTTAATGTGTCTGTTAATAAAGACATATCCTATACTATAATACGAGGAATGGTTGTCAAGTCGAAAATCGCCCCAGAATTAATAAACTGTAGTAAACTTGGGGATCTGGGGGTTTTTGGTCACGAGGAATCGATTGGCATCGGTTTTGACGCGCTAAGGTCACGTAGTTCGGCGCTACAGATAGGGCCGGGTTCGAACCCCGGTGAGGGCAAACTTTTTTTCTCATGCGTCCAAACCAAGTGAAAATTGGTACCCGGGGGTTTTCGACCACGAGGAATCGATTGGCTGTAGTTCTGACGAATTAATAATAATAATAATAAAAGTCTTTATTGATTTGTCTTTATTCCTTGATATCGGTTTCCATTTTTATTTTCTATCAACTCATATATAAAGTATATATAACACATAAACGATATAGTAAAAAAAAAAATAATGCAAACAAAAATTTTGAAAACCAACCACAAAAAATTAAAAAATAATGCTTCACTAACGTGCCGAAACAACCTCGCCGTTCAATTTCCAAAGCCACACTAAACACAGAGCATATAACTTATCAAAGTCCGTCGCCGCGTTAGTGCGTCGTCGGCATACCAGGAGGTGCCGCTCTGACGCGCCAGTGCGTCGGTGGCAGCGAACGTGTTAAGGAACTGATTTCGATTTCAAATCACCGTCAACAAAAGTTCGACATTTCAACATTCATCAGATTTCAAGCTACATTTTCAACATGCAGAACGCACCTCTACATGAAATGCTTCAAGGAGCCGGAATTTTGGAACAACAAGCGATCAACTCAATTATACCCGCAAATGGACAACTAGAAGATACCGTCATTGTCAGAATGCTTCTCCATTCAACACACTTCAATCTTTACACTGCTCACTTTGTACCATTTCTTTAATTGTATAATTTTTTGTTATCAATTACATTTTATTTTCTATGACTTTTCAAACTTTAACCTTTGTATAGAATAGTTCCCTTTCCAAACAACTTTGTTTAGAATAGTTTACAATGGTGCACTTTAACCGGTTATCTTTTCACTAATGGTTTTCACAAATTTTCTTATGGCATGTATTGTTTTGATAAATCATAATTGAAAATTTAAATCTTCGAGTTAGCTTCGATACCTGTTTTCTCCGAGCGGAGCTCGGTCACCCGGTACTATAGTGTAAAGTAAATTGCAAGTAAAAAGCACCACTTCTTTATTTGATAATTTCTCATTGCATCTTTATTTTTCTGATAAAAATATTTGTACTTAAATTCAGAACCAATGCAAAATAATGTGAGTGAGTTATCTAAATTCTACTAAGCAAGCAGGAAATAAATTTACTTTTGTAGTGAAAAGAAAATCACACTTTACAAATGTTATATAATAAAATATACACATTACATAATTTTTCATAATGGGAGTGATTATAGGCAACATGAGAATATTACGTAAAAATTGCATGTATATATATAAAGACACACATACATACAGTTTATACATGTTTATATAAACCTAAAAATGATATAAAGTGATTTAAGTCTGTTTCAAACTAAACTTTCCTTCACTATTCTATCCTTTTATATAAAGAGAAAATAAAAAAACTCACAATAATAATTGCTTATAATTTTTTAAATTTTATACAATGCTAATATAAAAATCATGTTATTTTTCTTTATATACCCAAAATGTAGGTGATTCTTTACCTATATATATAAGGTTAATAATAAAAAAAAGAATGTTAATGCAAAGAGATAGTTATGTTACATAAAATTTTTATCATAAGGAATTCAAGTATACCAAACATAGAATTTGATGGCTTAACTCACATATATTGTATTAACATCTACTTTTATATCATATAACAACACATTCAAATTGAAATGAAATACATCTTGAAACTCAACAAACACACAAAATGCACATTTAAAAAATAGAAATAAGACAAAATAATCTATGTATAAAATTATGTCAAAGAAAGGGTTATTAAAACTTTCAAGGTTTTCAATAACTACTCTGATAATGAACATTGAACTAAATAAATATTTGTGAAGGTTGTATTTGGGAAATAGCAAATATTCTGATCACAGATTTTTTACATGTTACATAAAGTATAAACTATCTTTTATGTAAATAAAAATAATTTGTAACAAAGTAGATGAAATAAATTTTAGTATAGTTTCATAATTAAAAATTATGCCATCATTATAAACTAAATGATCAAATCTGTAAACAAATAAAATAATTTTCGATTTCTTGCACAAGATGAAATGTAAGATATCATATACTCCACTAACTCCACCATATTCGGCCCTGATATATGTGTCCAATATAATGCCTGGATTCTTTCTATATTCTACAAAAGATTATAACAATTAAAACAAAGACGAAATAGTTTTATGTATAACAGATGATCATCTTCGTCTTAGTCAGGGTCAAGCGATTTAAATCAGTTTATTAAAAAAAAAAAAAAAAATCATTGATTTAAATCAGTTTTTAAAGATTGAATTTTTAAAAGAAAGCTGTTAGTAATAAGCACAATAAGAAAATATTGACAACTCAGAGTTGCCCCCAGATGGTTTCAGGAAGCTGCTGCACCCTGCCTGTCCTTTTTATTATTAAAATAGCAATCTACCTGCTATTCATTTCTTCTCCCCTATCTCTTTCTTATCTCTCAGTCAAATGTTTTTGTCTTTTGTATTAAAAAATTACTGGCACAGTAAAAATTTCATTATCATACTGTGAAAAGAATCCTTGACTTTTTAAATATTAAGTGCCTCTAAAAAATACAACAACTGCACCCAAAAATGTAATAAGTATTATCCCCCTCCTGCTTTTATTTATTTATTTTTATGAACCTAGGAAAAATTCTGGAATTTATCTCGCTTTACCTATTTATAAACCTTGTGTGGATGGAGCATGTAGAAGTTTTTCTCAAACTCAGATATGCACCTGCAGTCCAGGGCTGCTTCAATCAAGAGGATTTTTTCAACATGGATCAGTGCAATCTAAACTTGTTTTTATTTATAAATCATTTAACACTGAACCACTGTCGTAAAAATTAACTAATGTAACTTGCCTTTATCGAATGCTAGTAAACTATGTTCAAATTTGTATTAAATATATTGAAAAGTGAATTTCAGTGGTCACACCCTGCACGCTGCCTGTCCTTGTATTATTAAAATAGCACCCTACATGATATTCAGTTCTTCTCCCCTATCTCTTTCTTATCAATCAGTCAAATGTTGTTTTTGTCTTTTGTATTAAAAATTACTGGTACAGTAAAAATTTCATTATCATACCTTGAAAAGAATGCCCTGACTTTTTAAAATATTAAGTGCCCCTAAAAAATAAAAACAAATGCACCCAAAAATGTAATAAGTATTATCCCCCCTGCTTTTATTTATTTATTTATTTTATAAACCAGGGGAAATTTTTGGAATTTATCTCGAATTTTCATAAAAAATAAAAGTTATTGTGGTTACTTAGCCCTTAGTCTACCCTCATCTTTCTAATAATTCTATGGTTGAAGGAGTAAAATGTATAAAAAAAAAAACATGAAGCATCCCTTATTTAAATTATGATACAGATAATTAAAACAAGCAAAACATCCTATATTGAAATTAATTATTTTCTACTGATTTATGAATTATTCTTATATATTGTATATATTTATTTTAGTTATATGTATTTTTTATTATATATAAAAAAAATTAATTGATTTAGACATCTAACTTGAACAGTTTGATTTGCTTGTATCAAACATTATACTTAAATATATTTAAATTTCAAAAATGCTATTTAAATCAAAAAAATCTGATTTAAATAAAAAAAAATCCGATTTAAATTAATTAAAATCCTGATTTTTATCAACCCTGATGACATTTTTAACTAATGTAACTTGCCTTTATCGAATGCTAGTAAACTATGTTCAAATTTGTATTAAATATATTGAAAAGTGAATTTCAGTGGTCACACCCTGCACGCTGCCTGTCCTTGTATTATTAAAATAGCACCCTACATGATATTCAGTTCTTCTCCCCTATCTCTTTCTTATCAATCAGTCAAATGTTGTTTTTGTCTTTTGTATTAAAAATTACTGGTACAGTAAAAATTTCATTATCATACCTTGAAAAGAATGCCCTGACTTTTTAAATATTATGTGCCTCTAAAAAATAAAACAAATGCACCCAAAAATGTAATAAGTATTATCCCCCCTGCTTTTATTTATTTATTTATTTTGTTAACCAGGGAAAAATTCTGGGAATTTATCTTGAATTTTCATAAAAAGAAAAGTTATTGTGGTTACTTAGCCTTAGTCTACCCTCATCTTTCTAATAATTCTATGGTTGAAGGAGTAAAATGTATAAAAAAAAAAACATGAAGCATCCCTTATTTAAATTATGATACAGATAATTAAAACAAGCAAAACATCCTATATTGAAATTAATTATTTTCTACTGATTTATGAATTATTCTTATATATTGTATATATTTATTTTAGTTATATGTATTTTTTATTATATATAAAAAAAAATTTTAATTGATGTAGACATCTAACTTGAACAGTTTGATTTGCTTGTATCAAACATTATACTTAAATATATTTAAATTTCAAAAATGCTATTTAAATCAAAAAAATCTGATTTAAATAAAAAAAAATCCGATTTAAATTAATTAAAATCCTGATTTTTATCAACCCTGATGACATTTTTAACTAATGTAACTTGCCTTTATCGAATGCTAGTAAACTATGTTCAAATTTGTATTAAATATATTGAAAAGTGAATTTCAGTGGTCACACCCTGCACGCTGCCTGTCCTTGTATTATTAAAATAGCACCCTACATGATATTCAGTTCTTCTCCCCTATCTCTTTCTTATCAATCAGTCAAATGTTGTTTTTGTCTTTTGTATTAAAAATTACTGGTACAGTAAAAATTTCATTATCATACCTTGAAAAGAATGCCCTGACTTTTTAAATATTATGTGCCTCTAAAAAATAAAACAAATGCACCCAAAAATGTAATAAGTATTATCCCCCCTGCTTTTATTTATTTATTTATTTTGTTAACCAGGGAAAAATTCTGGAATTTATCTTGAATTTTCATAAAAAAGAAAAGTTATTGTGGTTACTTTTCCCTTAGTCTACACTCATATTTCTAATAATTCTATGGTTGAAGGAGTAAAATAGTATAAATAAACATGAAGCATTCTTTATTTAAATTCTAATACAGATATTTAAAACAAGCAAAACACCACACATATTGAAATTAATTATTTTCTACTGATTTATGAATTATTCTTATATTTTGTATATATTTATTTTAATTATATGTATTTTTTATTATATATAAAAAAATTAATTCATTTAGACATCTAACTTGAACAGTTTGATTTACTTGCATCAAACTTAAATATATTTAAACTAGCAAATGTGCCCGTGCTTTGCTACGGTGAGCTTAATATATTACTTTTAAACAAAGATTTTTTTTCGTGCATAACTCTCTAAATTCGTCACAGTTCAGTTCGAGTCATTGGCATGTTTATATATTTCTATCATAAGCGTATTATAACATTATTCAGTTTTTATAATCGAATTTGTCTTATATTAAATTTGCTCAAACTTTTTTTATTGTAAAATATAAGCTTAACCCTAAATTGCATTACTGTATTACTACTGTACGTTGATTAGCAAAGTTAACAGATCTTGCCATATTACGTGATAGAATAGGAAGCACAGGTTTTGACAGCAACAGTGCTAATTTTGTTGGTAGTAATAAATGTTTTCCAAAATTAAGGAAATTTATGACAAACCACATAGTTTTGTATGAAACAGAAACACACATTCATATCGACAACCATATGAATATGAAGATAACTATATAAAATGATAGGTTTTATTTGGCCATGAGAGTCACTGAAATTTGTACTTTTTGTACTTAGAATATTGTTGATATGCATTTCATTGTAACATAAAAATGAACCAAGAATTAAATTTAAAATTAGTTCTCATATAAAAATGCTATAATTTGCGTCACATAGAAATGAAAGTGAATCACTTTATATCTCAAATTTCAGTTCAAATCGAATAGATACTAAGCAGACGATTTTAAATAATATAAAATAAGAAATGAATAAATGAAATATTTAAATGAATGACGTCATAATGATAGAAAAATATCATTTTCGCCTATTTATTATGTGATGAATTGAACATTTTAATCTCCTGCTTTTAACCGTGGAAAACTGCGTTTAAAACAATTACTTGGGATGACGTCACATTGCTAGAAACATTGCTTCTTTCCCTTAGATATGATGCGATAAATTAAAAACTTAATCGTTTGCGTTTAACCGGGGAAAATAATGCTTGGAATAATGACATGAAATGCTCGAAAAAGGGGGAAGGAATGAATTTCGAACGTTGAAAATTTACAAAAACCTTCCCAGGGATATACCTAAACATTTCCCAAATTTTCACGGCGATTGGATGGATAGTTTTTGAGTCTATTGAGTACAGACAGACAGACACACACAAATTCATTTTTATATATATAGATTTCAAAAATGTTATTTAAATCAAAAAAATCTGATTTAAATAAAAAAAATCAGATTTTTTTTAATTAAAAAAAATCATGATCTTTATCAACCCTGATTATGACATTTTTAACAAATGTAACTCGCTTTTATCGTATGCTAGTAAACTATGTTCGATTAGTATTAAATATATTGAAAAGTGAATTTCAGTGGTCAAAACTGGTCAAAATTGATATTGACCAGGACGGTTAAAACCACTGGGTCAACCCCCCTAGATTAAAACCGATACAACCCTGGCTCTCACACTGACAAAGTACAACATATTTAAACGTTCAAAATTGATTGGATGTCTAGAGTCACACAAAACAGTACGGTTAATCCACCACTTTCATTCTGTAGAGATGGTCTTGTAAACAGTCATGTCCAATTAGACCCCTAAAAAGGGATACTACAACCCCCCCCCCCTGTTCTAAACAAAAACACACCCCATATCGAAATTTGGAAGGTCATACTGCCGACTCCCGAAACAATCTAATGTTATTGCACCAATGACGATACTACATATTAAACTATGATTATTATATAAACTATGATTAAATTATGATGATTAAAGATGAATTCTCGATTATCCGAAGTAGGTTCGGGGTCCATTACTTCGGATAATCGAGATTCTACTGTATATTGATTTTTCAAAAAAGGTTGAAGGCACTCTTAGAATCCGACAAGATGATTATTGTTCTTGTAAAAGAGTGGCTACGAACAGATAGCTGTTGAAATTAACTTGTAGATATCTACATTTATTTTACAAATCTGTAAATTTCAGCTTTTAACGTTAAATGGGCTAATACTGTAAAATTATTATGCAATTGTTTAAATTGTCCTAAATTTCCTTCCCATACAAGATGCATGTATTGATATTCTAAATGAACTAAAATTCTAAAACATTTCGAACGGAGACCGATGATTTGTTCGGTTGCTGCTCTTAGGTATCGGAGTTTGCGGGAGAAACCCGTTGAAGTTTTTTTTTATTTTAAAAGAAATAATAAAAGTCAAAATGAAGTCAAAACTAATAACAGAGTAATAGTAACATAAAATTAATAAGGTACGTTTTCAGTTCCCCACAATAATAAATTAAATTTTTTATTATTCTTACTCCGTATCTTCTTGTTATAAAGTAGAACCTCGGTATAACGACCCCCTGTGAGACCAACATTATATGGTCGTTGTAACGAATTGAAAAAATAATAAAAAATTGAGCAAAGAAATGATGCAACAGTACATAACTAGAAAACACTTCTATTTATTTGTATTTCCATTACTGAATTTTTGAAAAAAAAACAGTCTTTGATTGACGCCATTTTCAAGTTCCCTTGGGAATTTTTCATTATCACTGATTCCATATCCGTTAGATTTTGAAGGAAACCTTCAGAATTAAATTGTCCTTTAAAATATTGACGCAAGGCATTGGATTGCATTGAAGACTTCTTTTTCATTCATTTTTTCAAAAGCTTGGACAATTTCTTCTCCGTCGTCGGAATCGCAGATTTCTTCATTTCCGGTAATACGGACAATAAAATCGTCCTCATTCAAATTTTCTTCGCAGCACTGTAAAGTTTCGCCTACCGCAACAAACTCATCAAAAGATAATTGGAGATCCGAAAATTTGACACTGAGGATCTGGGTCATTTCATTAGTGTCTGGAGTGTCATCTACCTAGGACATCAATGTCTTACGTGACGAAAGAGTCCCTTTAAGCAGACACAAGGGGAGGAGTACAGGTTTCTTGAAGTTGCACCACAGTACAATAATTTTGAAATAGCCCACTTGCTCATGAGTCATGTGGACCAAAATTGGCGGTCGTTCTAACGAAAAGTAATACGCTTGGAGTCGTCGTAATGATTCAAAATTAACATTATTCCTAAAAGAAAAACTCATCAAAAGGAGAGTTAATTATTTATTTATAATAGACAATAACTGACAATGCTGTGTATTATAATGTGAATTTACCATACAAAAATATTGTCATTTCGCATTGTAACAGGGTTTCCAAGGTCCTTAAAAGTCCTTAAGAACTCCTTAATTTTAGCTTTCATTTTTAGTTGCCCTTAAAACTCCTTAATTTTTGTCAAAAGTTCTTAAAAACTCCTTAATTTTTAAACTGGAATGTGATCAATATCTCCATCAACG
>CM063506.1:129397499-129503479 GCA_032207245.1 Pardosa pseudoannulata | reverse complement strand
CAAAAACAAAATCTTTTCCTTTGGTCCCCCTCCGAAAATAATTTCTGGCCACAGTCTTGGCACATATACAGATTATTTTATATCTATAGATCCTGGAGCTATAAGATTCTGTCAGGAATATAGTATTAAACAAGACATTGAAACATTGGCTTAGAATATCTTTCTATTACCATTTATAATTAATTTAGTACTCTATTAAGAGCTTTAAAGTATTCTGATATATACTAATCCTAATACATAACATAGTTAACTTTTAATGGCAAAAGTAGCTATAAGTTTTCCTTTCTTCAAGAAAATTGTGTTTAATGTGTTCCTTATAAATGATAAAACATATTAACAATAACAAATTTTTTTCATCTATATTTGATTCTAGAATAACACAAAATTAACCTAAATTTTAAACTTAATATCTATTTACTAAGCTTTAATTCTTTTAAAGACATTGGTATTTTTTCCAAATACCTTTGTCCAACTTTAAGTAAGTCATATTTACCAAACTGTGATAAAATTGGCATAGCCTAGTCCAGTGAAATCCCTATTTATTTTTACCAAGTTCATACAGGAATTTAATATCTTTTAAAACATAATAACCATATTTATAGATTTTTTTTCTATTAGTTATGTAAATCTGCTGAAATGAAATAGATTTCAGAATTTTCAGGTATTACTAAAGTAAAAAATCCATTTTAATTTTTAATGCTTTTAGGTAGGCTAATATCATATTTGTGGTATTAGGATTAGGACAGTAAAAGTGGTATTATGGTATTAGGATAGTAAAGATGTAATAAGGTACAAATAATACAAACTCAATAAAAAAAATATTCTATAGAATGCAGTTGGAGAGGTAATTCAAATTTCTCTCCATTTTCGCTAGTTTATCGCCCCCCCCAGAAGAAATACAATGTCCTAGACTCTTTTTCAACTGGAGGATCTGGAATCCAATGTCAAACTTTATGAAGTTCTTTCCCCAAAAATTATGACTAAACAAGATCTTTTTCTTTCAGAGATATTGTTTGCTCACACTTGTGGACTGTATTTTTAGCAATCTATACATAACACAATTAAATACTTAATGAGGATTTATTGTTTAAGACACTGACACGTACCATTAATTGTAATGATTCACATCACACCTATTCTCTCTCCACTGCACTTGGTCAAACTCCACATAAACAATCTAATTTCCTCAGTGTCCCTCTTTCTTGCAGAAAAAAAAAATTATTAAAGGTTATTTCTATAAAATTTACCAGAATTTTTGGGATGAGAGATTGGTAATAAATTGTGTGTTATCAAACAGAATATCCAGATAAGGTGCACTCTTTTGTCCTAAAAACAAGATGTCATTATATCTTACCTCCGTATTAGACACACACAGTTCATTCATCATCAGCTTTTACTCAATGGCTTTGCTCCTAAATGCAATAACTGTTATGTTGATGCATTCATTAAAGAGGCCATTATCAATTGTCCTCTCTTCAATGATCAACGTCTACATTATTTCAAGATTCATTCCTGATATCAAAGATCTGTTAACACATTGTGTGCAGTTACATTTCGCAGAGGAATTGTACTAGGAGTGGGCGTTTCGTGTGTAAATTTAGTTATTCAGTTAAATCTAAATAGATTGAAAATTATTTAATTTTTTTAACCAACTTTTCGTATTTTATATTGAAATATATAAACAAATATATAAATAGAAATATATAAATAACAACCATAAGATTTTTGTAAACAAAAAATATACTTTTTAGTGAATAAATTTATAACATTATTGTAAATATGAAAATTCAAATAGGAATAGTAGTATAGCTTTAGTTTTTCTTAATTATGTTATATATAAACATTTTTACTTTATAAAATAATGAAACAAGCAATCATAAAACTAATAACGTAAAAACTAGTTTTTGTCTAAATTTTTCCCGAATCTATGTAGTAGACAAGAACATTTGGCTTCATTTTTTTGTATATACTGTTATTTTTGTACCCACAAACAAACCATGTTGTTACACTAACCCATACTAGTATGTGACCCGTGCTTAAGTATCAATCACCAGAAAACATACTAGTACATGTCCAGCATACAATGTATTAAATGCATCACCATATCCAGATACTTTTTTTAAAAATTCATTGGTTTTTCTTCTCATATTTCGCATTGATTTTCACTTCCATTTTTAATTTTTCGTACACTTCTCTTCTTGTCTTTTGTCCTATCATCATTTTTGCATTATTTAATTTAAATTAAAAAAATTTTTTTTGATAATACTACATTCTTGTGTTTAACCCAATTTATCCCAGAAGGATGTACTGCCAAGAAACTTCAACCAACCAATCACATAAACAAACATGAGGGAGGAAAGGGGAAGCAATTATTTGGGACAGCCTAGAGGGGTGTTTGCTGTTTCATCTATTCAATCAGTAAAAGAAATTATCTGGCTGAAACTTCACTGAACATTATTTGATGACGACAACTTTCATCAAAATAGATTTCATAACTGATTTTGAAAGTTTATCTTATAATATTTATTATGCATTATTATACCTATACTAGCATATAGCCCATCATATGATGGGATTAGTAAAATTTTTAATATTCCAGAACTGTTAAGTACCCAATGAAGCAGGTAAAAAATGGTTTGTTTTTTGGCTGAGAATTATCTGGTTCACTCTCAATAATTTATTTATCGTCATATTCCTCTAGAGTCACCCGATCCTGTAATGCAGTTTTGAATCCCGTTGATTTCATTTAGTCAAACCGTGTGGTGATGTATAACAAACACACAAACTTCTTAATTTCCAAATATATATAAATTAAAAGTTAGATATTTATTAGTCCGTGAAATAGACTTATAGACTTACATGAAAAGAATTTATTGTTAATACCGGTGATAAAATTTTCATTGCAACAAAAAATAATCAATGATTCAATTTAAAATTATCACATATGTATCTAATCTATTATTTAAGCCAAATATAAAAAAAAATCATTTACGTAATATCTAAGTTCAGTGGTAAAACATATTATAATAGTGTAGATATTTAAATAGTTTAAAATATGAAATGATTAAATGAGATGTTTAAAGAAATGACGTCACAATGCTAGAAAAAATTATTATTTTTACCTATTTATTAAGTGATAAATGGATAAATTTAATCGCCTGCTCTTAACCGGGGAAAATAGAACTTGAACTAATGGCATTAAACTCTCGAAAAGGGGCAAAGGGGTGGATTTTGAACATTTTAAAGACTACAGTATTTTTTGCTGTGATATGTAGCATATTTATACAAATTTATTTTAGAATCGGATCGATAGTTTAGGAGAAGATATACTTTATTTACTTTGAATGGATGCCTCTATCCATTCCAGGTCCAACCGCTTCATAAATTTGCGGACAGATAACTTAGGCTATTATTATATAGGGGATAAAAATTTTAATCAAACCAACACTACACAATTTTATAGGAATAATACAAAGGGTAGTTTATTCAAAATTTAAAAATGGAATTAAGTATTATTCACAAAGGATTAATTAAGAAAAAAAAAAGTTGGGGGGTTTTCCCCTTCAACTTGCATTAATGAAGCACTTCTTACACATATATATTGGAGGTGGTATAGGGCATCTAATCTTCCATAAGAATTGTAGTATACATTCCTATCGTAATCTGGGATGCGAGGCCTGGTAGGTGACCTCAGAGTCTTAATCAGGAATTCCTTGAGGAAGCTTACAAATCCCACACCGTGTCTCCACTATACTATTTATTGTTAATAAACTTATATTCATCGGCAAATTGCAACATACAAGGTTGATTTGACATTTTTATCACTAAATTTTATCTATAGTAGTTGTTTTTAAACTGTACATGGAACCTAGATTGAAGGCTGGTTGCGAAGCAGCTAGTGCTTAATAAAATTGGATATGTTTGAAGAAAATTTAATAACCAACTGCCTGTTTAGAAGAAATTTGGGTCCCTTAACAAAGCTTTTACAAAATATTTTAGCGTAAAGACAAACCTTTCCTAAAATTCTTCTAGTGAAAAACTTATTTTTCACAAACATGTATTACCTTAAAAATTAACCCATAAACAAATAATTGAATCTTTATATAAATGTAATGTTTATACATAAATATGTATATTCTTATATATAAATAGTTTTATTAAATATAACTTTCTCTGAAATGGAATTTTGACTTACTAACTTTACATTTGTAAATTTGTATATTTTTACAAAATCAGGATTTTATTTTAACAAATTCAAAAACAGGATCCTTGCTGAAAGAACCAAATTTAACATTAATTTTAGTTTCACAGAATTTTGAGATGTTTCACAAATCCACAAAAACAAGACTATCTGGAAAGTCTAAATAGACCCTTGATAACTTTTAAGTGAAAAAAACCTAAGATAAATTCTGAAATTTACCTTTTAAGTGTAATTATTCTTAAAATAATTAATAATAAAGAAACTAACAATTTTTAATATTACTTTCATATTGAGAGAAACATGCTAATTCTAGAAATCATCCATTACTTAAGAAAATGTTCAAATTTATATAAATATTTTATACAGCCTCCTTAAAATATTCCTGGGTGTTTCATGGTTCACAATTGTTTTTTTTATGTAGGCAATTCATAAGGTTGCTTGTATATCAATAAGTACAACATTAAAACAAATACACAATTCTTTATTATAAAATTCAATACAATGGATAAAAACTATAACAAAATACTAAAGTCAGAGGAATACTAACAAAATAAAATATGAATGAAATCAATTTACTTCTTTAACAAAATGTCTATGATAGTGATAAAAATATCACACAAGATACAAAAATATACACATATACATACATACAAAAGCTTTTTACCACAAATATTTCAGTTCAAGAGCTTTTTTTTCCTTCTTCCAAAAATAGTAAATTATTGTGAAACTGATGAATATAATTAAAGTGAACCTATAAAAGAATAAAAAGGTAAATTAAGAAGAAAATACAGCTTATTCAAGACAAAATCTTATTTTTTATAAATGTCTTTCAACAGAAATATAACAATTCAGCATTTTATATTATAAACAAAACAGTTATAAAATTTATTGTAATTTGGTTATTACTGTAAATTAAAAATAAAAACATGTTAAATTATATAACTTTTAATAACATAACTTTTTTAGGTTTTATTCCCTTTGAAACAATTTAGATTTTGTAGCTCTGTAAATCTGTACTATTTATTAATAACAAGATTACACAGATGAGCTACGTATTATATATTTATTAAAGTTTTCATTTGTCCTAGAATGTGAGACTAGATATAGAACAGATGTTTTTGATCATGAATGTGATGCCAATGTAAAAATTCATTTATACTGGTCTGAAGTCTCATATTAAGCTGATAAAAAATATAAATAAGTCAATTTGTGAAACAATACCTATTGAGAAAATGGGTGGGTGAACTAAAGTTAGTAGAAATGATACAGACATTTCAAATACAACACAGATCTACTTCAATAATTGAATTGTGAGAGATTTATCAGAATCAAAAGATCCACACTTAAAGAAAGCTAAAAGCTATTTAATTGTTTGTTTATTATAACTTATTAGTGAGAATCTTTGTACTCTGCAATAAACTTCATAAAATTGATATATCATACCCAGTTGATAAATTATCCTCTTGCAGAACTTCTGCAGATGGTTCTAACAATTTTTCATATTAATTTTTCATTTATTTTTCAATTAAATATTTTACACTTCATCAAAAATCAAGAGGAATATGGTAAAACAGAATATTGGGCAAAATACATAAACAAAAGTTTCATTTGCAGCCTTTGCAGATGTTTTAAGTGTGAACCCTTAGTCACACAACATACATCAATGTGATAGTCCAGTTCCTGCCAGACTATTCAACATGGTACTATCAATGGTATTCACAACACATGCGATCCTTTCACACAATCCTGAATCATACAACATGAAGGATGTAAGAAAAACAAAATAGTTTGCATAGCACAATAAGAAAAGTCATGCAGTGTTAAATCCAGTCACTGTAGTAGAAGGGGAAAGGGAGTTACATACAAAAGAGGTATTACCAGGCCCAATTCAAATTAGTATGAAAGATAAATCTTGACATCTAGTGCTGCTAGTATAAAAAACTTGAACTGTTTCTGTATTTAAAGTAATATATGTTTGTAATTGAGCCGAGCGATCGTGCTGTCTCTATTTCGGTTGTCAGTCACACCCTAGTCACTTGGGTACGACTTCGCATGGGTTTCTTGGAGTGCAGCAGAGCTTGATGTTAAATAATCAGAGCCATGGATGTTTCAAACTTAACAAGGTTTATTTATTAAAACAAAAAATAAATAAATAAATTATATGCACAAGCAACCTTTCATCCAGAGAGAAGATCACTCTAGATCAATCTACTCTCTCAGAGTTCAGCCGGGAGTAGCTCCTGCTTCTTTCTTCCCCAAACAAGAAACCTCGGTTTTAGAGGAAGTCGACCCCCCCCCCTCTTTGAACCTTGTCCTTGGGGGTAGCCAAAGAGCCCTTGGCACCTGGCCGACTTGGTCACACAAAGCACAATTCCTTTTCTCTGTCGAGGTGTCGATAAATGGCACACTTGACACCTCAAACTGTCCGTGTGCCAAGAAGACCATTACTAGTACAATACTGCCGTTTTCTATTGTTCGACGTCTTACAATGAACAGAAGTTCACTTTAACAAACGCTCTTCTTGACCCCAACAGAGACGGACGCAATGCTTAAAATGTTTTTGTCTCATTTGTCTTAGTTTTTAACTATAGTGTTTTGAAACACCAAAGAGAATTGAGAATAGCCATGTATATAACTGGCTGGATAATGGCTAGAGTTGTTAAAGTCTACTTTTTTACTATATAAGAACTAATGAGATTGGGACCTACTGCTTAAAGCTAATTCTGAATGGCTATGAATATCATGACAAATGTGGGATTTGAACCCAGTAATTCTAATACCAAAGAGCAGGACCCTATTCATTTGGCCACTGTTTAGCAATGGCTGAAATTGAAGGGTACTTTTAATAGTAATTGAGTTCATGGGTTCAAACTACCCATGAGAGTTCATAGACATTCAAAATTTGCTTTGTACAGTAGGATCTAATCTTATTACACATAACATAGTTAAATAAATAAGTAAAACTGAATGCAGTGCTCCAAACAAAACTAAATGCTCATGATATTTTCTTTTAAAATACACTAATCATGAAGACTATTCATAAATTAGAGTTTGGATAACAAATATGCAATGAAGAAAATTATGTGTTACTTACAGGAGAAAGGTTCCACTTCAGCACTGATGAGTTTCCACAGGTAATTAACTATATGAAACTTTGAATGTGTATTAGTGCTCAGGTTGAACACATTAAATGGTTTACTTACATCTAGCTTTAGGTTAAGATTAAAATCAATATATTTAGACTTGAAAAGTTAAAAATATATATTTATGAAACCATATACAGTTAAAAAAGGAAATGTATAGTTTATTAATTTTCATAATGCAGTAATTTCCATAAAATTTATGATTCCATTGAATTACTCTTTTCACCCCAAGCAGGGATTTAATGTAAATTTAGATCATATTAGTAAATAAAAAGGTTAGGAATTCCATACAGCTATTATCTTCATTGTTGTGATAAGTAAAAATAAAGAACTTTCTTACATATTACAAAAGTTACAACTAGATCAATACAGAACAAAACTTTCCATAATTTTAAAGTGAACAAATAACTGAGGTGCTTTTCTTTCTTTCCTTAGCACTTTTTACTCCAAATCTTTCCATTTGAAAAAGAAATGTTATTATATAAGGCATTTAGATTAATTTTCTTTTAATAGTGCCATTCTCTTATTTCTTGATATTTTTAAGTGACTTATACAAATAGTTTATTTTATTTCAAACAGACTAAATGGTGTCATTTAAGGCACGTCTGAGGAACTATATTTTAAACTGGAATTTTAGCTTTGTAGTTTTAACAAAGTTAAAATTTTGAAATTAAAAAAAAAAAAAAAAAAAATTTCAATTTTCAATAATTTGGAATTCTAAATTTCCAGTTAAAATTCTGGAATTTTAAAGTTAGGTAAACATTTGCAACATTTTAAAGTAATTTTGAATTTTAAGATGCAGAAGTAAAACTCTTTGATGTAAAAACTGATCCTAGTGAATCCCTAGAATCACCAGGTGCTAGGTTTGGGCTGAGCAGTTTCCTGTAAGACCATAGCTGTAGCATACATGTAAGTTAAATCTGTTGGTCTGGAAGTTTCAATGAGGAAGACAACTATGGGAGAAGGGTGCAGAATTGGTCAAAAAGAATCCATCAAGTACAGTGATTCTCACCATGTGTGCTTTGACATACTGAAAGAAATGTTCAAGTGTGCTGTGAGGATTTTTGATAAATGATTAAAGTTACTTAGTATTGTATCCTTAGTATGAAATTTACCATATATGTGCTTTTTCCTTGTTTAATCCTTTTGTAATATCAGCATTTCAAGCATGTTTTGTTTTAAATAAATAAAAAAATAAAGTTTTGCTTCCAACTGGTCAAGGGGGCATTTGGCTTTAAAATATTTCATCAGGAAATTTAATCTGCAAATACACAGTGTATTTTTTCTACTCAGTGTTTTAGTTCAAGAAGAGGTTGTATTATTGCTCTCATAAGGAGAAGTCAAAGTTTGATTTTTACTTTTCTGAATAGTAAAAATTAAAAATAGCAGCAAAAGAAAACAAAACAAAATGGCAAACAAAAGAAAAAAAATCCTCTGCAATAACAGTTGCAGTATTTTGAGTAAAAAAACAGCAACGCTTGAACACTTCCTTGTTGATTATACAAGATCCATATTTTTTTTTTTTTTTTTTTTTTTTTTTTTGTAAAGTGGAATACTAAACAATGGCCCTTTACACATAAATATTATTCGCATGATAGCTGCCTTAAATATTGCTTTTATTACCCTAAAAAAGTATTTGTAATTACCTCAACAGTTTCTTAAATATTTTCAAATTTGCATTTCCTGCAATTTTAAATCGATATTTTTTATAGATGTACCACTGATAATATCAGAGAGTTTTAGTGTGCTATCAACCAAAAATAGTTGAGAAACACTGCTCCAGAGGGTGATTGAATTTGTTCAGACCACATAAGACCTTGTGCCTCAGATTATTTGATAAAACAGAAGTGATACCTTTCTGCCCCGTAGCCATACTTTATGTGAATGTGTGACCCTGTTTGATTGGTTGGTTAGTTAAAGTTTTATGGAGCAAGGTCCTTTTTAGGACATAAGTGCCAAGCACAAGGTGTTTTTTCATAAATACAACAAGGCATAACAGATAAAAGTGTCCTAATCCAGAAACAGAACAGGTTAAAACCAGCAAAGGTAAAACCGTAACATTTTAAAATATTTATAGAAATGTCTACTGTATATAAATAAACTCAAGTACACAGGAAAGGTAAGTAAAAGGTAAAATGTTGAAACATTAGAAGGTAAAAGCTAAAAGAATAAAGCACGATAAATAAATTTTAAAATTAAAAATGGAAAAAGTACTAAAACAATTCATAAAAAACAAGTTAAATTGACCAAAATAAGCCTGTAAAATGGAGAAAAGAGAAAAGAAAGGGATGCGAGGGTTCATCCAGTAAATCCCTTAAGTTAGGATGTTGTGTGCCAAAAACTAAGGCATAGACAGGCTGTAAGTGGCTACAAGAGATAAGTATATGTAAAATAGATAGCAATGACTGAGTGACCCTGTTTTGATAGAATAGGTTCACACAGACATTACAAGAAAAATCAACTACACACTTTCAACATGAAAGCTATTAAATTCTCAAAGAAACAATGAATTTCATTAATATAAAATATTTAAGAAACTAAATAGATTTAGAAACAGAAGTGTTATAAACAAAATGTAAATGAATCAAATTACCCCCCACACACACACACTACCACCACTATTATCAGCTTAACAATATTCATATACGTCTTTTGATTCAAAGTACTATTTACCTAGAATTATTTATTTTCACAATCAGATGAGCAATTAAACTAGTAAGTAAATGAATTAAATTACCTCAACACACACACACACACAATCACCAATTATGAGCTTAATAATATACATAACTGCCTTTCAGTTTAAAGTACTATTTATTTAAAATTATGCTTATGCTATGCTATAGAATTTTGAAAATCAAATGAATATTAATCCTCAACACATAAATTCTTTATATTATTAGAATATGAAATTGTATAAATTTTACACAATTAATCAAAGATGTTTTAGAATTTAGAAATTTATATATTACTCATGGCCTGAAAGCCAGTTTAACGTGAGTAGAATTTCAGTTTTCACAAAAAGTTTTGATAGCAAAAATATATCAATAAAAATGAAATGGATGATATGATAAATTTTAAGATGTTAACATCAAAGATATATAATAAAATTAAATAAGTATGAAACAGTCAGTAATAATTTATGTATCTATGACCACCTCCCTAAAATTAACTTGATATTACTATACAGAGCATCAGTTATTGGTATATAAGTTGAACTTTCTACAATAAAAATATTCTACACCTAATAACAATTGTAAAAGTACTATTTTTTTTTTAATGTTCAGTTTAATCTCTTAACAGTTTAAAAAAATGAAAGAAAATTTCATTGCAAAGGATACATCCTCTAATATCAGTTGGTAAACAATCAAGATCCCATGTTATATTTGTTATCAGCTGATACAAATCAAGTTTATACCTAAAAAAATAAAATTAAATTAATATACTCAGATTCATAAAAAAGATAACAATAACTAATAGTTTTACTATATTCCAAAATGCTTTTGGAACTTGCCTCATTTTAAATTCTAGAAAAAATGAGGTAATGAGTTATACAAATAAATAAATTTGAGCCGCGGTAGCTCAGTCGACAAAGGCAATGATCTCGTAACTGAGAGGTTGCAGACCCCAAGCTGGCCTAAGATCTGTTGTGTTCGCTAAAGGTGACTGAGGCATGTAAAACATGTTCGTGGTCACAACATCCTTCCCGTTCTCAATCATTACCTCTTGGTGGCAGTCCAAGTCTATGGGTCTTCTGCTTGGTCCTTGCTTCAAAATTACGAGGACCCACTTGAGCTTAAGTCGTACTTTCACCCTTGGGATGCTCGTTCAAACGAAAGGTGCATCCCTTTGCCTTAAATCAAGTAGCCTCTGGCTCATATCGAGCTTGGTTTGACCAAGTGGCATAAGATGACAACAACAAATAAAGTAATTTATATTTAATAATGTTTTAATCTTACAAAATGTAAAGAAATAAAATCAGAAAAGTTCAATAAAAATTAAATTTTTAATGAGTACTATAAAGCCTACCTATATGTACCATCCACACATATTAATATTTAATGCAAAAAACATGTGTAGAATCTTAGGACTTAAAACACAAACATATTAATGCCTATGAACATTTGTAGAATATTAAACCTTAGAACACTTTTCTGTCAACTCTTGTCAAATTCTGTTTTTATTCTTACATCTGCAAAATAACTTTTTAAAAAGTACTTTTAAAGCAAGGAAAGGCAAACAATACATACATTTTAATTTCAAAGCCTATTTCACTGCATGCAATAGTTAATTTTGGTTTTTAACAGTCTTTTATTTTAATTACAAAATATCTTTGAGGTATTAGGAGATGTAAAGATAAACCTCTAGGGTTAATAAACACATTTAATAAGGGATATATATATATAGATTGTTAATAAAATGCTGAAACAATTATTATCATTTGAGAACATGTATTAAAACAACACATTACCTATTTTTTTTTTTTTTTTTTTTTTTTTTTTACAGTCCTACTTCTACCATAAACTGTGGGACAGTGATAATTTTTCTGGTAGATTTCAATGAGAATTATTATACATATGTCTTGGTATTGTGTAATTCATAATCTTATTTTTGCGCCTAAAAAGCCTACCAGGTAAAGAATGCTAGTAAAGTAAATTTTTGTTTTATTAATATCCTAACTTTCATGATATAAATTACTACACTACTGATATTTTTGCAATGTAATAATAATAATAAAAAATAGGTGAGAAAAGAAGTACTTCATGTGATTTAACTGTAATTTACTAAACATTCAAAACATTTATGCTATTTAATCACTCTTATGTATTAAGTAACAAAAAAGAAACATTTAATATGAAAAAACATTTAGAATCCGATATAAAATAAGTTTAATAAGTAATAGTGTCAGTTTCTTAATAATATATTCTTAAATGAATATATTTTATACTAACAGTTTGATAGTAAATAAATAATTAAATTTTTTGTACTTGTCAGTTATAATGGCAACCAAAAAGAACCAAAGAAAAATTTTGTCAAATTATAAAAATATACTCCAGTACTTAAACAAATATATGTATATATATATATATATATATATAAATTATATAACGCAAAGTTGAGTAGGGATGAGTTATGTATGAGTCAAGTTCCTACTTGAGTATACCATAGTATATAAAGTATACAGTTTCATCTTATAACCATTTCTGCAGGTTTGAGTGCAGGGTAAAATGCCTCTGTTTTGAAATAGAATTGCTTTGTGTCAGTTCACTAATAATTCAAAATTCATCATCATTTTTACTTCCAAACATAAGAGCTAATTTTTCCCCCAAATTCATAGTATGCAGATTTATCAAATCTGATGAAGTGAACTGCTAAATTGGCAAAATTTTTTCTTGTTACTGTTTGGTCGTCATTATAGCTAACAAGTACCAAATTTTTCATGACTGTCATACTGCAAAATATCTGAATTATATGTCACTATTTCAAACAGATAACTTACAGCAATTAATAAATTCCTCAAATGTAACAGAGCCCACTTTTTTCCATATTAAAATGTAATAAAATCTTGAATCACAAAATATTCTATTCAAATCCAGAAAGAATAATATATACTTAATAAATTCAATATCTCCACCACTTTCAGCATCCAGTATCTCCTTTTCTATTCTCTTAATTTCATCCATTTGTAAAGTTAATTTGTTTTCAAGACTTTCCTTCTTCTTAAATAGGCTTGATGCTGATTCTGTCAACGCTAAATTAAAGAATAACATTTATACTCTTAGACAAAGAAAATAAAGTTACAGACCACATTTTTGTTAAAACCCCTTTGTAAGGCATTTAAGTACCATCCATAATGAATTCTACAAATTATATAATATTTACTATTTAACTGCTGCATTAGATTAATTAAGTAAAATTTCACTTAATAGTATAAAGTTTCTTTAAAATACCATTTTCGCAAATTATATGAAACACATACTTGTTTTCTTTCCAATAGAAGAAAAATTTTGCAGAATATCTAGACTCTTTTCTTTCCACTGTCTGGAAACTTGTTTGTTGTTTTCATGTGTTAAAGACATTTCTTTCAAATCCGTCTGTTAACAAATAAAAAGAACCAAATACAAATACAACACTTACGATACAGAGCATTGTTAAATTTGCAAGATTTCCCGAATCTTTAAGAAGCAAGAACTTACAAATTAATGCATTTATTTTAATTTCAAAGTTACTATGAAAATGCTGTAAAACATACTGAGATGAGCTGCAAGATAAAAATTGACTATATAAAAATATCTTTAATACTGAGAAGTTTTGCATCATACACTATAAACGAGTTAATGTTTCGGCAGATATTGATTGCTTTAACAAAAATTTTATCTGAAATACAATATAAAAAATTCTATTTTAGAGAGAGTAAATTAAAATCTTACATTCCTATTTGTATTTGGGTGTAGTTTAAAATATGTTAAATATATATTTGGAATTAAATTGAAACGTTATTGATAAATTCAATATAAACAGCATTTAAATCCCATTCAAATATGTTACGGAAAGCAGTTCATGATTTCCGCCAAAATATTTATTCAAGTGCAACTCTACTCTCTACCACTCTTTTTTTATTAATTTTGAAATATTGATAAACATTAGAAATTGTAAATTTATTTTATTGAATGGATTTATGCAAATCATTTTTATTTATTAGAGAAAACAATTTATTAATTAATTGAGCAATAATTTAAGTTTTTTATATTTAAAATATGATTAAGAAGCACTAAAACAACTAAATACTAGTCCAGTTCAAATCGCAGGCACGAAATTCAAGATGTTGCGCGATTAAGTCATTCGTTTTACTCCTTCCTATAATTCGTTTATTATGTATTCTTTTATCTGGCAGATAATGCTTCAAGCGTGTAAAGAATTTTAATAAACAAATTTTTGACTTCCATTTTATTGTGGTAATTTTTTATTGTTGAATTAAAAGTAAACTATTTGATTTTAATTAATTTTTTCTTATTGCTATTTTATTTTAAATTTTTTTGTATCAAAGATAAATCTTCCAAAATTCCACGTTAAAGGTTTTAATCAATTTGTTGACATTGGTTTTAAAATAGTTATTTTAACGGATTTTTTTTTTTTTTAACTTTTCATACTTGTGGTATGTTTTGGGCTTAAGTACATGTTTTGGGGGCTCCAAATGTTAATAACTTACTCGCACGAATTTTTCTTAAAAATTTTTTAATTTGACGAATTTTAAAGAAACACGTGCATCAGTAAATTTCTCTCAATTATGCGAATTTCGTATTCAATTTTTCCCAGTGCTTAAAATCTGTTTAATACTATATGTTTAATCATTAACATAAATTTTACTTCCAGGTACCATGGAAAAATCTGACGATTCCTCGGCTTCTACTCGACAGTCTCAGCTAGTATCTTCATTTGGAAATACTCCAAAACGGAATGTTTTTCAACAGCGTGTCAGTACACCACTTCAAAGAATTAAAGAAAATAATACACCAGAGACAGAAAAAGCGAAAACACCTATGTGTATTAATCCATTTGAAGTTAAAGCAGATTCATTATATTTTCCATCATGTTCACCTTCAGTTTTTGCAACATTTGCCAGAAATAAGAAGAATAATGTAAGAAATATCAGCCTTAGTATAAATTTCCATTTGACCAGTTTATATTAAACAAGATTTTGTGTATGAGAAAAATTAGCTATATAAATTGAATCAGGTGTTCAGCTTTAAACTGAAAACATGATTTAACCATTGAAAGAGAAAATAACTTTAAGAAGTATGTTTGTTTATAATATTATAAAAGTGTATTTATGGGAATCAATAGATAAGAAGTTCATAGGAATAATTTATCACAATTTCTCATCCTAATCATAGAATTTATCATGCATAAAATATCTCATTTCTTTTGGCTTTCAGAGTAAAATTTTAGTAAGAAATTTAATGTATGCCACAAAATTTCAGAGATTAAAAAACTGTTGCCAAATTTGCCGCCAACAAAACAATATTATTAGAACAAAATTTTTGAAAGGAAGAAAAAAAATACTTTAATAAACTATCTAATAACATAATTATTAAGAAAACTTATTCTTAGTCCAAAAATTATGATAGATATTTGAAAACTACAGACTGTTACAATATGTAAAGCATTTTCTTTCCCTTTCCCAGAAAAAAATTACTTTTAGCATCAAATTTCAAGTATACAAGGTATAGTCTCTTTAATATTATAGTTAACAATAAGTATTTTGCTACCTTGGGTATGTATGAGCTATATAAATTAAATCAGGTTTTCGGCTTTAAACTGAAAGCTTGATTTAACTATTGAAAGAGAAAATAACTTTAGGGAGTATGATGTATCTGTTTATAATATTATAAAAGTGTACTTATGGGAAACATTAGATAAGAATTTCATAAGAATAATTTATTACTATTTCTCATCATAATCATAGAATTTATCATACATAAAATATCTCATTTCTTTTGGCTTTCAGAGTAAA
This sequence comes from Pardosa pseudoannulata, assembly GCA_032207245.1. Classification (NCBI taxonomy): domain Eukaryota; kingdom Metazoa; phylum Arthropoda; class Arachnida; order Araneae; family Lycosidae; genus Pardosa; species Pardosa pseudoannulata. The sequence continues at coordinate 129,487,620 of CM063506.1, read as the reverse complement.
ATTTTAGCAAGAAATTTACTGTATACCATGAAATTTCAGAGATTAAAAAACTGTTGCAGAGCTTTCTTATGTCTTAAAGTTATTTAATATATTGTCTTGTAAAGCATATTTTGAACAGTTTATTTTTCACATTGCAGGGTCAATTCCGCTGGTCTATAGATCATGTATCAGTACTTTATCCTGCTGATATTGATGAAACTTCAATTCCAGATACATGGTATTTGTTTCTTTCTAACCAGCTATACATTTATATATTTACGCTTATATTATGCATTAATCTGAAAACTTTTTACTCCTAAATAATGACCATTTATTTGTGAGAACAGCTGAAGTTGGAAATTAAAGTAAAATTTATTAAAGTAAAATGTAGATTGATATTTTGATACATCAGTATTATTGACTTTATTTAAACTATTTTGTTTATTTACTTTAACTATCTTTCTGTTGTAGTTTTATGTGGATTGTTTAAAATTTTCTATGACCAATAACATAATCTATTAAAGCAATTTAAAAGAATAAAAACATCTCTGTATATAGCATTAAAAATAAAAGGACCTTTTTCTTTTTCCTTTAAAATTGATTGCTAGGAATTCTTAAATATTAGTTATTCCATGTGTATTTTTTATTTTAAGCTTCTCTATATTAAGTAGTTTTAGAGATTCATAAAGGATAATCATTTATTCACATTACCCCTCTCCCGTAACTTTTTTTTATTTTTTTAGGGTTGATCCTGAACATGAAATACAAGCACAGAAGGCTATTGATGCATTCTTTTCTCAAAATAGTATTGTACCCTCACCATGGTCGTCAGAATCTAAAAGTAAGTAACAGCCAAAAACTAAATTAGTTGCCTGCACAAAAACTGTTCTTGTTAGGAAAAATAAAATTTGATTAGTTTACAGTAATTGAAAAGTAGGCCTTTTTCAGGAATTCAGAATTACTTCTGGTCTAAGATAATTTTTCTAGGGATCATTAAAAATGCTTTTGTTGAAATTGGACTATTATTTATTTAAATATTCCATGTATGAAGACTTTTTGTGGTAAGAAGTGATAACCCACATAAAATTTTTCAGTGTATTATAATCAGGGTTGGCTTCATTTGCCCAAACCGAAAAAACCCGGGTGGGTTTTTTTAAAAAAAAACCCACTTGAAAAAACCCAAGTGTTTTTTTTTTTTCAAAATTGGGTTCTCAAAAATCTTTATTTAAAATTCCACATATTTAACTAATAATAAATATATTAAATTAAATCTATAATAAATATTACATATTTCATCTTTGACAATGATCCTAGAATTTTTTTTTAATTTGAGAGGGTCTAAACTGCTAGAAAAAACAAAAACTTTTCAGGAAAAAATAGTTATCTGTATAACAAATACAATAAAAATCTAAATTAAACAAAGTTAATAAGAATGTATGACGAAAAAAAAATAAGAATATTGAAGTATTACATGTGATAAAATTAATCGAAAAATTGGGTAAAAAATATGTATAACAACTGCAAATAATAAACATGGGAATAATATATATAATTAATTCTGCTACTTATCATATATAACTTACAAATTAACTAAAAAATATCTTCTAAATGCTTTAATAACACAATACTGCTAAAAAATATAGAGCAATAATTTAATACATCTTATTGAAAAGAAAAAATGTCAAATGCAACTATTTCAAAGCCAACTTTTAGTATAAAATAATCGCCATTCAAAACTAGTTTTTTGATGTTAGAAAAATTTTATAATATGAAAAAAAAATTATTTTAAAATTTCCTTTAATTTAGACAATTTCTTCTGCATAATTTAAAATTGATTTTTAAAAAGTGATTAACATTTTTAGTTTATTTTAATCATACAGTTAATTATATATACTGTCCTCTTACATAACAAAAAACCTGAATAATTTTCAAATCCCCCAAAAAGCATCTAAAATCCTTTAAAGTATAGAAAAAACCCGAAAAACCCACTGGGTTGGTTTTTTTTTTCTGAAAAAAAACCGGGTTTTTGCCAACCCTGGTTATAATTGCAATATATGTTGATTTTATATGATCATTTTTCTATAAAGGACATTTTTTAAAAATGTCCGTTATATTATGTACAAAAAAAGTCTTTAGGAATAAGTTTTCTAATTTGTAAAAATACATTATTTATCAAAATATAAATGTTTATCTCTAAACTGATATAATGTAGGATGTTACTTTTTACCTGTGAGGTCTTATATTTGCAGTCATATATCTGACATTTCTAAATTTTTGTCAAACTTGAAACTAAATTTGTGTAAGTCTTAAGATCATAATTTTGGTTCAGACTACTATGCTTAATAAGCCAATTTGCTTTGAAATTTTTAAATACTTATTCACTTGTTTCACGTCATTAAAACATTCTTATGTTCTAAAAATAGTTTTAAATTAATATTTGCTTAATAATGCTTTACCTTAAGAAAGTGATTTAATAATGCTTTATTTTTAAAAAGTGAATGTAGAAATGTTAGGCTGAAATAGGGCATGGCATAGGTTTTTGTTGCATGGGACAGATGCCAAATTTGCTGCCAACCAAACTATATTATTAGAACAAAATTTTTGAAAGCAAGAAAAAATATGTTTTGAATTATAATTTTAATAAACTATCTAATATCATAATTATTACTTTAAGAAAACTTATTGTTAGCCAAAAATTATGATAAATATTACTTGAAAACTACAGACTGTTACAATATGTAAAGCATTTTTTCCTTTTCCGGAAAAAAATTACTTTTAGCATCAAATTTCAAGTATACAAGGTATATTCTCCTGAATATTATAATTAACAATAGGTATCTTGCTACCTTGGGTATGTGCCCCTCCTCCCTACACTGTACTATTGGCCTAAAGTACCAAGATCTTAGAAATATATCTGTGTAGAAGCAAGTTATTTGCATCCAGTTTATACCTTTCGACCTACATTTATATATATATATATATATATATATATATATATATATATATATATATATATATATATATAATGTAAGTGTGTGGTTCCCATATTTTTAACTATTACTTTATGTATTCATTAAAAAATTTATTTACTAAAGAAACAAATTAACTGTATATAATGCACAATTTATTTCAAAACTATGCTAAAATTATGGCATATATACTAATTATCACCTTTAATTCTGATTAAATCGTTTTAAAAGTGATTATCTTATATTTTTATAACTTGCTAATTATTTTTTTTTATTATTAGATAGAAGAGAAATAAAATTAATAAGACCTCTTGGAGAGAATTCTTGTAGTGATGGTTTGTATATTATTATTTTAAACACTTATTCTATATGGCTAAACTCATATTAGAACTTTTTTACGAAGAACTTGTTAATGATTAGTGCTCTTTGTAATGTACACTAAAATTATATCACTTAAAGCTATGATCTTTCAAATGTATTATTTAAATGTTTGTGATTACTCTTTCTTGCAAAATTTATTTTTATTTATTTATTTTTTTTTTTCAGTTTCTACTCAAACAATGCTAACTATTCCTCCTGAAGTAGATGTTGTAGCATTATTAGGTATGCATATATACATATACTTCTTAATTTATAAATATCTATTTTTTACAACCAGAGATAGTTTTTGCCACTTTGGTAAAAACAGTATTGATAAAAATTATTGGTACAGTAGGAACCTCAAATCAAACTGTCTGAAATTCAGATTGGCCCCAAATCTCAATATTTATCTTATTTATATAAGATTTTCTTATATCTTTTTATCTACTTGTACTTATTAATTATATAAATTTTGTATGACATGATTTGCAATTTTAAAAAAACTGAATTGATAGCCCTTGTACTCTTTTAACAGTTACTGAAATGTTACTGAAATACAGAATGAAAACCAAAGCTTTTTATACTTTATTCATTTCAAATATCATGTTGTTACACTCCAAAAAGTGGAAGTGAAAATATATATGTATGTACAGGCTGCCCAAGGAGACATCTAAATGTATCTGATATTACTGAGCAGGTCAAGGAACTAGTGCACCAGTGATTGCAGTCTGAACCCAAAATGTTGATTTTACATCCTTATTCTCTTCCTTATGATTACAGAATTGCCACATATCTGCTTAGTCCTGCAAACAAATTTGGCTCTCAAAATGTTCTCAAGTTCATAGAGTGTAAGGGGAAAAGTGTTAATGTTACATCTTTTGGATAAAATTTTTTTTGCAAGGGTTCAAAATTTGGAATTTATGCGGTCTAGATGACTCTTGATTTAGGACTCTTTTTATTACACTTTAAAATTGTATATGAATCTTCATGGAATAAAATCAGAATATTTTAACCTGCTCTGTGAGGGTGCAATATTTCAAATTGTGGTTCTTCTGTAATAAGCTGGCATTCTAAGTAAATTCATGGAGATATTTATAAGATATTAGTCCTCTTTATATCTCTTATAATAATTAATAATATTTAATTTTATAGGTTGGCAAATAAGTAATGCAGAAAATTTTGCTGTAAATGAAATCTATCTTTTACTGTGTTAAAGTAAAAATTCTAAATTGTAGTTTTGTATTTTTATGATTAAATTAATTTTTGATTGAAATTATTCTCTAAGTTTATTGTTACTCTTCTTTATGTTATTGCTTATTAAAATTGTTCTCTGTAGAAATTTTTATTAAAGCACACTTTGCTGTACATAAAGAAAAATATAGATTGTATTACAAAAATTTAACTTTTAATCAATGTTTCTCATTTTTGCTTTTGTTTTTCATTGTCTTTAACTCATCAATATGCAATGCATCAGTATCATTTGAAATAATTTCTGTTTTGTAGGTGAAAATTTTCTCTTTAAAGAAGAAGAAAATTCCTCTTCCAGTTCCAACTCCAGTAATAGTTCCTTTAGAGATTTAGATGTAATGAGCACATCCTCACTGAGAAGGAAGCTTTTTGCCAATGATGAAGAATGTAAAACACCTAGGTATATGTATTTTAAATTCTTAGAAAAAAAATAAAATTTATAGCAATTTTGATAGATATCAGATATGTTTCTCCCTTCTCTGCTGTATACAAATACCTGGTGCTAAATTATCATTTTAAACAATTAAATGCATAAAAATTTAATTTACAAAAACTGTTGGTTTAAATATACATATATAAATGTTATGGGCCCATTACAAGGGTTAGGGAATTCTTACACTGACCCAGGCTAATTGCTCATACAGCAATTGACAAACTGAATGACCAGTCACTACAACAGCTATAGAGCTGCAGCTGACCTACTTGAGGTCCGTCATGGTTCGAAGTTTACTTTGGTCAATTCCAGTAAGGAACAAGTGCTACGGAGCCAAGTTCAGGTCTACTAGAGAAAGATCACTCAGGTGAACCCCGGGCTCGTGACACCTGTACATACCTAAAGGAGGTATACCCCTGAGGTTGTCTCTCATTTAGCACTACCCAGAGGACACATATGGCTTGAAGCTTGTGGCTGCAGACGTGAGAGACGTTGTCTCCCATTACAAGGGTAAGAGAATCCACATTGGCTTGGGTGCACAGTTATAATTAAGGCAGTTGAGAGAGCAAAGAATTTTAAAAAATTATTCCGATTTATTTAGCAAATCCTCCCATAAGCTTCTGGGGTGAAAAACCTGTACATGACAATTTATAGGTCTGTGAGCCAGCCAGTCAGGGTTTCAGTGGAATGCAGTAAGAAGTGTCAATTATATAAGAAAGGCTTAAGTCAACAGGAATTAATTTAGGTGTTTTTATATTTGCCAATGCTATAGAAAGAACAAAAAATAGTCACAAAGTTTTGCTATAAAAGGGTAGAATCTCCTGAACATTATTTTTAGGTACACTTATAATTGGTTATTTTTTTTAGGTTAAAAATATTATTACATATATATATATATTTAGTTTTTGTGTCACTGTTTATGTACTGTCTATAATCTTAACAACTATTTCATAATTTCTCTAAATATTGTGAAAATGCAACATTAGGACTTTATCAATCAATTTTATTGAATACTTTTGATATAATCACATGCAAGGTTTGCTCCATTTAAAAACTAATTTTTAAGATACTGATTTAAAAAAATTTATTTTAACATAATTAGAGTCTAACTTTTGTCATAGAATCTTAATATTGTTTTATTGTGTTGTTGAAAATCTATGCTGTTTCTTGAGAAGAAAAAAAAGTCTTTTTTTATATGACTATTAATAAAGTTATCTTTTCAACTTTCAGACTAGAAAGAAAAGATCTAAATCTAGCAAAACAGTGGTCTACACCCACTATTAATATGCGTAGCTTGCAATCAACACCTTCAGTAAGTAGGAATAAATTATTTTTTATAGCTGAGTTATCTTTACTCTGTGTAGATATATATGTATAATTTCATGTATGTTAGCCAATTTAAATTACCCGCTATACAAGTTAGGGGTTACAAAGTATTGAAAGTTAAGCAAGAAATAGTTGTGAGTTAAGGCTTTCTAAAAATCTTGAAGAGCTCGTTGAAGCTAATTGTCTGGTATAATCTAAATTAGACAGGTTTGCTTTCACTCTTACTTTATAATAATGTGTGTATCAGGGTGGACATGCATCTGGGAAAACTAGGAAATCAGGGAATTGTCAGAGTAATTTAACATTTTAGAAAATACTAGGATATTTATCAATTTGTGGAATTTCTCAAACTTTCAAGAATTTTGGCAGTTTTAAGACAGAATTATTTATGATTCTAGATTAAGTGTAAATATAAATATATTAAAAAGTTTTGAAATTTGTTTCAATTTTTTTTAAGCACTTTTACCTGTTATTAAACAGCTTTTAGGAATGCATTTGTTTTCTTTTAAGTTTATTTGAAGGTAGTGTAAATCTTTTTATATATATTTTTTTTTCACTTCAATTAAAGTCTAAATAGACGTTTCATCACTTTAAGTATCACTGAATATATTCATATACACTGAACAGCCATTACATTATGACCACCCTATAAATATGTAGGACCATCTGTAGCTCTCAAATCAGCCAGCGTCCAGTATAGCATTGACTCCACAAGGTGCTGATAACTAAGTATGAGGTAACTAAGTGCTCGCCAACTGGTCCTACACACATTGCAAGGGGGTAGCGGGGTAGCAGAAATTTGGTTTTGGGACTGCAAATGCTCTATTGGATTAATGTGAAGTGTATTTGGAGGACAAGACATGACTTTCGTCACTAGAATGTTCCCTAAACCATTCCCTTTTTACTTATTAATGACAAAAAATGTTAACTGCACCTCTATAGGAATGCAATCTTTGCTGGATCAAAATTTAGCACATTTCTGTTATCTAACTGTGACATGTCAGACAAATACTAAAGTATTTTTCCTATATTTTGTGGTTACCATGTATATAAATTCTTCCATTTTATCTATTTTTTTTTTCTTTAGGATTTGCTTTCATCGAGTCCCATTACTCCTCCAAATTGTAGTGAATCATGTGTCATTCGTTCATCCCCTCAGATGTCTCCAATTACTGGTCCTTCATCTCATAAAAGTATTCTTTTTTTTATTTTGAAATTAAAATTCTAGACAAATGCTTTGTTTTGATGTTCATTTTTACCTTAAAACCAACATCAGTCTAATTTTATATTTACGGTACAGCCTGTGAAAATTGATATTCATATAAGAATTCAAACAAAAGTATAAACACTGATAAGTTTTTATGTATAAATGTTTTATTAATTGCAATAAAAAAGGTATCATTGGTAGGGACGGGGTCTGGCCAAGTGTAATGTGCTTTCATTATTTATGTACCTCATTTTGAGAATTGTTGTAAACTGTTAGTAAATTTTTTTTATTTTTTTTTTTTTTCAGTTTTATTCTGGATTTCTCTTTGTTATTGCTGGCTGTTTCATACCAGTCAATTGTTGCATATTTCAACTTTCTTATGCACTTTTGTGCATAAACCATCCTTTTTTATTCATGTTTTATTCATGCCTACATTTTATATATTTCTTATGGCTTATTTGCAGTTTTTTAGTCAAGTAGGCAAAATAAGTTACTGTTACTTCCCTTAATTCATTAGAATTACATACCATTTATTTAATAATATGTAGCTAATTTGATATGGTATTAATTGTAAATATTTATTACTCAAAATGTTGAAAAAGATGTAACAAAAATTAGTTTTCTTCATGTTCTTATGTTCTAAATTCTTAGTTTAGATTTCTGCTTACTTTTTAATTATGAAAAGTTTTTAACCTTATGGAAATTGAGAAATCTGCAAGTGTTTAAGAGAAAGCTATTTAATCAAAATGTATTTGTGTTATGACAAATTTTTGCTCTGATGGTTGTAAGGATTTAAGAAGTGATGTGACAATCACCTCTGAAAATATATATATATCATCTTAGAAATGTGAAAAACTTCAAGCTTTAAGATAAAAATGTGTATTGCATAGATGTAAAATAACTGAATTTAATTTTGCCTTACTATATATCATAAATAGCATATATATATATATATATATATATATATATATATATATGAAGAAAAAGATGTTTATTATGTGTGTTAATAACCACACAATCGCTCTTTTCAGTTTAACACTATGCAATTTAAAAAATTCTATGTAATTTGTAGGTATTTTTCTATTTTTGCCAGCAGAAGTAATACAACTGACATGATACAATCCTTTTCTTAATAGAAGTATTATTCCTGCCTCCTCAATTCATAGAAAAAGATGTTGGGGGGAGGGAGAGAATATTCTGTAACTTATGCTTTGAAAGCAATATTACATACGGAGAGGTGTGAGTGGACACAGGGGATATTCATTCTTGCCTTGTCTTCATGAAGTAAAGTTACAAAAACTGCAGTGAAATGGGTTCAATTTATTTCATAAAACCAGTGCAGCTAACTGATAGTACATGCAAAAGGTTTTTCTGACATGCTGTCTGTATCAATTTAGGCTTCATTGGATGAGTTTGAATATTCTCTACTGGTAAAAATCTTGTCTTAGTGCTCAGCCATGTTGTCATGAACTGTTTCAACTCCTTGTTTGAAGTAAATCACTTTAGTTGCTTGGATCAAGGTTTGAGCTGTGGGGAGATTTGGCAATGTCTGTCAACCAGTAGAGCAATGAAGTGGTCACTTCTCTACTGGTTGTAAACTTTTGACACTATTCTGGACGTACTGATGAAATATTAGTCTCTCTGTGAACCTATACCAGCTGGAGAATTTAATCTACAGTTACATGTTTCACCTACAGAAATTAAATAGCTAAGCAGACTTCTCCATAAGACCAGTTTTCTGAAAAAGTTGCCATTTGTGTTTACTGATGGAAAGTGGCTGAAACTGCACAATTGCCAGTGACATATATTAAAATTACTGCAGCCTACTAATTTCTTTATAGCAGATGAAACTCCTGGAATGCATTGTAACTTTACTTTTTGATCCTGTCTCATGTATTTTCAATTTTTAGCATTATAAGATTATTCTTTATAAATTTAAAGGGTTTTTTTAAATAGCAAAGACAAAATGGCACATCTGATATGTTTTGCTAAAGATAGGTTCTACCTACCCAGATGGCAATTGCGTTGTAAACAACTATAGTAATATTTCCTTTGTATGTTTTTTAATATATATATATATATTATATTTTTTTCCTCTTACTTGAATTCATTGATAATTTCAGGCTTCCGTTTGCGTTCCTTTATTGAGAGACTGGACGAAGAAAGTAATTCACAGCAAGTGGGCAAGCCTTCTTCTCAGTGTAATCTTGTACCAGAAAGCTCAATGAGTTTCTCCATGGATTCTCAAGATACTGCTACTTTCCAATCCTATGCATCTGAAAGACAAGATACAGGATACGCTACTGGTAGCATATTCTCATCACAGAATATGACTTCTGATACTAGCACTACTGGATTTCAATCCCGGATTGCTCCTGTCACAGATCTTTTAGATGATTACGAGTTTCTCAATGCTGCTTCTCATATGTCTTATTCAAATGAGAATAGTGAATCCTTGCCTGCATCACCCTCAAAAAATAATCCAGCTGGTTCAGTTATATTTAGTTGTGACAAATGGTCACTTTCACCGAATAATTGCTCAACACCAGCAGCATTTAACTTATAACAAATGTATATTTAGGTAATATTTTTGTATATATGAATGCATATTAGTCAGTGATTACATATCAGTTTTGTAATACTTCCTTTCCAAATGTAAATACAAAGTGTTTTATGTTTCTTTTATTTTCAGTAGAACTCTATTTGTAAATTGCTCCATGTTTTTATGTGTACAATCCTAAAATTATAGATTTTAAGGTGGCTTTGATTGAAGGCTAATCAAACAGATGTTGGTAATGATTTCCTATGGGATGAAAAGAATCTGGGGCATGTTGTTAATTTCATTAATAAGAAACTTATGTGGAAATAAGAATAACGCTGTTTTTATTGTGTAATTTGTGTTTATAAATTACATACACAGATGTTTTAAATCATACAGTTGTTTCATTGACACATACAGTTTTCTATAATAAATATTTATCAGAAATCAATTCCTGGGGAGAGCCTGTTACTTACTGCTTGTATGTTTTGCTCACATATTTATTTTAATCCTTATAAATATTTAAAAATCTGCTAAACTTTCCTGTTTAAAATCTTTAGACTTGCTGTAAAGTATATTGTTTTCAGCTTATTTACTGTTTTGTACAATGGATTTTTTTTCTGTAACATTTAGAAAAAGCTGTTCGATTATTTCAGAACATAACTGTTTAAACAATGGTAGTAAGCAGATTTATGATTAAAATAATTATAAGATGTTCCAATTAGTATTTATTTTTATTCTCTATGCATGTGTATTAAAAATACTTAAACACAAGCACATTGCTGAAAAAGACAAAAAATAGATTGGAGTAAAATATTTAAATTATATTTTTTATATCTATGACAAATTATGCTACTGGAATTTTAAACTTGTAAGCTTTTATGCATACGGCACTTTTAACATAAGTTTTTTAAAGCATGTAGTTTTTATTATGACATACACAGGTTTGTTATAATAAATATTTATCAGGAATCAGTTCCTAAGGTTAGCACGTTATTTACTACTCTTATGTTTTGCTCATATATTTAAATCTCTGCTGTGCTTTTCTTCCTAAAATCTTTAGACTTGCTGCAAAGTATATCGTTTTTCAGCTCATAAAAGTGCTTCTATATAGTGAGTTTTTGTCCATGAAATTTATGAAAAGCTGTAAAATTATTTCATTATGACTACTTGAATAATGTTACTAAGCAGATTTTTGATTTAAATAATTAGATGATGTTGCAAGTAGTATTTTTTATTCTCTTTACATGTTTATTGAAAATTCATGAAGAGAGCCAAACAGAAAAGGACAAATTTAAAATTAGATTATCTAAACAGATTTTAAATTGTATTAAATTTATTATGTAACACCAATTATACTACTAGAATTTTAAGAATGGTGTTTTCAAATTGTTGACAAAAGATGGATTACATGCTACTTAACTTAAATATGTGAGCTTTTATGCATACTGCCCCTTTTTTTAACACAAATTAATATATAATTATATCTTATTCAAACTGGACTTTTTAAGTCAAATATGTATGAATAAAATATTAACTCTTATATAAATGTAATATTTATGTAAAGAATTTGTATTTAAAAGTCATTTGAACAAACTCGTCCAATTGTTTGTCATCAAATATTTTATTCCTTCTGCTATGTTTATTTTTCCATAAAACCGGATTTTATATCAAAGTTTTCCTTCTGATTTCAGGAATGTATGAAACTTAAAATTCATTTAGCATGCTTATTTCATATTAAAATTCTGAAATGTATACAATTATAATGAGGTTATAAATGTCCTTCACCTTAATTCTAGTCATAACAGATACACTGTAAATCTAGTGTTTCACAAGTTCAGTAGTTTTCTATTGAAATTACAATGGATATTTATTTATTTTTAAATCTTTAATTTAGGAAAATAAGTCTAGAACTGTTCTTAATGGCTATGCAATCATTAAAAGTAAAAAATTTTAGAACTGATTCCCTGTGCTTCTATTACTTACAAATTGTTTTAGTAATTTTTTTTTTTACCTAAGTAATCAAATTAGAGGAAAGGTTTATTTCTTTCTTTTAGTTAATTATCATAAATAAAAGTTACGTGAACTGTATAAAGCTAATTTAAGTTTAATTAGAAATTATTATTGTTATATAATGAAGCTTAATAGAATGATTCAGTCAATCATAAAGTATTTTTATGTGCATAACATTACATTGTAACTATTGAGAAGAAAATTTGCATTTTCAGTACATGCAGTTTTCTTTATGCTTAAACAGTTAAGCTGTTATTTTCTCCAAATCTGTGGTAATCAACTTTAAACTCTGATAGATGAAAGGCTCTCCATATATAGACATCAATGATGTAGAAAAAGTGTGGATACAGACCTGAAAAATAGGAAACTATCATAGAATCTGAACACTAAGGGAATAAGGAAGGAAAAATAGAGAATTCTTAAGTGATCCTAAGATTCTGCTATGGGATTATAAACGATCAGTATTGCACATAATCGATCTTCTCCTGTCTTGTATTCAGTGAATGAATAAATTTGCACTATTTTGTGATTGAAATTTCTGTTTTGTTGAATTACTCTTAATATATTCCAAAATCATTGAATTAAACAACTGAAAAGAGAATAGTCAAAGTGGTATGTAATATTGCAAAATTATTTAATTGTAGATGCCATTTTCTATAGTTTAAATGTATTTATATTAGGATTTTATTTTTGCCTGAAATATTCTTGCTTTTTTAAAAAATATATTTCTTGGGTGGTTTCTTAGCTCTAACTAGAGTGGGTGGAGATAATATAGATGTTAAAGAATGGCAACAGTACTGTTGTAAAGAACCTGTCTGGAAAAAAATCTGGAATTATCAAAAAATTTATTTTTTTTGTAGCCACCCTGAGAAATAGAAAAACTTTTATTGTTTGTTTTATTAGGAATGTACTGCCATTATATCCTTGATTATTTTAGTACTTTCATATTAAAAAAAAGCCTTGGATTTCTGTGGCATTAATACATGTCTCCACAGCAGAGCCTTTCATTAATTAAAGATAAAAATTGATTGTAATAGACTTATTGTGCAGCATTTATAATGTCTAATAATTCTAAATAGAGAAGTTTCTCTATTAAGCATTTTTGGTAAGAATATTATATTCAGTTGCATAATATTTAATAAAATAATTAGAAAGAAAATTGAAGATAGTGAATAGTAATTGGCAAGTAGCAGAAGCTAATAATAGAATTGGCAAAAGAAAATCTATTTGCAAGTATAGAAACCATTATGTATATTACATTTAGCTATCTAAGTGTGAAAATTTATATCACATTAACATTTATGACTGTCATTTATTTTAACACTAGAGCTAAGGAAGTAGTCATTTTGCCTTCTTGAGACTTTTTTCTAGTGTAAAACTTTATTTTTTTTAAAAAAATCCTATTTTAACTTTTCTTAAATTTGTGATTTTGACTGAAAATCGTGTATAATGTAATTTTGTAATAATAAATTTTTTATGAAATGTTTTGCCATGCTGTGTTTTTGTCACTTTTGATTACATTAACAAATCTATTATTAATAAGGGCATTGAAAAGTACTGAAGACTTAAGATTGTCTTTCCTTAAATCTAGGTTTTAATTCTTTATTATTTGTCTTTGCCATAAACACATTCTTTACAAATTTTTTACCAATTCATTTGATCTTTCGAAAGTGGTTTATTGGAAATGACTATTAGGTTTAAAACCCCTTTATTGTCTATTGATATGTTTATAAATTCTATTACTAAATACTAAAATTGCTCTAAATACTAAAATTGTAAAAATTGCTTATATTTATTACATTTATTTATTTTCATATACTTTTATTTACCTGCCAACACTGTGTTCAAAAAAGAAATATTGGATTTTTGACCATCTGCCTTGTTTCCAGGGTAAATATAAAAAAGTGGAAGATTTTTAAACATGAAAACATTGAACTTTCCATTTACAGCAATTTTACGCCTATAAATCAAAATTATTACCAAGGCAATCAGAATTTTGCAGTCTGCAACTAAAAGAAATTTCTCTCTCTATTCTTGAAGAAAGATGTGTTCATACTCAGTGGCATTTGATTGCACAACAGTGATGGATATTTTAAGTATAACAGATTCTTCGATTTCATATTAATTTTAACAATTTCACCAAGTAATGTGGAGAGCAAACAAATTTTCATCTTTATAAACTGAATGTTATATAATTTGGTATTCTTTTATACAATTTTTTTATTGGTATGATATAAGGTCATATCGATCGATCAACATGGTAAGTAAAGGCATTATTTTAGACTTTTGGAGGTTGGCAGGTCTATTTGTTATATATTTCTAATTATTTTGATATATGTAGTAGTATATTTATATAAATGTGTGGGGATCTATCAGCTAAATATCAGCCATTGTGGTCAAATTTAAATAAATCATTTCATAGAATAAAGAATCTTTATTCAGTGGAATAAAAGTGAAATTCACAAAAGTTTTGAATACACAAAAACATGTCCCTTTAGTATTTATTTTACAAGTTCAACTTGTCTGTCTTTGAATAATTTATTGCAAAATTCAGCAAGGAGTTTCTGGTCCCATATTGTTTCATTTGCTTTAGTAATTAAATTCATTCTGCATAAGTCAGACAAGAAGAAATATATTTACAAATCACCATTATTAATCGTCACTGCAAAAACTTTGTTCAGTTCTTGTTATAATTAAGAAATTCTTTCTCATCACTTATTTATTAAAATTTAGTATGTAGTTTATGAAGTCACAGAAACTGACTAAATGTATTTAAAAAAATAATGCATATTAAAAAGAAAACAATGCAGCTGTTTGACACTATTTGAACAGTTACAAGCTGACATCAAGATATATGCTTAATCACTGATACTGTGAAAATATATATAACTAAGAAATGTTTAGTACTTCAATTTTCATTCAAGTTGGTATGGAGAAAAACAACTTTACTGTACAAAATTGTCAGTTTATTTAAAATAAAGTTATTTTATGCATAAGTTAATTTTGATTTTTAGACAAATTCAAAGTCATCTCGCGAATGAGAATCCAGGTGATAATTTCATTCTGTCATGCCTCTTTTCCAGTCAAGTAACAATTTCCTTTGATGCACATATCTCAAAGACAATCAAATTTTAAAGATTTATAATTATTTACTGGACAAGGAAGCTTCTTTTCTTCTTTTTTTATCATAAAGAATGAGTATTGCTATTGAATTCATTTTTAAAACCAAACGTTGTTTCATCTGATACCGTATAATGGCTTGATAAATTAGGTCCTTACTTGGATTTTTGGTGTCTATTGGTTTAAATCTTGCCAAGAAGTGCATCCCAGTCGTAAGGTTCCAAACATTCAAGCATAGAGCACAAGCCAAGTTGTTGAAAAAGAGATAAATTCAGCACATGTGCTTTAGTATTATAATATGTGTGTGTGTGTGTAAAGTTTTGAAACATGGTATAGGGATTTGGTGTAGATTTGGCAAATAGTGAAATGCATTATTTTGTGACATAGATTAGTTCTGGATGAAGATAATATAAAGGTCATGAGCATCATTTTCAAAGCAGAATAAAACAAGCATTTATATAAAAAAAAAAAATTTTAAGTCATGCCAATATCAATTACTTTTATGTACAGTTTTCCAGATCTCTGAACTAGAAGAATTGACCCAAGAAGTTCAGACATCAAAAGTGCACCATGTTGAAAAAAAATGGATTAAAAATGAATTATTTGAAATTGTTACCATTTCTCATGGAAGAACTGTGTGTTTAAGATTGCCTCTAACTTTAAACTATAAATATGCAAAGTAGTAAAAACTATCAACCTTTAATTTTGCTGAACTTCAGTAAATTCTTAGAAAAGTTTCAAAACGTGACATATTGAAAGAAAAATAAATTCTTATGCCATTTGGTTTTGTTCAAGCAGTAAAAAAATATTGGAAATCTTTCGTTAATGTTACTTCAGAATAGGATACCCCTTTGACTAATTTAGTGAAATTACTGGCGATGTTTGCAAAGCACAAACGCATAAGCTAATTTCACTTTTAGTTTTGACTGTTAAGCAAAGTGCAGAAATAACGAGGCAATTAATCCCTCAACAGCTTACAAAACCTTAGTTCCAAATTATTAAAAAAATAGCAATAGTGAACTATTGGTGAATAGAATCGTAAATCAGTAAGAAACGACATTCAAAAGTAAATGATAAGATACAGGTTTAATGGCCTCTTTTCACCGAAACCGATCAATTTAATTTCACAAAATCAATAACAAATAAAAATTGGCACATTTAAAATGTAACAAGACGGTTTTACAGGGAGGGCCGGATACCAAAATAATATATGGTAAAATGTAAACGTATTCTATGGATTAGGCGAGATTAACAGAATAAAGTTAGGTAATCATGTTGAGTTTTATTGCCAAGTTGGCGAGGGTACTCTTTACGGGTGTCAAACCTACTCAGAAAATCTATTTTAGTTGGAAATCCATTTTCTTTGACACTTTAAAACGCGCGGGCTGAATAGATCTCTATTTCGCCAAACAACTTCGGTGCATCTCTCCTTCGCTAAGTGTTCTACGCATGGGTGTTTGGAATTTCGTGGTTTGGTCTCATCAGTCCACCTGTCGACTTGGAGCTCAAATCAATAAGCCAACCATAAGTTCGTTCATGTAGTTTTAAGCATCAGATCGATTGAATAGCTTATTAAATATTTATTTAAATAGAATATTGTTTATTAGAGTTATCTCAGTTCTTGCCTTTATCTGACTATGAGTTTTGAATTTGATAGTTAATAGATATAAATATATGGTGATTTCTATTAGTCGAAAGATTTATTAAGTGTCATACGCCGAAATTTGGTTAAAAGATTAAATCTTCCAAAATATCGTGCAACTGTCTGAACTACATTTCAAAGGAATTCTTATCTGTCGCATTTATGTCCTCTCAGGGATCTTTGGAATGCAAGTGCTGATATTTTATTCGTCAGGAGTTGGGACCATTTGTTGCGGAGGTCCAAATGAAAGTCATTTTTATAATGCACTATTCTCTTTTTTGGCTTACAAGATAAAGCGACCTTTGATTCAGATTTCCTTATTAGATTGTTCCTTTTGTTAGTCCACTGGATATGTTGTACCGTCGTACCATCAGCTAGTACCTCGGCTACGACTTCTGGAGCTTCCTGTGGAGGATCTGTCTCCATTATTTAACTTTCTTCCCTGTAGAAGAAACAAAAATATATACCTATTCACTTAATACATGAAACATCCGTTTATCAGCCTCCAACAGTATTGTTACAAATTGTGCTTTTGTAAAAATATAACATTTCAAAAACGTATCCTTTTTTTCCGTTTTCAGCAGGGACATTTACTTAATCGGCATAGAAATCAACAAGCAGTTATCAGAATTTATGGAGGCAACCCTGAAGGTTTCAGTTACCTTCCATCTAGCATAAGAATATGTATAAGCCAGGAAACTTTGAGAAGGCAGTGAGTAAGGTCAGTATGGTGTTTCGTGGCGGTAGCATAAAGAAAAATAATGGAAAAGAGGAAGAGTGACAACCACCAAATAGATAGAATAATTAAAAAAGATTATTATTAAACTTAACATTTAAAACGTAACAAAATATAACACAAATGGTAAAGCATGAAGCTTTTTCTCAATCATCGACAATTCCAAATTCGAAGCCACACTTATGTAAAATTGCTAACCTTGAACAATCTACTACTTTGACAGTTATGCTTGAACAATTATTGACGGCACGTGCCAGATTTAAAAATATACTGTTTTAAAAATTGAAATCGTACGCAATTAAACTGGATCAAAATAAAAATTGTAAAGCCAACAACAAAAAATTGTCAGGGTTTTGAAAAACAGGGGAAGCAGACTCTAAATTCTATGACCCTAAGTTACAGAATTTGACGAAGGTTAAAAAATTATGAGTATCGAAATACGCATAACCGTGCATTCTAATGTATAAGTGTAATGTATAGGGTCTTGCAATGGAGGCATTTGCCACAGACGCATCTATCATAGGGGCACCACATTGTGCACAAAATGCTTGTTATAGGTACTTCGTGATGGAAACGGAATCCGAACGAGAACAATTCGCCCCCGGAAAAGAAAAACTGAAAAATAATATCCAAAGTTCTATAATTCTAGTTAAAGGTTAGGGTTAAAAGACAATTAGTTATAATAATAAAAAAATGTATGTGGGACAATTGACTGTTATGCATATCAGAACAGATTTCAATAATCCTAAAACTGGTAAAATTTATAAAGATGTTTCAGAAGGTATTTATCGGTTATAGAATATAAACTAAATTTAGTAACTGCATTTAGAATCTTTCTATGCTTACATGTAACGACAGTTTCGTGTGGATGTTTTATAAGTTAAACCGAAAGTAGTAAAATCATATCTACGCTTATATTGGGTATAATGTATGGACAGAAATGATGTCTATAAAGTGCATTGAAAAAGGAACCGCAAGCAGTTGGAACTACAATGACGTCATCAACTCCTTCGTGGATGATAAATATATCTATAAAAAAATATATATATATATAATGATAAAAATATAGATAAATGTTATAAATACTTTTCTTTTTCATGTAATGCATAAAATTGTTAGTTTCCTAATTAGGAGTTCATTCAGAATATACTATATGTACAGAAAAATGTTTATATATACAGTCCAGTTTCATCAATGTGACCAAGAGTCAAAGTGCAGAATAACCATCTTTCGAAGAGCGGATCTCTGCGAAATGTGCAAGAAGAGAGTCAACTAGGTTCTTGAAGGTATTCAATGGGATGTTGAGCTATGCAGTGACCCGCTGCACTATGTTACGCGGGTGAGGATCCATAGTGCAAACAACCCGATCGAGGTGGGTACACAGATTCCCGATTGGATTCAAGTCTGGAGAATCTGCTGGCCAAAGAAGTACGGTAAACTCATCTTGCTGCTCTCCAAGCACATACACTGCGATCTTTGTGACACGTCGCATTGTCCTGATAGATGTCATCATCCTGAGAGAAAAACAATTCGCATGTAGGAGTGAACAGGGTCCGAAAGGACAGATGCATAATTGTGTTGATCCATCGTGCCTTCCACAATGATGAGTGAACCCAAAGAATATCACAAAAACATTCTCCTGACCATAATGCTCCTCCTTGGACTCTTTCGGCAATTGTTGCAGGTTGTTTCCATGCCATATACGTGAACGTGCATCTGTCCGATGGACCATAAAACGTGATTCATCGGATAAAAGCCACCTCTCAGTGGAAGTCCAGTTGCGGAACTAGCGTGCAAATTCCAACCTTCGTCAGCGATGAACAGCAGTCAGCATATGTACATTATCCAGGCGTCGTGCGGAAACCTATACGAAGCAAAGTTCGCTGAGCCGTCGTTGTGGAGACACTGTAGATAGCCCTTTGGTTCATATGGGTGGTAAGTTGCTCAACGGTGGCACGCATATTCGCCCAAATCCGCAGCTGTCGTTCACGTATTCCATCTATGATCTGTGGTGCACACCATTTGCCACTTCGCTGATTTTAGATGTGCCATTTTGCCATTCACGGTATACTTTTACCGTGGCGGTCCCCGAACAGTTTACAAAATTAGCCGTTTCGGAAATGCTTCCACCCTTGTCCAGCCAATGATCATGATCTTTTGGACATCGGATAAATTCCTCCGTTTCTGCATGACTGCAAGAACTGAAATATTTTCCGAACACGTACAACACACTTATGTTATGGATATTCGGGAAAATTTCTACATTGCACTCTTGCAAAGTTTCTATAGTAGTTAATCTACTTTGTTCTGCTAGTAATTTCCTTTCTCATAGCTGATATTATTAAAATTTCTTTTCTCCCCTTCTTTTTTCAGTTTCGATAAAAAATCTTGGGGGTTGAATATGTTCCTTTGACCCCCGTCCTCTCCAACGGCAGAGCAGGGAGATGCTAGCTCCGATCAGAGGAGAAAGGACAGGAAAGAGCTGGAACTGGGAGAGATTTGTGCGAACTGCTCGGCACTATTTTGTTGTCGGGACGGTTCAGCCTGATTTATGTTATTAATACTAATGTTTAATCTTCATATTCAGAACTTGTAAATAATAAATGTGTTGTAAAGTGTTTAACAACTGCAGTTAATTCTCGGCAAGACAGGCTATTTAGCGAACCCTGAATACCTGATCCAGTACAGATAGGCGAGCAGGTACAAAAACGAGGCATGCAGTCTCGGGAAGAGAAGCAGACGCTTATCGTACAATAGTAATGCTGATTTAGTTATAACAATTCTGTATTCGTTTTATTCTAAATAATCTTTGAGTAATGCATGGACCGAAGCAGCGTTAACGAAGTAAACTTTCTGAATGCAGTTATTTCCTTTTCAAATTTTATTGTTTATTTTAACTGACTGTGTGTGAACTGACAAAATAAAATATAAATTAAAGATTTAAACTCTGAAAATGCTTACGAATTAATATTACAATAGAATAAAAATTGTAATAACAATCAAAGAAAAACGTATACTGCAAATGCAATAAGCAGATTTTATAGAAAATGAATTGTGAATTGCTATCAAAGGGCTTTGGTATTAATATTATTATAAAAATTCATATAAAAATAAAGCAGTTTTAGAGACTTTTTTCGCATTGGGGAAAAAAGAGAGAGAAGAATTTTAAAGTAATTTGCAGCGAACCCTGTCTTGAGCGCGAGAAAAAAATATAATTATGTTGTTGCCAATGATACTTGGACAAGCCAAGCACGTGGGCCAGAGACCACACGATTTAAGAAAAAGGAATGCGTCTTTCGTCTGATGAACACTGCTAGGGTGAAAGAAAGTCTTAGCTTAAGCATGTCCTCGTAATTTAGAAGCAGGGCCTGCCACCCCCAGAGGTAGGTATCGAACTTGGAGGACATTGTGAACACATACATCACGTGCCCCAGTCACCGTTAACGAACACGGTGGACTTAGATCGGGTCCCGAATCCACAACCCTCCAATAACGAGATCGTTGCCTTTGCCGACTGAGCTACCGCGGCTCCATACAGGTACGTTAAATTCGGAATCCGAAATTTATTTAGATCGATTTTTTTTCTTTGGCGAAGAGACATTCGTCGTGTGGTGACCGAAGTAGAATAGTTTCAACATAACCTATGCATGATGTAGAAAGTGACTAAAATGGGTACCCAGTGTCCAAGGATATACAGACAGCTCTAATGAAAGTTATAAATAATTTAAGACATTTAGGGAGTGGTATGTTTATGTTTAAGGGTAAATCTTAAAGGAGGACAGGGCCCTTCAAGGGATGTAGAGCCAATGATGATGATGATGTTGAAGTTTGTTTACAGCAACAAAAACGCTACGGACAACCCTGCTAAAAGTTAAACAATTTAAGAAATTAGAGACATAAAAAGAAGTTTATAACTTTAGAACTGTATTAGAACACACATAAGAAGTAAAATTCAATATTCCCGTACAAAATAAGTAAATAATAAAAAATAGGAAATTGACTTTTATTTTAAAGACAATTCGTAAACTAATTCTTAAACATAATTCTTAGCAAAAATCTTTTTCTGTCTGCACTAGAGTACAAAATAAATAAATAAGCACAAGCGAAAAAATATATATCGAATATTCAAATCTAGAATATACATGAGTAGTAAAGTAGTGTTTTTTTAAATAATTTTTTTTTTAAATTTAGGAGGAGGCATGTGTAGGTTTATTTACGGCGGCAAAAACGCTACGGGCAGCCCTTCTGAAAGTTAAACAATTTAAGAAATTAGAGACATAAAAAGAAGTTTATAATTTTAGAACTGTATTAGAACACACATAAGAAGTAAAATTCAATACGACCCTACAAAATAAGTTAATAAAAAAATAGGAAATTGACTTTTATTTTAAAGACATTTCGTAAACAAATCCTTAAATATAATTCTTAGCAAAAATCTTTTTCTGTCTGCACTAGAGTGCAAAATAATTAAATAAACATAAGCGACAAAAATATATATCGAATATTCAAATCTAGAAAATACATGAGTAGTAAAGTAGTTTTTTTAAATAATTTTTTAATAATTTTTTTTTTTTTAAATTTAGAAGGCGGCATGTTTAGGTTTATTTACGGCGGCAAAAACGCTACGGGCAGCCCTGCTGAAAGTTAAACAATTTAAGAAATTAGAAACATAAAAAGAAGTTAATTTTAGAACTGTATTAGCTCACACATAAGAAGTAAATTCAATACCCCCTCTACAAATAAGTAAATATAAAAAAATAGTAAATTCACTTTTATTTTAAAGACAATTCGTAAACTAATCCTTAAACACAATTCTTAGAAAAAATCTTTTTCTGTCTGCAGTAGAGTGTAAAATAAGTAAATAAACAGAAGCGACAAAAATATATATCGTATATTCATATCTAGAAAATACATGAGTAGTAAAGAAGTGTTTTTTTAAATAATTTTTTTTTTTAATTTAGGAGGCGGCATATTTAAGTTTATTTAAGACGGCAAAAATGCTACGGGCATCCCTTTTGAAAGTCAAACAATTCAAGGTAATTTCAATTCGAGACATAAATTTTTTTTTATAGTTTTAGAATTGTACTGGAACACATTAAATGAAAAATTTTAGAAAAAATTACAAAGTAAATAAATAAATAAGAAAATGACTTTTAAAGACACTTGACATATTATAGTTCCGAGATCTGGTTTCTAAAGTACTTAAACTAATCATTAAACTAAATTATTCTGAAAAGAAACACTATAACCTATAAGTGCTCTTTCGGTTTCTAACAATATTCAAATTGTTACGCCTTTGATAAAGGCTTATCTATCTTTTCACAAATTTATCTCCTTTAATTATTTTTTAAACTCTAAGCTAAATATTTTCATTATTTCCGTTTAGATATCAAATTCATAAAATAACGTATAAACAAAATAAATTTAATTCTGGATAACTAGTCTATTACGATCATAAAAATTTAATATTATTATTGCTACCATCTAAATCATGTCAAGAGGATAGAGATTTTAAAATTTACCAACCACTAAATAATTTATATTGATGCTTTTAAAAAACCAAAGTTAATCATAGCATAATTATTTATAAAAAACACTAATCGACTGTGTTCTAATAATAAATCGTGAGCTCAAAATGATTATCTTATTTAATTGAAAGGAAAACTTACTTCTGAGTCACAATTTCAGCATTTAGAAATTTTTATAGTAGTATAAAATCACTCATAAAATTTCCTAAATAATTTGTAATTTATAGATGAATAAATCAAGGTCTTGTATAATACATCGAGACAGATACTTGAAAATCTTCTTCAGTATCATATTTCATTTACCTAATCTGGAACATGCTCAAAACACGATCAGTAGTGCTGCCATCTAGTGGCATTTTTATATACAGAACAAAAGTGAACGCATTTAAATAAAATTTAAAGTTGACTCTGAATGATTTTTTGGGTGTCATATATTATGCACAAAAATCGTAACATACAAAGAAAATAAAGCTTTTATTTCTTAGTGAGCATCAAATTTAGTGTAATGAAGAATTAAAATAGGAGAGGTTAGTTTATTTTACAAATTAACGCACATAATAGTATAGTATTTATGTTCCTATTCCCTGTTATGTCTTGACAACTATCAGAAGACTAGCATGCAATGATTTAAAATGAAAATAAATTCATCTGAATTAGAATTGCAGCTATCCTTATATATCTTTTCTAAAATTAAATATTATTCTGTGAAGAGTCAACAAGTTCATGGAATCATATATTTTGAAACTTTATAGGTTATACAGAAGTATAGCAATTATTATTAGTTAGCAAGAGAGCAATAAAAGGTTTTTTTTACTTAGAATTACTTTTAAGAATTAGTTTCAGTTTCTTAAAGCCAAATCTTGAAACACTTACCTAAACTATGCTATGCCAAGTGTCTTTAAATTAAAAGTCATTTTCCCATTTTCTATTTATTTTGTAATTTTTTTTCTAAAATTTTGTATTTAAAATGTTTTAATACAGTATTAAAACTATAAAAATCTTTTAATGTTTTAAATTTTTTTTAACTGTTTAACTTTTATATGTTTCCTGGACTATACAACTTCAAATGTTATTAAAACCCCTTACAGTAAAATTGTGAATTACTTGAAATTACAGCTACTTCATTTTTCAAATTCAATTTTATGGATAATCAAAGAAATGTTATCTCTATTATTGCATGTATTTAATATTGATTTATAAATTTACTGCATGTATGAAAAATAGATATTTAGGAATAGTTTTTTAATAAAAAACAGCAAAACAGAATGTTTCATTTTTTTTAAAGAAAAGAAAAGAAAGAAGGATGGGCTTTTATTATTGAAACATATTACAGGATTCAAAATTTAAAAACCAACATTTTTTAAAAAAAAGTTTAGAATTTTTTTTAGAAAAAAAATTATTTATTTCAGCATTAAATTAGTTACTTTTAAAATCTTTCTAAAAAAGCTTTTTAGTTTCTACTGGCTTCTTTGATTTTCTTTTTTAATTTGATCACTTGCAGTATGATTGTTAAATATCAACCATTTTATAACTACTGATTTCAAGTCCTAATCTTACACCAATAATATAATAAAGTTAATAATCATTATGCTTGAAATGTCCACTAGTGCCAGTCTGTTTCAACTCTCTCTTTTTAAGCCTCTTTCTGTTTATAGCAACAATTTTTACAATACTTTTAAAGTTATGATAGCTACATTGGAAAAGGCATTGATTTCATAACTGGATGGTTTCAAATTCAAGCTTGCCAAAGATTTGTCAGGTTCATTAATGCTGGCAGGGGCATGTGAAGTATGTTTATGGTTGCAATTTTCTTCAAGTTATCAAACAATACCTTTGGAGATGGCAGGCTAAGCATGGGGGTCCTTCAATGGGTTCCAGCTTCTACACTGATGAGCCAAAACATTATGACTACCCCTACATTTTGCAATGAACTCGCTTGGATGACATGGAAGGCACGTGATCAGGTGGAGTGGTATTTAACTGCTGCTGGAGAGTATGAAGAATCATTCTTTCACTTACTTTTCTGTGTGATGGGAAAGGCTGTGGATCTAAACGATTTTGATAGAGGGCAGATTATAATGATTCGAAGGCTCAGAACAAGTATTTCCAAACCTACACGACTCGTGGGTTGTTCACGATCTACAGTTGTTAGTCTTATGCAAAGTGGATGAATGATGGTGAAACCTGCAGTAGACAACATGGTGTTGGATGACCACACGCTATCAAAGAAAAAGGTTGTTCGAGACTGTCTTGCATGGTGAAACAAAACCGGAGCAAGACAGTGGCTCAGCTGACAACTCAATACAATGCAGGGCCAAGTAGAATAGTATTGGAGCACACTGTTCGGCAGACACTGTTGGACATGGGGCTACGTAGCAAATGTCCCACTCATGTGCCTCTGAGCCTATGCTGGGCCCGGGAACATCGTGACTGGTCCCTGGATCAGTGGGAGAGAGTTGCCTGGTCAGATGAATCAGTTTGTCATTCATCACGCTGATGGCCATGTCAGGATACACCGTCTTCCAAGTGAACAGTTGCTCCCTCAATGTACAGCAGGTCATAAACTGGCCGGGGCTGGCAGTTTTATGCTTTGGGAGATGTTCTATTGGGTGTCTCTGGGACCCGTGGTTGTGGTAGAGCAGACCATGAATGCTACAGCGTATCTGAACATCAGCTTAGAGTTCAAAAACCATGCTTAAACATCTGGTACAATCTGCTCCTGCTTTCTACCAAGGACTTGTGGCATCCATGCCAAGGTGGGTTGAAGCTGTGTTACACGCCGACAGTGGGCCAACTTGTTATTGACAGGTGGTCATAATGTTTTAGCTGAGTGTAAATTATGAGGATTTATTTTGTTTGTGTTGTTCTAGGGCTACTGTTGGTTACCTATATGATGTTCCCATAATAAAATGGCTCCAAAATGGTAGTGGTCTATTAAACACACACACACACAAAACACCTTTAAGGAACAGAAATTTTTTATTTTCATAGAATAGGCAAAACAATATTAAAAAAATCCAATTAACAAATGTAATAAAAAATGAAAGACATATAAACATCAGTTCAAAAGCACCTTAAAACATCAACAATTTACATTAAAATACATTTAAAGCATAAACCCCCACATAAATGTATCATAAAATATTAAATATCAAATTAAAAAAAAGGATCACAAACTGCTGTACACGAACTTGGTTTATACAATTCACTTATACCTGATTTAATAATAATTTAAAATCTATATACTGACAAGCAATACTCTAATTTTTGTTAAAAAAAAAACAGAACCAAAGTTTTCAAATTTCTCAGAATTAAAGAAAAAAAAGCAACTTACTATGTAGAGCACCATAGATATATTGATTGTATGAGCAAATTTCCTTGCTTTAAACATAGTTACTTTAAATGCTATATCCAAGCATAAAGGTATTGCATAAATAAAATTAAGAAAAATAAAGAAAAACTTACTATAAAGCTGAATAACAGTACCGAATATTATTCAATATTCATGATGTTGCAGAAGGCATTTCAAATCTACCTCTTCCTTCAGCACCAATTTTATAGAATGTAGCCCACAGTAGCCAAGGTTAAGTGAAAAATTGTTTTTCAAAATGCTGAATTTAGTCAGAGATTTTAAATGTAGGAATATAGTTCACTGAAATCAACTAGAGGACAAAATACTCCACAATTTTCCTAAGTAGGATAATTAAGTAGAAAACAAAATCAAAGCATATTTTAAGAGATATGGTGAAATAATATTGACATAAGATACAAAAAATTATGCAGCAACAATGAAATAACCCAAATGTAGAAATTATAATATTAAAAACATACATTTCATAATTTTATGTACTAAGAGTAAATAATGTATATCTATAATTTATTGCACGGCAAAGTACAATGCTGAAACTATTTAAAAGTTTTATATAAAGCATGATAAATGACCCAAATTAAACATAAATCTCCAAAAGCTTAAAAATAAAATATTGATTTTTGAATTAAAAAAAACAAAAAAAACCTGTGATTAATTATATGAGTGGCATTAATCAAAATTCATACACCATGTAAAACAATTACAATAAACAGAGACATATAATATAATACAATAAAAGAAAGTTTGAGATTCTGAATAATGCTAAATAGTCATCTCATATTTATAACTGTAACAAAATAAAATGCAAAACTGCCCAACAAATTTAGTACAATTTATGACAAACATACAGACTGATAAAAAGGATAATTAAAATTTGTTCAAAAGTAAATCATAAAATCATCACACAAATATATTAATATTTTACATTTAATATTCACAAAACACAGACACTAAATAAAACAAGCAAAATCTTTCAGGATAAAAACACATTTTGCTGATGGCACAACATATGAAAAATAAAAATGTTATAACAAAAGTTAAAAATTGTTATTTCCATTGGAACAGCTTAAAAATACATTTAAACTCTCCAACCTAATTCATGGCACAAATATCGATTTATCACATAAATTAATTGTAATTTTATACTAACCCCTTGCCAGTGCCACATATTTATGATGCCTGAATTGATTTCAGACAGCAGAGTTTTTTGTAATTATTAATTCCAGAATAAATAGCAGTAATTGTCAATCATGTACAATTTATTTAGACTGTCTAAGTTTATCAATATTATTGAAAAAGGAAAGGGCATAAATGATGATGACTATGAACATCTTATTATGTATGGTCAGGTGATTATGTCATTAATGAAACTGTTGTTAGGTAACAGATTATTGCATTGGCACAAACAATTATTATATTTCACTGTAAAAAAATATGATGTAGACATGTATGCAGTGTTGTATTTTTGTTGTATATGAGCCATTTCCTTTTAATATAAGTCCTTTATTGACCAAAAGTTAATTAATAACAATGAATGCTATCTATTATGAGCCTTTTATCTATAAATAGTTACTCTCGAAAATTCTAGGATTAGACAAAGTAATTTATTCAAAATCCTGCTGTTGAATTTACTTCAGCGTTAGTTTATTATATTTACCTCCAAATCTATCATTTATTTTATCTATCGTTAGATTTATTTTGCTATTGATACATTTTGAGTAAATATAACTGTATTCCATTAGTTTTTTATGTGTATATCAAGATATGAAAAACAATAACTACACTTCAATGAAATTTTGCAAACCAGCCATTTTCCAACCTTGTATACTGACACTATGCACAATATAAAACAGAAGATTTTTATTTCTTTTTGACAAATATTTCAGAAATATATGCCACAGGTAAGGGGTTAAGGAATAATTAAAAAAGTCATCCATCTGCATATTTCATTAACAGACTACTTTTCTGAATGTTACAATCCCACATACACATAATGCAGAATACTTTATGTAATAGAAAAAAATTATGATAGAAATGGCACACATTTTCAGAATTTGTTAATTAATTATATTTAGCTGACACAGATATTTCAAAATGTTCTGGTATATTTTACAGGCAATATTAACATTTTGAACCTTCATATTACTTAAGAAAACAAACAAATTAATATGGAAAATATTTACAGTAATAATGACAATGTTAACAAAAATGAGCAAATATAACTAACTGCAACAAGATATCAACAAAATATTCAAGATACCCAAGACAATTTCACAGAATTAGAGGTCAAAACAATAAAAAGTAAAATGCCTTTAACTATTTGAACAGAAGCCAAGTAAAACTAAACTTAAAATAGTTACAAACTAATTTTTGTATACTGATAGATATAAACTGAAACATTCATACAAAAAGTTCTTTTTAATACCAGGAAACATACACAATTGGCATAATATTATGAAGAAGAATAAAAGAAGTTGGTTTTTAAAATACCGTGATATATTTAAAAAGTTTTCACAGATATTGAATGCTTAAAAATTTATCTCAATATTTATATGTTAATAAAAAAATAATTCAATAAATGAAACAAATGATCTTCGCTATTTTTTCAAATAATTATGTTTAGTAATCTACATTAAGATTTAAACTGTTATTATGATTATGATTATTTAAACATACCAATAGTTTAACAAGCTGCATATAGGAAGTAAACTGAAATTGTATTTTTAACTACTCACTACCAGCAAAAACTGGATGCATAATTTTCATTCATGCACCTTTAAAATGTTTAAATGAATCACTAAAATAAGCATTTTTCTCATAGAAGTAAAATACTTCTTGCTCAGTATCTTTAAGTGATGAACAGAAATATCAGAATA
The DNA here is from genome assembly GCA_032207245.1 of Pardosa pseudoannulata. NCBI lineage: Eukaryota > Metazoa > Arthropoda > Arachnida > Araneae > Lycosidae > Pardosa > Pardosa pseudoannulata. The sequence continues at coordinate 129,458,274 of CM063506.1, read as the reverse complement.
GAAGAGAAACCGTTCAGTAGAATAAAGTATATGAGAAATTATAGGTAATCGAGTATTTAATTTGATGAACTACAGATTTACATACAAAATAAATGTTAAGTCAGTAGGAGAAAAACACATTTAAATATTTCAGAGAGATATTTTGTATAGTAAATTTTTCTAATGTTAATTAGTTCTAAACAGTTTAATTAACAATCTGAAATATATCACTGATTAATTGAGACACATATAAAATTATACAATAAAGTGCACACAACTATTAAGCTTTTTTTTTGTTTTAAATTTAGAGTGCTACAATAATTTTTGGCTACACAAGGAATAATTGCAATAGAACTCAACAAAAAATAATTAGTTTTAAGATACTATAAATATCTATGTCAGAAGTGGAATTTGAACTCAGATTACAGAAAAGTCTGACCTATTTAGTTACTATTCAATCCACATTAACTTGCTTCTAGGCTTCTGAAATTAAGGAGATAAATATTTTATGTGGGGAAAATTGTCTTACACAAAATGCATGATAAAAACTTTAAAGTTAATATTTAAAGCTTATTAACTTTAAATCTTTAAGCAAAATTTGAATTTTAGAGAAAAAAGTTTAATTGGTTGTGCAGTAGCATGCACATAAAGAAAATTAGTTAACTGCTACTTTGTGGAAATTTTAGTAATTAATTAGGTTTAAAGAAGTTCAATATGAGTTTAATAAATCCATTAAAATTCATTACCTCTACTTACAGCACCTTCTTTTTGCTTAAGAAATAATTTTTCACAATATAAGAGAATAACTTGCAGATAAGAGAGGAGATTAAATACAAATACTAGCAAATTGTTAATTTCTTTTTGCACTTTCAGTACAATTTTTACATAACTTCTAGTAAACATTGCTTAAGGTTATTATAAATAGAAGCATGAATATTAAATTTTTTCCTTGCATAAAGATCTATTAAGGAAAAAAAAAGAGAGATAAATTGAAATAATTTTTAATCCATAATTTTGCAGCTATATGCAGTTTCTGGTTATTTGTTTAGGTAGCTTTTAGCGAACATTGCTTAAGATGTTTTTAAATATAAGCAATTGTAAAAAATAATTTAAAAATTTTTGCTGACCTAGGGTCTATTAGAAAAAAATTAGAATAGTTTGTTTTTTAATACACATTTCCAAAGCTACATGTAGATTTCTCTGATTGAGATTATAGACAGAAAAGTTGATTAACTTTTTTATAAGCAATAACTTTGAAATAATTTAGGATGTTAAAGAAATAACCTTTAGGTTAATATGTTTTCATTAAGCATAATATTGAATTCTTTGTCACAGATATGTGTACAAATACAAATATGACAGAAAAGATTACTGATAAACTCTAATATGATTGTAAACATTTGAAATAGTTTAAAGCAAATTCAGATAGAGAATATTCACTTTTTTTTCAATATTTTAAAGATAGATAATAGGAAGATCAAATGCATTCAGTTATAAAATTACCACTTACTTTTAAAATTTATTTTTTGAAATATGTATAAACTCTCCTTTAGCACAATACTCATTACAAATTCTTTTAAGAAATAAATTACTCCCATAGTATTTTGGCATATCACACTTTTGCATGTTTCAGTTCTACACATTTGGCATCATTCAGGTAACGCATTTTATTATCAACCTGGAAATGAAGCTCAAATTTGAGATTCAAAATAACAAAAAAATAAGTGCACTATATATTACAATTTTAATGATCAACAACAATCCATGCTTTACTGATGTAATGAAGAATTTACAACACTGAACTTTAAAAATGATAAAGAAATTTATATTTATCACTTTCAACACTTATTCCCAAACAATAGTTCTGAATATCTACATTTCTTGGCACTATGTTTCAGCTGAAATTACAAAGTACATAAATCTTAAAACTGCACACTAGGCATTAACTATGAAAACTTATAAACTTCCTGTCTCTCTTTTTCTTTTTTTTTTTTGCGTATTAAAGGATCTCATCTATAAAACACAGTACAAAAACGCTCAATAACTCATCTTACATTTACTTCCCAGTTATTCATATTTGAACTATGATAAAAGCTCTCCGAGAAGAACACAAATATCTCATTGAGAGCTTCTCATTTTTCTAATAAAATTTTCATGCATTTAAAAATTAACGCCTTCCCAAATGTTGCTAGATTTACAATAGAAAAGAGCAACTTTAACATAAATCTACAGTATTCAAAAATATTATGACAGCGTTGATTAAAAAAAGGTGAAGTTTACAATGTTAAGAAAGTAAAATACTAAAAATAAAGCAATTTCGAATATTTTATGAATTACAGTTAAGTCTCTATATAACAATAACTCTAGATTCCCCTCTCCAAATAAATAAATAATAATAATAAAACCACTACATGAAGCAGAAATGGAGTGATACAGTCTACTATTTTGCTACATATGGGCTACACAAAACTCCTTAGAACAGTTCTTGTAACTTTTAAATCACACAATTATTATTATATTTTTTGTAAAATTTAAAATATACAAAAGTTATAGTTATTTTATGATGAATTTATTAATTATAAGTAATTAAAATAAACCCAAATTTGGTAAATACAAAAATAGTGCATAGCTCACATTTTAAAAACGTATAGAAACCCCATTTAATCAACAATTATATGCTAAGCTATGATAGAAGAGAAAAAAACCCCCTGCTTTTAATTACAGATAAAGGAATGTTCATAAAATGGTTTTCATCAGCAAAAAGAAGGAAACACAGTATTGAGCATGGTTTCTTCAGTCTGAATTCCATATCAATGATATCAAAACTCCCTAAATTCATTAAATGTAAGTTTTATTTCATGTAAAATACATCATATTCAAGGTTCCATAAAAATATTGCTTTCTTTAAAATCTATTTAAATGAAAGTCTGCTATACAGAGACTCAACTGTGTTTTATATAAGCAGTTATGAATGCAATTCTAAAACATTCTATAAGCTATAAACTACATTCTCTGTTTTTAAATGGGCATGGAAAGGAAAAAGCTATGCTTGTAAGTACAGGAATGTATAATGAAATTGAAATAGCAATTTTGTTACATTTCATAAACAGACATGAACAAAAAAGTTTTTTATATATAAGTAATCATTTTTAGAAAAAGAACTTAAATGTAACTATGTAAGCACCAAATGACTGAAATGCAACATTTTTATGAGGTATTTTTCTATTTTTTTTATAAAGATTACAAAATGTAATATCTTTGTATCTCCTACATACAGTATGGTAATTGATTGTCTAATTAAAAAATACAGAACAGTGATTAACTAATTTCAGGAATCATGATTTCATATCTGTTATTGTATTGATTTGTCTATTGTTAAGTAATAAAAGTTTTCATATTACTATTTGCTAAATTTAAATACATTTCAGGGTACTTGTTTAAAAGGAAACAAATACTTTAATGCACTACATTGCAACTATTTTAGAAAATACAAAACATTGTTTTTTTAAACAATCTCTAGAACAATAGTATCTATTTCAATTTATGATTAAATAATTTCTTTTGTTAGATAAATGTGCAAAACAAATGAGAATTGTTGTATTAAGAGTAAAGAACTAAAAAAATAAGTTTACATAAAAATAAGTTTTAATATATTTTATCCCTTTCTTATTATATACACACACACATAAATATATATATATATATATATATATATATATATATATATATAATATGAAAGGGATAATGAATTAAAACTATTATTACTTATAAAAAAGTAAAAAAATTCACGATTATTAATGTTATACACTGAAAAAATATATTTTTTTCAAGTATAATGTAGTCAATATTATTTGGAATCGAAACATTTGAAAATAAACAGAGCACCTTGAATCTCTTAAGCTATTCGAGTACATGATTATATTAACTAATATTTTAAGGTATAAAAAAACTGCTTTAAAAACAGGGGTCAGCAAACTTTTAGGCCAGATCATAAAAATATTAGGTTTGGCATGTCAAGTTGCAAAATCAGACAGGTAAAATTTTTGATGGGTAATTCAAATAAAGACAAATAAAAAAGTTTATATATATAAAAGCTAGAAAATGATATATATATATATATATATATATATATATATATATATATATATATATGATATTTATGCCCATTATTGTTTATACTTAGGAACAAAAAATTTTTTTAGTGAACTTATAATAGTACAATGCAAATTTGTGTAATAATATACAGAATGAAACTATTTCTTCTGAGGCAATATTTATTTCATCTTAGTGGATTTTAAAGTCAGCAATTCCTATCATTGAAATTGACAGTAAGGGTCATTCAGTTAATAACAACCTGTTCTGGAATTTTATATATTTAACAATTTTTAAAATATATTTATTTAATTATTTACTTTCAAATATAGATATAAAATTCCCATGCAAATTATTTTAAATTGGCTGCATTTATCTTTAGAAAGATATTTATAGAAAAGGATCAGATGATTTTCTATAAATATCTTCCTCCTGAGACTTCTCAATTATGTAGTGAAATTTTGAAATATAGCAGACTCTTAAGTAACTGGGATCATAATATCCAAATGGAGAGCATGTTTACTGGATAAAGAAAATTGTTTGATAATGATATAGTCCTAAGACAATGTCCTGGTTTTCAGAAAAAAATCTTGATTGCAAAAAGTTAGACTGTTCTGAAAAAACGAACAAAGAAACAGTGTAACAATAAATTGACAAAGATTCAAAGTTGAAATATTATGAGGTATTTTAAGTGAAGATGGCATTCTGTTGCACATCACCTATGGTTCAGAAGAAAGAATTCTGAAGAATGTCTTGAAAGTGATGAAGAATAAAAAATTTAAGTCATGGGGATGCATATACCTTTTGCATGTCTATCAATATATGATAACCATTTTTAGAACTGTAATTTAAATTCAGAAACAAATTTGATAAACTAACAACACACCAGTAGAACCATGTGCAGTCATCATTAAAATTTAGATTGGATATGCCCGGCCTTGACATTTCCATTTGATTTACTACCACAGTTTGGATAGAAACAGATAGCGGGCTGTAATTTGGTGACCCCTGGTGTAGAGTATAAAAGGTTTCCTGAATCCAAAAGGAAACTGAGATTTTACAAATAAATGCCATTTACTGACAGACCTCAAAAATAAGTATAATAACTTACAATAAAGAAATATATATATATATATATATATATATATATATATATATATATATATATATATATATATATATATATATATATATATATATATATATAATATATATAAATATATATATAATATATATATATATATATATATATATATATATATATATATATATATATATATATATATATATATATATATATATATATATTTATATGATGAAAAAATATATTACAAAAAGTAAACACAGGCTATTTCAAAGTTTTTTTTAACTGAAAATGATATTATTTAGAGCATTAAAACTTTCATTGGCAAAAACATCAATGAGATAATGTATTTTAACTTTTGTAATTATCTAATTGAGGTTTTAAAAATGATTACTTTTATAATATTATATAGAAACAGTTTAATCATCCTACAAATTCAGTTTTCTTACTTTCCAAGCTCTCTATATACAATTCAAGAGAATACTACTTCTATCCTGATGTAAAGTGCATACATATACCAGCCTCAACAAATTTAGAAAATGAACAGAAAAGTAAAAAAATAATAATTAAACATATTTAAAACAAAACACCTGTTTACAAAACTTCTAAACATCACTTCCTAATCACTATATCACATCAAATCCTTTTAATAAATTTGGGGAACAGGAAACAAATTCAAATTGTTTAAGCTTTAAATCAGCTCGTTTATCAGTTATTGCCAAGGAATGTTGAGAAACACACATATACAAAATTTAAAAAGTGCCTGCAAAAGGAATGGTTTTCAAAATTGAGAGGTAAAACATCAAAATATATATATATACACACACAAAAGACAATGTCATGCAAAGTTGTGAATGAATAAAAGCTAAAGAATGAGCTGTGACAAACATAGTACCATACTTAATATTCATTTCAGAACTTATATGCTTTTAATTAAATGATTACAAAATAAGTCATTACAACTAAAAATGAAACACTAAACAAAATAACACACAGACTGAAACCAGGGTTTTCAATAAATTTTAGAATTTTAGACATAAAAGTATTTCATTTTTGATTTTTATGTTCTGAGATAAAATTTAAAGAATAATCCAATAAACATAAAATATTAAAAGCTCAGAATTTGGATACACTTCAATTACTACATTTTTGAAAACTTTTCTTAGCTTTAAATCCAATAAGTTAACAGTCCATAATGAAAGAAGAAAGTAATTCCATACATTTACTAGTGTATGGAAATATGTAAGTATTATGCATTCAGTTATGTGTAAGTTAACACTGTTACAACTTAATTTAATAAAAGTAAAATACTACATTTTATGCAGTCACTTTAGCTGTTCCTCCGAAAACATACAAGGGCACTATTAATTAAAAGTGTATCACAAGCTAACATTATTTTCATTCCCACTAAACCATTTAATATCCCTCAATGAACGCATATTTATATCTTAACATATGTGCATAATACATATTAAATAAAATAATATAATCAAGATAATTTTTAAATTAAGAGGTTGAAAACCACTGATTTCAGTTCATCTGAATGCATCTCTTCTCAACACTACAAGAAGCAAATGAATGAAACAGCAAACACTAAATGGACAATGTATCCTCATACTCTGGACGGTTGGATAACTGTGTTATTATTCATACGAACTGTTCTCTCTGTGTTGTCATTGTAATCAGCATGATCTAACAGATAACTCTGTTCAAGATCTATTTCAAAACCAGGATTGGCAATAATGCGAGGCAGATTTTCTTCTGGAACATCTATAAAAATATTTAGAGGTTATTCAAAATAAAAATAGATTTTGATTAGTGAAACAAAATTAAAATATGAACATTCCAAAGACACTGCAATGTGAAACTAATAAATAGAAAACAAAGTACTAACACATAAATAATTAGAAAAACTTGTGCAATATAAAGCTAACAATAAAAATATAATGCTTACTAAATATATATCAATCATTACAATTAACTCCTCTTTCCACAATTATTTGTATAAGATCATTAATAACTAAATAAAGTTCTTAGGCAATATTAAAAAGGAAATAGTTTCTGATTTAAAAATGGAAAAACAAGAATTAAAAGAACTATAAAATGCTTACATCTTTTAAGATATATATATATATATATATATATATATATATATATATATATATATATATATATATATATATATATATAATCCTACAATGGCAATAGATAACTTTGAATATAGAACAAAATGAGAAAAATGAAAATAAAGTAAGAAGTTATGATAGAAATAATTCAAAACAACCTTTGAAACTTAAACACAAAAACAAAACTAGTATCACAAAATATTTTAGTTTTTTAATGTGAATGGATTTTTTTAAAGCAATAATAAATAAATAAATATATAAAAATAAAATAAAATAAAAGTAATACCTATAAATATATTTAAAACTATAATTACAATAAAATACTATATAAAAGAAACCATTCTCTTACTTTGTTGCACTGACTTATTTATTTGAAAAGTACTCTTACCATGTCTATGTTCTTTATAGATAAGTGCACAGCTTAGCAGAGATAAAGTAAACACTGTCCCAGCAACCATGCAGATTGCAATCAGCCATGCAGTTGAGCTGAAATCTTCAGCATCAGCAAGCATCTTACCAAAAACTTCTGAAAAAGGAATGATATTTTTCTTTCGATCAGTGAATTTTACATATAATAGTTTTATAAACTAATAATGCTCTTTATAAATCTATAAACTATATAAAGAATGTCACTCTCTATTATTACTACTAATGATACAGCCTTGTTTTAAACAAATCCAAATTTTGATATTTATATTTCCCTATTACAAAATTTTAATAAAACTTTATTTTTTAATAAAATCATACAAAAATTATAGCTCATATAGTTAGGTAAAATAAATACTTAAAATTCAGACAAAATAATACTAGACTTAAAGCTAATTGGATTCATCTTTAAAATGCACAGATAATATTGAGTAATTTTAATAACTTTTCAAACAACCAGATAGTTAAAATCCACTGTGATTATTATTATGAAAGAGCAGTAGGATAGCCAATATGCTAATATTTGTGTCTTTTAACCCTTTGGATTTGACAATAGTGAAATTCTCTGAATCCTACAATAGCCAAAGAGGTGTGATTGTTGATATCTGCAGGAAAAGAGAATAATGGTGCAGTAAGGACTCTCGTAAACACTTGAGGGAAAAAAAGACCCCTCCTTTACCTCTCAGATGTTTTCAACACAGCAAGAAATTGCTAGTGGCTGTTCAGTAAAGAAAAATTTTATAGCTACTCTTTCTGATTTTGGATAAAGTGCATAATTTTAATATATCTTATAAAAAGGCAATCTATTATTAGTATTCCCCACAAGCATTTAAAGAGTGTATACAGATATCCTTTCTAATTCAATACCCAAGAACACTAGATAAATGGTTACAACCAACCAAGAAGGAATGTTGAAAAGAAGAATGCAGTGGGTTGTTCCCTCTTGAGAGATGAGGTACAACCTGATTTCCTAGATTGATAAGTGAACAAAAAATTGGGAGAAGGAAATCACATAACTCACTATTGAGGTTAACCACATTTTCAACTACTGAGGTGGGAACCAGAGGAAATTTTAATGACTAGGGCTTAAAGAGTTAAGTTACAGTTCGAATTCAATATAATGAAATCATTGTACCGAAAAATTCAGAACATCAAAGTGGACTAGAAAATAAACTAGCAAAAACTGTAATTCTATTAATCAACATCTTATTTACATGAATACCTCAAAACTTGAATCAAAATATAAGGATCTTTTATCAAAATATAAGGAGCACATACCATCACTTATATAACACAGATGCTACCGAAAGCAGAAGAGCAAACCAACAAAGGTTATAAAACTAAGGTAGACATGAAACTGAATAAAAATTGAAATAATTATTGATAAACATACCAGGAGGATCAACAGGTTTTGCAGTAGATGCTTGGACAGAAACAGATTCTCCAGCCCCTAATTTATTTGTAGCCCACATCCTGAATGTATAGTCAGTTCCAGGTTTCAGCTGATAGACAAAAAACTGTCTCTAGAGACAGAAAAAAAAAGATCAAAATTAATTTAAATTCTATTGAAATAAGGGTAGCTAAAATTTTGCATATAATGAATAACATGAAAGTAAATGATTATAAATGTACTCATCTATCTTTTACTCTATAGGGTTTTGTTTGGAGCACTATGGTCTACTTTTTGCAATTGAATAACTCTATATGGTTCAAATTTACATACTGTTTTTTATGCAAATTTGCAATAACAGGATGTAACTTTGGTGAAATTTCAGGTACTACAAACACAAAAAAAAATTGTAGTAATGAAATGAAATTTCGGGTCCCATAAACCTGAAAAACTCCAAGGGAAAAAGAATGAAATTAAAAAAAAAATTTTGGAGATATGCAACTTTTAACTAATTTTGGATATTGCAGACCCCAAAATATCCAAGGAAAAACAAAGAAGCTTTCTGTTTTAGTGAAACTTACAGAAAGAAGCATTTCTTATTTCAGGAGAATCAAAACTAGTCCTATAAATAGAAAAGAAACTGAAAAATTTAATGAAGATTTCATTAGAATGGCCAAATTTTAAAGAAGCCAGTGAGGGGAGGGGGAAGAACATAGAATTTGCATACAATTTGTGTATACATAATAGCAAATAAAATATTTTCTTATTTGCAAATGTGTAATATTTATTATATTCTTTACTTAAATAAATACTGTTTTTGCTTGAAATGAAAGGATTCTTCTTTTTTTTTTTTTTTTCTGCAGGACTTAAATTTTTCTCATTAGTGGATCTCTGGATCTTAGTTTGGGGATAGTACAGCATGAACACTGTCTCTATATTTTCATAGTATTGCCATAATTCTTTATTCTAGTGATTAAATTAAGAAAATTATTTTTATAATAGCTTGTACAAAACTGTGAAAGGATAGAAACAAAAAAAAAAAAAAGAACTGACATACTTTCCAAATGAGCTAAAAGAACTTTTTAAAATCATAAACTAATTTTTTGAATTATCAGTTTAACTTTTTGACTATCAAGACTTGAATAGATATAACTTTAAATAACAAAATGTTTTATTTATATTTTATTTTTACATTCCTGTAAAAAATATCGAAGTTAAAACCATAATTTTATTATGTAGTTGCATAGAATTATTTTCTTTGAGAGTTCATGATAAAATGTCTGCCATGAGAAAGGGTCAGGAGGCATAAAAAGTTTGGGAACTACTGGCTTACTGGGGAAGGTAAAAGTTTTAAAAAATTGTCTTTTAAGGAGAATTTCATCCCTCAAGTAATAAATCCTTAAAGTTGAATAATCATAGCTCTAAGTTTACTTACTACTGAAGGACTAACATGTACAGGGTGTGGTAAATGCCAAGATTCACAAGAATTAGCATGAGTTGGTCTGTACAAAAGAGTGAAATTAGTAATTGGATATCCTCCATCATTTTCAACGTGCCATCTTACAGTAGCAACAACTGTAGATGGATGAACACTCACATTCTGAAGTTTGCCAGGTGGAGCTAGAAAGTTAAGTAAATTATATATTATCTTAGATTTCATTGTAAAAGTTTAATTTAAAAACAGAGAGATCAACAGTATCAAAATTCAAATGATTAACAAATGGACTATATATTTCAAATTACTCACTTTTCTCTTACTCTCACATAACCACACAAGTATAATATAATAAAGTACAGATAAAAAAAAGGGAAACTAACACTTAAATGAATAATATATTGGAAAGATAACAACCAAGATGAACATATTGGAATAATAAGAATATATCCAAGAATAATATATTGGAAAGAACTAAACCAAGATGTACAAACAATGCTTTACAACTTCCAATATTTTTGTTATTTAAAATTCAGTAACTATACTAAATAAAGAAATTAACTAGCATTTGAAGATAAATTTCATCTAACTGAATTGCTTTAAATAATTGTATATTATATATATTTAACATTCATGATTACACAAGTTCATGGGTCTCGATAAAACCAAAAAATTGACAATACAGAATAAGCTATATATCATAATAGTATAACTGTTTCATTTTTCTATTTAAAAGGAATAACTAGCTTTTATTTACATTTTAAAACACTGCATTAGAAAAATTTTTGCCTAAAAATCAACAAATAATTGCAAAAAAATATGTTAAAGTTTTCTATGAATTTGTGAAAACAATTATGATACTATTGTTAATTAATGTTTACAAACAAACTCACTTTTAATTCTCAGTTCAGTATTCATTCTTTTCAACTCATAAATATTACTTGCAAAACAGGTGTAATTTCCAGAGTCAACTGCGTTAACTGCCCTTGAAATAAGGGCATCCCGCTCTTCAAATGGAGGTTCCCAACTCAAATTTCGAGATAATGCACGGCCATCTTTTAGCCAGAATATCTTTGGGGGAGGTTGTCCACTAATATTGCATGGTAAGACCAAACGAGAACCAAGATCAGCTTCTGTTAGCTCAGACAAAGGGGTTAATACCTTTAAATAGGCTGAAAAATAAAAATTCATGATTTAAAACAATAAAAGTACAATAAATATAAAAATCTATTAACTGATTTATAATACTACACACCTTAGAATAAAACTACATTATTTGTAACTAATTTATTTTTTAGTTACAAAACACAAAGAAGGATTAACTACATCTCTTAGTTACAATCAGAAAATTTATATTACATACATTAATGTTTGCAACACATCAATTTTTGTCATTATGGTATGTTTCTAAACTTATTTTGATAAAATAAACAAATGGAAATAAGTTATACTTTCTAAAATAAATGGTACTCACAAGTGAAGATTATTGTTCAGAATGATTAAAAAATGTACAGTGAGAAACAAGGAATCAGCAGTTATAAAACTTTCTGGACAAATGATTGCAGTTTAAATTTATATTTCAATTTTGATGAATCTTACTGTTCACATGATTAAAGAATGTTTTGAAGTTAAACTAATAATAAAAAAAATTGTGTGCATGTATACAGAGGGGATTAATGATGCTAATACCCTTTTCAAGAATAAAAAAAAGCAATATATTTTTATTTGTCATTAATATAAGTTGTTTTTATTTTATATCACACCACAATCTATCAGTAGAGTATGACTCTAATTAGATTACCCAACTCCCAATTAATAAAGGGTGACCAATATCATAGACATATATGTGTTCTTTAAACATCAGTAACATACTTAACCTGAGGTTTTTAAATAAATCAATAGAGATTAAAGTATTTCATGTCCTTTTCTAAAGTAGATATCACAAAAAAATGCTAAATATGCCTCAAATTTGATGAAATAAATTCTCAGTAGAATTGATTATCCAATGTGATTCATATATTAAATTAAGCAATCATATCTCAGAATGCTGGTTTCTGTAAATTATGTTATCTATACACTTGACAATTTCTACATAAGCAGTTACATAAAATAAATATAACTGCGACTAGATATACTTTAAATTAGCTATCATGAATCATTATAAAAACTTTACAAGTATTCCCCAATTTATTTTCATTCAAAATTATTTAAATATGCTTTGATAAATGCTGTTGTTGTAAATATAGGCGTTATAAAATTGGTGTGTTGATGTATAGTAAAACAATATTCTCAAGTAGAGCATGGGTTATAATTATTTGTAGAAAAAATATGATATAATGTTCCCATGACTTTATGTTAATTTGCTCTACTTATAAAAGCAGAAACAAAATAAAGTTGTTGCTCTTTACATATGAAAGATTGATCTTCAAAGCATATATTTTTAAGTAGTTAGAAATTAAAAATATTAATATGTTCACACGCAGGTTGTATTTAAAAAAATCTCTAGCAAAAAAATTCATGCAATCTATTGCTAGTTATGGCCTAATATTTTTAAATGCAAATTTCACGTGATTTAAATGCCCATTTAATTAGCTATAATTAAAAGTGATTGATTTTTGTTATGTTATATGACATTTACCATGAGTTACACTCCAGGATATTACAGTTATATAAATTAAATACATCCAATTTTGTAAATTCCATCTGAGAACCATTGTTTACAAATTTCACAGGCTGTTGCCACTTAAAACGTTTTGGAAAACTATTTTTGAAGTATCACAGTGTTCATAAAATATAATATAACGATTTAACAAGGAATTAGATGCACAAGAATTAAACTGGAGGTATTTAATAGAAGAAATGAGATTTCTCTTTTTAAAGTTTATACCTAGGTAAATTGATATTTGATTATGTCTCGGAATTTCTCATATATATTTATATTGTCATTCCTAAGCCAAAAAAAAGTTGTTTTGTGCATTAATTTTATTTGATCAAGATTTTATGGTATTTAGAACAATATTCAATTAATATATACACATGTAAGAAATATCAATGTAAATAAACAAAAAATATCCTTTAAAATATCAAACAAAAAATCATGCAGATAATTTCTGTCTAAAATTTTAATATATTAGACACTTTATTTGACTTCAATTCATTAATTCTTAATTTAATATATTGTTATCTTTGTCGTTGTCTTCGAGAGTACTTTATGACGTCAGGGATAAACAATCCGACTCGGTTGCAGTGGTTCCCGTTGCAGACGATAGCTTATCGACTGCGGCGGACAGAAGTATCGAGCACTTTAATATGATACCGACTCTTTAAATTTTGCTGGAGATGAATGTTGTTTGACCTTTTGCATCTCTTTTAAGGTATTTACATTTTTCTCAATTTTTGTTCCTCTTACCTTTTATTTAGCAATTTAATCATTAGTTTTGTTTATAATGCATGGAGATTTTTGTTTATGATCATAAACATTTTTTGATAGAGATTGTTGATGATTTTAGGTGCAAAAATTATTTTTGTTTCTCTAAAACTTTAAAACTTTTTGTTTCTTTTAAAATCAGGTTGCATATATGGCTTTGATTCATATTAATGAATTGGAAATACTGCTAATTAAAGTTTCAGAAGATTAAATCTTATTTTCTTTAATAGTATTTTAAATTGTTTAATGTTTTTAAGTTTTGATTATAAATTTAAATGTCTTGTTCGACACATTTAAGTAATTTATTCAATTACTTTCTTTGATTTTTTCTGTTCTAAGAATAATTTCTTTTCTCTAAAATCATCATGTTTTTTAAATTTTTAAGGTATATTTTAGGTTTTTTAAATTTAAAATACTTCATGTATGTTAGATGTATCTGTAATCAAATATTAGGTTTCCTTTTATTTTTTGTTATTTTATATTGTTGAGTTTCATGCAAATTTGTTTACAGTTGAAACTTGGTTTTATTGTTTTCAGCTGGATTTCAATATATGTTATTAAAAAAGTATTATAGTAAAGTATGTACATAATGACACATTTTAAAGTGCTTACTTGTATTTTGGCATTTGGTTTAAACATTCATAATAAGTTATTCCTGATTAAATATTTTTAGTTATTAATACTTGAAATCAAATTTTAACCCACTCTATTGAAAGCATATATTGAAAACATTATATAAATAAAATGGATGCTTGACAAAATCTGGAGCAACTCATTGTAAACAAAATATATTAATAAGTAATATATTTTCTAAATAATCACTGGATTATATTATTATATCTCTCAAAATATTTATAATTTTCTTTGAAGCAAAAAATTTAACTTTTAATGTATCTTGTTTTCGTTTAATGAAAGAAATTAATAGTAAATCTTACTAAAAACAATTGAATCGGTTATAATTATTTATAACATATTATACTTTCTAAATACATTATTAATAATAATAGTTATTGGGATACTAATTTTTTCTGAATCACTTAAAAAGTTAAATTGGTAATTCAGATGCACATTACTGTATGTTAATAAACATATTTTGCCTGTTTAGATGTTTGGATATTCACAATGAATTCTTTTAAAGGAAATCAAATATATATTTAAATGCATGCAATGGCATGTACATCACAGATGTTATTATATTTGTACATTTAATGCTGAGTGAACAAACAGTGATAGAGTGAAACAAAAATAACTAATTAAATTTACTTCAAGCCACTGGACCATTATATTTTGATTTTTTCATTTTGATTTTAAGTTAATTTCTGAAGCATATATTATTATAAATTCAATTTATTATTTAAAGTTATAGTGCATTAAGTTATTTTATCCTTATAAGGAAATATGTTGATTTAAGAAATTACTCATTTGAAATGATTAATCTGTAAGTTAACTAACCAATCGAAAATTAAGGTTAATCCTTATTTTAATGTTTTATTTATACATTTAAGAACCTCTCTCAACTTCTTCCCTTACAAAAAGACCTTAAATATTCCCAAAAGTTTTGTTGATTACGAAACTAACTCTAGTGCCGAACGGTAAGCAAATGGATAATGCACTGCTCTTCGGTGCTGAAGTTCGCTGGTTCGAATCCCTCTTATGGCATGGATGTACGTAACCGTTCGGAATTGGCTTTAAGCAGTAGGCTCATTAGCACTCGTGTAGCAAAACAGCAGATGGTAGTGCTCAAAACCAAACCTCAGTATTATTTTCAAAGTTTTGGATTGGTACTCACACGGTATATTTTATGGTTATTACATCATACTCTAGACTGAAGGAAATGCCTTCTTACTCCTATAGACTGGCGATGGTCGAGTGCTAAGGTGTAGAAAAAAACCTCGGGATCGAATCCCGCACATGGCATGGATGTTCGGTTGGACCTGGCATAGATGTACAGAATCGGTTTTAAACAATAGGTCCCGGCCTTATTAACCCTCGTATGACAAAAATTAGACGGTAGTCGCTTCCTCTCCTCCCGTACTCTCGACTTGCTCAAGCTACCTTAAACGCGTACAGAATCGAATCTATGTGGTAGGCAGTGCATGTGACTATCTATGACTACAAAATCACCTCTACAACGCAATATAAATAAATATAGAGTAAATAAAATGAAATAAACACAGCCCACAAAAATGTTTAGATTACTTGATTCTAAATAATAAATAAGTAACAAACTGGATTCCGCCTTTTTCTCTCTTTTTATTCTTCTGCTTTTTAAAAAAATTTTTAAAGTTTTGGTCTGGCATATTTTCAGTTTGCCTTCGGAGGTAAAAACGTTAGGACCGGGCTTGGGTCGAGGCACCACGAAGCATAATTTTCCGTCAAGGATTAAAAATCAAAATATAACATTTAAAAAAAATCTTTTAGCTGGCTTGGGCATCGCCAATGAATTATTTCACGGAGAAGTTAAGCTTCCAATAGAAGCCCCGAGATTCATAAACACTAATGCGTTTACTGGGTGTCATGCCAAATCTGTGGGTTGCATTAAGACTAATTCTTATAATAACCTATTACAGTAACCGTGGGCGAGAGATAACTAGAGCTTACGTTAACTAAAGTTTATAAAAGAATACGGTCATCCACATCGTGAGATATAAGGAATTATTTGGCAATCTTATCTATGGAAAATGACATTGACGTAATAAATATAGAAAGGGCCCTGAAAAGATTTGCTAATCTAAAGGGTAGTGTTTATATATGTATATATATATATATATATATATATATATATATAAACAAACACACACACACGCACGCACACACACATACACACACACACACACACACACACACACACACATATATATATATATATATATATATATATATATATGTGTGTGTGTGTGTGTAAGGAAAAATCTCAGGGGTTTTCAAAACTTAAGTCAAGGGCTAAAAATCCCGCTTCCTTTTGCATTCCTCTTTTTAACCTCTAACCAAAATTGACCACTGGGGCTACAGTTTATGCCCTTGGAGTAGTGGGTCTGACTCCACATTGCCCTAGCGGACAATTTAGGAAATTTCTTAACAAAACGGAGATGCACGCTGTCAGAGGCAGACTTTTCCCCACAGATTTTGACTGAGATGTTGACCCAGGTGTTAAGGGTCTTGTACATATAACTTCATGCTAGCTGACCCCTCAGTTTGTCCTATCCCTATGATGAAGTGGGATACGCGTCCTCTAACGTTACCTTAATAAAGGTCTTTAGCTAAAACTGTGTAATTTTTATGGGCCATGACTGCAACCAGCCATCATGAAGTCCGTCTTATTACACACACACACACACACACACACACACACATATATATATATATATATATATATATATATATATATATATATATATATATATATATACACACACACACATAATACATACATATACCTGTTTTTTACTGACCACAAACTTAGAATTATATCCTTATTGGATAAATAACAATTCGTTAATTCATAGAAGATAACACTAAAATTTGAAAATAAAAAATGTTTGCTGAAAATATTCGTCTATCTGGCTTTGCCTTAAAGGAATATATAAAACGTTGTACATTCGCTTATATTGTGCCTCGAAGGCTTAAGGGAGCTAGCCAAGCAGAGATGTTAATAGTTATACTACATAGGGACACTAACAACCTAAACTCAGTTGCGTAAAGTAGTTATATGAGATTAGTTGAGCTAAGCAAAAATTAACTTGGTGTTCTCTCTGTCCCCAGAGGTTGCCAGAATTAAAAGAGAAAAAAAAGTATTTGCCAAATTTTGTCATTTTATGTATAGAATCGATAGAAATTTACTTTAGAGTATAAATATAATTAAGTTGGTTAACTTGGTTAAAATATCATTACACACACATGTATATATATATATATATATATATATATATATATATATATATATATATATATATACACTCACACCCGCATACAGAGTGCATAGTAAAGTCCTTATGTTCCCCCGTTTTCTATCATTATATTTAGTAAACGTTGAAACGTTCTAAGAAACATAACACGAAAATTTCGTTTCCTCTGTGTATAAAATTGAAAAATTGACCGAGAGATTTAAATTCGAAGTTTGTGACAATTTAAAGATTTTATTCTCCTTTTTTTGGGGTATCGGTTAAAAGTTTAATTACTGTAATGCAAAATTGAAATCAGTTGTACAATCTTTTTTTGCGTCAAAGGGTGTTCCCCGATTGTGAATGGGAGTGTATCCATAGTAAAGTGGATATACACATTATTTTACAGTAAAATGAACTCTTCATCCCCTCCCACGAATTGTATATATATATATATATATATATATATATATATATATATATATATATATATCCAACAATATGTATTTGGCACTTACTACTTAGCCTGTTTTGAACAAACCTTGACCACATAACCGGAGGGTTATGGGTTCGATGTTCGAGCCAGCCAACGGTCTGCCGTATTCATTAATTGCGGCTGGGGCACGTAAAATAGGCTCGTGGTCGCAATGTCCTCCAAGTTCAAATCATATCTTTGGAGGTGGCAGGCCAAACCTGGGGAGTTTGGTTTGGTTTGGTTTGGTTTGGAGTGCTACGGTCTACTTTTTGCAACACGAGGGCCAATGAGATCGGGACCTACAGCTTAAAGCCGATTCCGAACGGCTACGAACAACCATGCCACTGTGGGATTCGAACCCACGAACTCCGGTACCGAAGGCCAGCACACTAACCAATCGGCCATCGTTCGGCCCAAACCTGGGGAGAGGGGGTCGTCTTGGTTCCTGCTTCTAAATTACGAGGACCCATCTGGACTCTCATCTCTCATCTGTGGTTACTCTCATCTGTAGCATACATTAAACTACACGTATTCCTCGTATGGTGCTATATGAGTAACAGCTATGCAGCCATGTTTATCAGAAAGATATCTATTGGTATTGCCAGCTGAATTGAGAAAACAACAACAGTAGCAAAAAACCAACTATGCTTCCTTCTGGATTTGAACCCTTGAATACATACATACATACATGCATTTTTTTTTCTCACTGCGGAGAGTTTTGGCTGTTGAATTTTCCCTCATGTAGTCCGGAGTAGTTCTTACTATTGTATCTGAGCTAACTATACGCGACGTAATCGTCATGGTTCACTTCTTTCTGTAAGCGGTTCAGTCTAAAAATAGATTTTCTTAATCCAACAAGTATACCTGTCATATTGTGTTAAAGCTATCTCAATCATATTGGAGATTAGAAACGATTTTCCCACTAATCAAGTTGTATCAGAAGGTAACACTGGTTTCAAATATAATCTCAATAAAAAAGAGAAAAATATTAAATTTAATGGAGGTTATACTTTTGCGTGTTTAGAATTTGTTTCTTAAAGTTTTTTGCTTAGCTTAACCCTTTCCAAGTCTGTTATTTCGTTATAAGTATATTTCTAAGCTGGACTAATATATTATTTCGTGCTGTTTATATTAAGTTTGATTTTCTTACCTAGTATGAAAGTCACTATTTTAAAATATTAATGAATAGATATTTTACCAGCTCTTAGTAGATTTGTTATTCATTAACAACTTTTGGAATAACAAAGAAAATTAATAGACCTCATATATGGTTTTAATAATTACGGACATATTTGGATGAAGAAGAAAAGAGAACATTAGAAGGCCAATTTCTTCAGCACATAATCTGTCGTTTATTTGATTCATTTTCGTTAATTCAATACTTTTATTATTATTATTAAACTTCTCGACCTCATAACATGGTTTTAACAACTAAGGTCGGATTTGGATGTAGAGGAAAAGACTACATTAGAAAGCCAATTTCTTCAGAACATAATCCTTCATTTATTTGATCCATTCTCGTTAATTCAATACTTTTATTATTATTAATAAACTTCTCGATCTCATAACTTGATTTTAACAATTAAGGTCAGATTTGGATGAAGAAAAAAAGGCAGCGTTAGAAAGCCAATTTCTCCAGCACATAACCCGTTGTTTATTTGATTCATTCCCGTTAATTCAATACCTTTATTATTATTATTAACTTCTCGACCTCATAACTTGATTTTAACAATTAAGATCAGATTTGGATGAAGAAGAAAAGACAGCGTTAGAAAGCCAATTTCTTCAGCTCTCATAATCAGTCGTTTATTTGGTTCATTATCGTGAATTCAATACTTTTATTATCATTAATTAACTTCTCGACCTCATAACTTGATTTTAACAATTAAGGTCAGATTTGGATGAAGAAAAAAAGACAGTGTTAAGCCAATTTCTTCACCACAAAACCCGTTGTTTATTTGATTCTTTCCCTTTAATTTAATATTTTTTAAAATTATTTTTATTAAATTTCTCGATCTCATAACTTGATTTTAACAATAAAGGTCAGATTTGGATGAAGAAAAAAAGACAGCTTTAAGCCAATTTCTTCAGCACATAACCCGTCGTTTATTTGATTCATTCCCGTTAATTCAATACTTTTATTATTATTATTATTATCCTACACATACGGCCGAACGATGGTTGAATGAACCGACAGTGCTCTTTGTACCGGGTTTTGCGAGTTCGAATCCCAATGCAGGCATGGATGTTCGCAGCCGTTCGGAATCGGCTTTAAGGAGTAGGTTATATTAGCACTTATTAGCCTTCGTGTAGCTAAATGTAGACCATAGCAGTCGTAACCAAATCAATCCAGAACGTGAGCGATTCGCAAACGAAAGATCTTCCGAACATTTCATCCGCCATTCGTGAAGACTTTCAGGGCTACAATCTTATAAATGCACTGTTTGTTTCCTTCACATAGGAAGTTTTATTAAGGATATTATTGGTCTTGGAACTGAAGGCTAATTGCACCTCAGTTTATTAAGCTACTGACCTATTCACAATTCCACAAAATTTTTTTTTTTACATCTTGTTATATTTTTTTAAAATAGTGATTTACATTTTTTATAAAATAGTCTTTAAACATCGATTTTAAAGAAATCGAACAATTCCTGTTGCTTGATTAAAAGAATTTTCAAGTAGTAAATTGATTTTCACCATAATGCCCCTTAATGCTACTATTGATTTTTTTTTAAAATTCATTATTCATTTGTTTCTTTTGCTTACGCAGAATTTTTAAAATTAGTTTATGCTCAAATAAAAGTATTTTGGGTTTATTTTTTCTTTCAAGGACACAATCAAAAGATCCATTATATATCTTTTCATTTGATGCTATGTTATTTTTTTCAATTAAGTTTACTCCTGTACATTTTCTGCTGTCATTAATCAATAAATATTTTTAGATTCTTGTGTACCTACTCTTTGCCATATCGATTTTAAAAATTAGAAATAATCGCGTAGAGTAGCGATGGTGTTCAGATTTAGGTAGGATAAATATGTTCTTTAATGGTAGTCGTGTAAAAGAGCGTTTAGTTTGAAGCACTACGTCAACATTTTATTATTAACAGCTAACAGTATAGGTGTGCAGAGCGGGCATGCAGGCAGACGGCCTAATTTCTAGCGTGGCCGGTGAAATAAATAACATCAAAGTAGTAGTATTATTTCAAATGCAAGGACATTTGTTTATTGCTGATATTTATTGACCATTTTTTATTATGGCAGCACCATATAGGCAGCCAACATGACTCTCTGTGATAACACAAAGTGTGTCTTTGTAATTTAAAAGCAGGGAGCAAGCAGAAGAACTAGGTTTGGCCTATCACCTCTAGAGATATTGCTTGGGAACTTGGAGACATTGCAAATACGGACCTATTTTGCGTACCCCAGAGGCCATTATTAAAACATTTTAATAACTTTAAAAGTTTTTATCAGGAGTAACAAGTTAAGGGAAATTATTGTAGATTTATAAGTTAGGAAAGCATAATTCTAAAGGGGTTTTATATTATTACTTTAAATAATGTTGCTGTAGCTAATGTAACAAACTAAGCACGTGAGCCAGAGGCTACTCGAATTAAGCCTAATGGTGTACCTTTCATTTTGAAAAGCACCGCTAGAGGGAAAGAATGACTTTCTACTCAAAGTAGGACTTCGTAATTAAGAAGCAGGTATCAAGCAGAAGATATCGTGGTTTGGCCTGCTACCTTCACAGGTATCGTTTGGGAACTTGCACATTAAATCACGGACCTAGTTTACATAACCCAGAGACCATTAATGAACACGGTGGGATCTTTGGCTGGCTAGAGGTTCGAAATCGCAACCCTCCAGTTATGAGATCAGTGAGCCTTTGCTCACTGAGCTACAGCGGTTCTAACATAAAATTATTAACAGAAGTTTCTTTTTTAAAAGTAAAAATGGATTTTACTGAAAATATTCAGCGGGAAATTATGTTTCTTTTCGCCTTGCCTTCTCGTGTCTTGAAATAACTGTTCTCATAAACCTCAGTTTTTAATGAATGCTTCTTCGCATATTTTGTTATTTAAAAGGAGATTATTTTTCAGTTGTATTAAGTGATTTTAAAAGGGATTCTTACAGGTCTGTAATAAGAGGCATAAAATAAGTTTTTTATTAATACGTTTTTAAATAAATTTTGATACAAAATTGTAAAGCTCTCTATCTCTGTAGATAGTATTATTAGCAGTTGAAAAGAAAGTATATAAAACATTAGTATTATCAGATATCGGTGGAATGATGAATAATGCAAAAAGAATGCAATCGATGGACGCATTTTGTTACTTCTAAGAAATTCATTTTAATGTGCTTTATATATATATATATATATATATATATATATATATATATATATATATATATATATATATATATATATATATATATATATGTATGTGTGTATATATATATATATATTATATATATATTATATATATATATATATGTAATATATATATATATACATATATATACATATATATACACACACTTGTGGATCCCTTGTCAGTTATATGAAGCAGTCACGTAAACATAACCTTAAACCTCTACGCATTGGGTTAAGTTGTAAATCCTCTGGGATAATGTAATGGTAGGGGACGACCAAATATTGTCAGGGGCTGCGAAATACTGCCTTGGATGCAGGCGGTTAATATCACAGAACCGGCACTGATTAGAAGTAAGCGTATCTTAAATTTTGTAGCGGTGCCAGGTTGTTTTTTAGGCTTCGAGCTTTTAATATATTGCTTTTGTGTTCTTTCAATTCTCATTGTCACTAAAATACTTTTTTTTTTCCTATGTCAGTAAGTAGTATTTATTTTGTTCTAAAAATTACTTTAAAATGTTCTAACTGAAGTTATGAGAAATTGCATTATTGTCTGGACCAACATATGGGTAGGGCGGTGCTCTTTGGTTTTGAAGTTGCTGGCATGAATGTTGGTAGCCGTTCGGATTTAGTTTTAACACTTGATCAATCGTTAGAGTCATATCGGCTTCAAGCCATGTATATTCTTTTATAAAATCCAGTAATAATTATGTATATAACTATCAGTCGATCTGTCTGTTTATCTATCTATCTATCCACACACACAAACAACACACCTATATATATACATAAATATGTGTTTGTGTATATATATATATATACACACACATATATATATGTGTGTATGTGTGAGCGAGTGATTTTGTATATAAATACGTACACACATATCGTTTCGCTCAGTGGTAACCTATGAGGAAAATAAAATTCCTCATTTTAAGAATTCTTTAAAAAAATTTTACCACGGGAGAGGAAGGACATCAAATTCTTTTGGCTTATATATATAATTTATGTCTGTTAAACCTTCTTATTTACATTTGAAAAAAAGTATATAAAAATTTGTAACAAATAATTTTAAATTGAATACCCTTTTCTCTGTGTTTTTTTTTTTTTTTTAGGCAAAGATGTCGCAGAGAACATGCTTATATATTATGCGGTCTAATTTTTTTTTTTTTTTTTTAAGAATAATTTAAATGGGATTCCATTTTAAGTATCCCATTCGACTTTAGTGAATACGCCAGTTTTTGGCTAACTGGGACGTCGAACTCAACCCTCTGGCTATGAGTTGATGCTTTTTCTGGCTACCGCGGCTTCTTTGAGTTAGTTCATATATTTAAATTAACCAGCTGAAACAAGGAAAGCAGAAACGATTTTTATATATTTTGTATTAATTTTATCTTGTCACTTGCACGATAGTTGATCTTGTGATGCGGACGTTTAACTCAAAGGTGTGAAAAAAATGATTTTGAACTCAAATAAATATAATTTTCAAGGTTTTAGACTATTTTACTCCAGAAATGATGTTTGCTTGCAACATCATTCGAGGTCGAGCTCGAAACCTTGAAGAAAGAAATAGAGATAATTTTCTCTTTTAAAATTTACAACACGTTGACTAAAATTTTCTTTGATTCTGACAGAATGTCTGACTTAAAAAGTCACACATTCTGTCGTGAATAAAAATGTTGCCATTCGTAAAAATTGAAGAATAACTGAAAAAAAAGGAAAACAATGAATACCGTTCATTATTTGCCATATGCTCTATGAATTATAAGAGTTTATAAATCTTTAGTATTCTTATAGAATGCTTTTGAAGTTTATTTTTTGTTTCTCGTAATTGCCTTTGTGTCCCATTTGTCCTATTTAGACAAGTCTAACGGTGGCCTAATGGTTAGAGCGCTCATCTTCGGTACCGGAGTTCATGGGTTCAAATCCCACTCTGGCATAGATGTTCTTAGCCGTTTAGTATCGGTTTTAAATAGTAGGTCCCGGTCTCATTAGCCCTCTTGCTGAAAAAAACTGTAATGCTCTACACCAAATTAAACCAAACCTATTTAGAAAAATAAAGAAGGAATCGATAAAATAGAGGAAATTGCACGTACGCATAACGTCGCTTGGTGGATGACACCGGACAATCACAATGTTATGGTGTATCGTTCGTTTGCAAATTACGAAACTAGTAAGACCGGCTAAACACCGGTTTTTCACGATGTATCAGTTTATCGCCCAGGCATAATACATAGAGAGCTTTAAAAATATATAATAATAATATTAATGTTAGGAGTTGAACCAATACTCTTTAGGAAGTATCTTTTAAATCATCAATTCTCAATTTATTATTATTATTTTATTTATTTTTTATTACCGTGCCACCTTTGTCGGGTTAAAAAATTCGTGGCACAGGTACCCTTAAAGTGGATTGAATACGAAGAAAAAGATGATAAAACGTTACAAATTGGAGACTCATTTCTCTCCAGTGCGTTGAATGAATCATATTTAGATGAAATTTTCATGATTTTCTTTATGTTTATCTAAAGTTTAGTTAATTTATCCGTCAAACTACTTGACTTTTATTATTTCCTCGGTACACAGTTTGAGAATAAAGAGGAAGTAAGAAATATCAGTAGAGTTGCTACTGGTATTTTCTTAGTTCCCTGCAGATAGCGAAAATATTCTTTAAAATTTATTTATTATAAGTCAGTAGCCCACAATTCTAATAAATTTTTCCAGACAAAAAAATACTCTAATATCAAAATAGCACAATTTTTATACTCAAAGAATTTTTTTATCGTACATAAAAAGATGCAAGTTTTTACCTGTAGCATTGAATTATCTCTCTGGAAGTCGAAATGTTTTCCTTTTTTATGTACATATAATTTCTTTTATAGTAGATACGCCATCTCCCATCTCCCAATGTTTAACTGAATATAAATTTTATCTACTTAAACATGAACATAACGTTAAACAGAGTGGAGGAATAAAAAGTAAACTCCTGAATAACGCAAAAGACGAACTTGACTGAGTTCCAAATTCAAAGTAAATTTTCAAAAACGTGAAAAAAATAAATAAAAAGAAAATTTTAAAAAATGCGCAAAAGGAATTTTTTTTTTAACTGACTAAACATTCAAAGTAAAAATATAATAAAAGAGAATGTGTACTCAAAATATCTCCACACACATAAATATATAATCCCGAGAATGTTCCATATTGCATAATAGAACAAGGTATGTCACATTGAATAATTTTCGGCAAACTTGATTACTATGAACGACGAAATTTTGTGACTTTCGAAAGCAAATGTTTATTTATGCCTTTAATATTGGGAACATTTACTCATAACTTTCATCGAAGAGAAAAACAGTATAGGCTTTTCAGATTTACGCGTACAAAGAATAAAAAGGTATTCATGTTAAAACAGTATTTTTTAAAAATTTACTTTATTTTGATATGGATTTTTCTTATTTAAATAGTTGTACAACATAGTTTTTCTCTTCGCTGTCAGCTCAGAAATAGATTAATCTTTAATACATTATATTTCAATGCATAATCGGACTATTACCGACAGCAACAAAGTATTAGAATCAATCCTTTTCTTTTTACTCATACATGATACAGTGGATTTACAACTAAGCGCAATGTGGATGAAAATTTGATATTTCAGCAACTATATTGGTTTGATTTGGAGCGCTACGGTCTATTTTTTGCTACATGAGAGCTAATGAGATTGGGACCTATAGCTTAAAGTCGATTCAGTACTGCTACGGACATCCATGCCAACAGTGGTATCCGAATCCGCGATTTTCGGTACCGAAGTGCAGCGTCCTTCCTTTGAGCTCTCGTTCTACTCAATGAGTACATTGAGTAAGTACTTGATGAATTCAGTAAATAAAGAATTATTTTCCCGCGTCTAAAATAAATATCATGAACAGATTGATATGTATTATTTTAAGCAGGTTTCACAAAGAAAGCAAAAACGAAAAAATAATAATAACCTAATGCATAAAATACTTAGTGTGGATATATGTAAACACTAATGCACGTAAACGGTACAACCTTGAAACTTAAAAATGAATGATGGTAAATATGTTTTTTGACACCGTGCAATACTTTACTAGTCCTTTTGTTCAAATTTTGAACTACTTTAATTTATTTGATGCTAATTTGATTATAATTTTTTTGCTTCTGGTAAAAATTGTCTTATCCAAGCAGTGGGGTTATTATATTCTGGCATACCCAACGAGTGAGCTAGTTGACAAATTTTTTTTCGCCATTATTCCCTTACTTACTATTTCTTGAGTCGTGATAGGTTGGCAGTTTTTTAGTATTTATTAAATTTAGTACTTAAAATTTTTTCCATGTTTTCTGTTTTGTATTCCTGCATTCTACAGGAAAATTTAATCGCACTGTTTCTATGAGGCATTGGGAAACCCCCACAGAACTTTGTCCAATATCATCCATGGCCCATCAACTGATAAATAAATGGTTAGAGCATCGTGCTCATGACATGCAGCTCATGGATTCGATATCCTCATGAGCCAACCTAATTTTTATTGCTATTTTTATATGAGGTATATATAATCATAACGGTAATTAACTCATTGACGGACAGTAGGTACAAGTAAAGTTCGAAAATTAACACTGTATGTTTTTGTAATTTTTAGAATATTAGAAATATAGTTTTACTCTTTCTGCTTAAATAAACTTAATTTTGATTAATCAGCACCTTTAATTAGGTTGCGGCTATAACGGCCATGGCGACAGCGGACTCTAGACACTAAGTAATGGGACGATGGCGGCTATAACAGCAAAAAATTAAAAACGTAAATGACAGATTTGATGACTCAAATAAGCAATTTTTTGTGTGCAACAAACTATCTTTGGGAGTTTTACATGAAATGTTAGTTCATAATCAAACAAAAATAAATAAATGAAAATTTTTACTCCCTTCACAACCACATGCATACTGAAGCTGCAAGTCGTGTAACAGGCCGCTATAGCCGTAGTGTCTAAAAACGACCGTTTCGTTTTGGACAGCTATTGCCGTCATGCCACATAGTGAACTTCGCTTTGACGGCTATAGACGCAAGTGTCCGTCAACGTGTTAAGATTGATTTTAGTTCCTAATGACACAAGCAGAGTGACTTTTTTTTTAAAAGTAGGGTTTTTATTTATTCTCGAACTACACAGCTTAATAACATAACCATTTCATTAATACATTTTAATTTGTGTATATATATATATATATATATATATATATATATATATATATATATATATATATATATATATATACATATATATATATATATATATACATACACATATACATACACATATACATACACATATACATACATACGTATTTATTTATTCATCTACCTATTGTGCCAATATTTTAGTCTGTTTCTACAGTATTTTCATCTAGTCGATACTTGAAATAGTTTGGATGTATGTAAACACAATTGCGCGTAAACGGTACAGTCTACAGGTAGGAAATTTGCTACAGGAGTTCTTCATGATGCGAACATCCAAACGGAAATGATAGAATTTTAGTTTAACTGGTATGAATTTTTGGTAAAATTGTTGTTCTCCAAAGCCAATCAATTTAATTTCATAAAATTAAAAACATAAAAATTAGGCTTATTTAGTACATAACAAAAGGATTTCAGAAGCAGATCCAGATACAAAAGTAGTATAAATAAAAATATAGACACGGCGAAATCAGGAGAAAAAGTTAGTTTGTCATGCTTAGTGCTTTATTTCCAAGTTGACGGGGGTACCCTATTCTTATGTCAAACCTTTGTGTTTATATTACCTTTTTACTATAACGCCACTATTTTAGCTTGATTTTAGAGGTTTGATCTAGTAATAATAATAATCTGGTCACTGAATGTAGTTTAAAGCAGGCACCTATTAACTGGAATTTGTAAACTGTAAATAAGCTAGTAGCAAGGCTAACAGTGAAAGTAAATAATGACATCCTCTTCAACAAATAACGTTATCAATAGATAACACACATAAATGATTCTTTAGATAAAGTGACAAAATATCTTTGAGACATTCACAATTTATAGTTCATCACTTTATACGAGTCATACATACATCGTTACTCTTTCTTATCACCAAGTTTACAGGAGATAAAAATTTCAATGACAGAGTCAGTTAACACGCAGACACAGTGTTTACTCTAAAATGTACTTTTAAAAAACGTATTCTGTCACCAGAAAAATTCTTTATGTTCAGTAATAAAAATCATATGAAACGAGATATAGGGCTTCCTGTAGCTGAAAATTAAAACATTCGCTTTTAAGAGGCAGATATGATAAATAGATAGTTGTGAATTCAAGGGAAACCAATTTGTTATACACTGCTATCAATTCTCAGCTATATACACCTAGTAATTAAAGAGGGAACTACACAGCTACAGTCAAATATTAAATGCTTTAAACATATCCATACCATAGTGGAATTCGAGCTCACTGACTTCAATACCGAAACGCATGAATCAGCAGTTATCCGCGTTAAGATGGGATGAGGAATGTTTTCATGACTTCTTTCAAGCGACGCTGAACCATTAATCCTAAGAGTATTGGTTCAGTGGCGGATTTAGAAATTGAGCTGCTCCAAGTGAGTTCTCTTTTCCGCATTTACATTCGGCCATTAACGTTCCGAAATTCCAATTAATTAAAATGATATAAATCGCATTAATTTCCATTGTTGACTTGGCATGAATAAATGGTTTCCGTGTGACCGTATATTCAGTAACAGTATAGTGTATATTTTACGCTTAAGTTTTTACTGTAGTATAGAGTCTAGATTAACAATAAAATATATCGGGAGTAATAGATTTTCTCGTAAACTCATTAAAGAAAGGGGTTTTAATATTGAGATTTTGAGGACATAAGATATTAATTAAAAATAGAAAATTTTAGTTTATGATTGTTCATTATTACTAGAGTCAATATTTGACTTGTGTAACAGTCACCCAACTCCGGGGGTTACAATAATGTAAAATCCACCCCCACTCCCGGGGCCACGTTGTAACAACACACTGTTCTGGTGCGTTATGCTTGCGTGGGACCTGCCCGCTTACTTTACTGGGGCAGGTAAGTTCGTATATCGCCGTTGGGATGCATAGGCTAAATAAATCCTTCAAAAGCTTAGACGGACAACACACATTTATTTACAAAACAAAATTGACGAAAACATTAAATATTTAAAATAAATCAAAATAACATATTGCCGAGTCTCAGGGCCTGTATAGATCAGAAAGGATTAACCTAGCATTTTTTAAGTCCAAACATAAAACCGTCGTCGTGTTCTCTCACATCAAACCGAGAGATGTCTCCAAGTCGCAGCCCCGAATCCAACTGATTCCTTCACATCTTCTCTCCCTTTCCTCGGAGGCGGGGTTGTCCGCATTTCTCGCAACTTGACCCCTGCCGAAAAGAGAAGTTCTCTCGTCCAGATGTACTGCTGGCCTGCAAAAACACAACCGAGCGCATCCGAAGAACCTTTTCAGCCCCCCCCCTTAGTCGGCCCTCTCCAATTTCAAAGTACGTCGAGTGAAAGGGGTCAATGGGGGCAATTTTGCCGAAAACAAGAAAGGCATATACATGTGAAACACTGGTGGTGGGATCCCCATTCCTTACAACTTGTATATTATTTTTGCGTTTTTAATTAATTTCTTTTTAACTAATTTTAATGATGCCAACAATGAGAGGGTGTTCATTTATTGACGCCAAGTCAACAATGGAAATTAATGTGATTTATATCATTTTAATTAATTGGAATTTCAGAACGTAAATGGCCGAAATAGCTTCCTCGGATCATTTCCATCTTTTGGTACCTTCGACACGCATTTCAGTATTCAGCCGTTTGGGAGAAGGTAGACTCGTGTAGTTACAATTAGATTTTAATCGAACAGTAATTAGAAATAGCAGGTAAACTATACATAGTTCTAAAAGTGGTATTTTCGGACCAAGGGAGGTCTTAAACGGAACTCGAGGTCGAGTATTTGGACTATTACAATACTTTCCCTATACTACATATACGGTTAAGTAATAATACGTTGCTATACGAGACTCAGTGCCAGTCACGGTGTAACCCCCATGGTAATACGAACTGATTTAGAGACGGTTACCAGTGTCTTCTATGGTATTCAACGTGTTAAATATATTTTTTTTAATACTAAGGAACAGCTTCGATTTTTTTCTCTTATTTTTAGACCTGCTGGTAAAAGTCACTTAATGAAAATTTTAATTATGCTATTAAATAAGGGAAGGTTTGTATAAGAAAAACTATAAAGGCTCTTGTGGGTGTTAAAGGAAAGATTAATTTTCTTGGGATAGAGAATTTCTCATTACTTTTCCTTATGAAAACTTTAAGGATTTATCTGCCTGTAAGATATACGCCTGTAAATGTTTTTTAACCTATGTGTAATTTAAATGTGTCGAAAATATATGGTATTTCTTTATTCAAAATATTTACTTAAGCGATAGATTTGACCTGCGATTTAATCATAATTTAACCCTTTGTACTTCAACTATTCCGAATTGAAAAATATTTCCACAAATGTTAAACCATATATAATTTCTAAGATGTAAAATATTTAAAAGTGTAATAGACCATTTGAAATTAAGTTTAATTACTTATTTATTACACGTTAAACTGTTAAGCATCAAACATGATACATAAAAGAAGTTAAGATATTTACATAAACTTATACTAATTACTACTACCAAATTTAATTTTTTCACACGAATGGGAGAAATGTAGACACCCAATGAGGGCGCTCTAATAGAGGCGTTTGGTGTTTAGGAGGAAACAGTAACTTTCGGGTTGAAAAGTCTTCATATAAACAGTCTATTTTTGATTCAATATAAACTAATAAGGTTGCTCTGTTTAGAATAAAATTTTTTCTAGATCATTATTAAGAGTTTAATTCTATTAAAAGTTAAGTAGTTTTGTTATAGGAAAAAAATACATTAAAAACAATACATAAGTGGAAAAAATGGCAATTCAAGTATCCATAAAATAACTTTTGAACTATGCAAATTAGAAGCTAATTTTTCCTAACAAACTGGAGACAATTATATTTATTCTGTGAACCTCAGGTATATTAATACGAGTGACATATTTTATTTTATAACGTGATGAAGGATAATTTTTTTAAATTTTCAGTTTCTTAATAGTTTTTAAAATTTTAAAATCCTAGAAATTTTTGATGATGAATTTCTCAATCTTTTGGTTGACGCCAAATTAAAAATATCTTAAATTATTTGCAGCACACCTAAAAAATTAAAATTAAATCAGAACGCAGAAACAGAAACTTTTTTTTTTAAAGGAATTGAGGTAATTACAAAAACCACCAGTAGCAAAATCAGTACGTAGTGCAGTACAACATGTTTAGTAATCCACTTTGCAAAGAACGATTGTCGAATGGTTACCTCTAAAGGCACTGCTCTTTACCGCAGTTCGTGGGTTCGAATCCCGTTTCTTGCATGAATGTTCGTAGCCATTTGGAATTGGCTTTAAGTAGTGTGATCAGTGGGTTCTGGTCTCTGTAGCCCTCGTGTAGCAAACCAGTAGACCGTAGCGTTCCAAATAAACCAAACCACTTTGTAGAAATGAGGGTAAGAAACTCAGTATGTAATTAACCTCGAAAGATTCTAAGGTGGTTAATGTTAAAATTTCTGCTGCCCTTATTGCAGAGAATATTATAGATATTATGTTTCCCTTTAAAGAATTAATTCTAAAAGGAGCAGATTTATTTTATTTTTTAAATTTTAAGATGGATCTAAAAAATGCTGCTATGAGGAAGATTGTTAGAATTGAATAGTACTATGTTCTCTTAATAAATTTATAATTTATTATAGTAATAATGAAGCCCATCTAATCAAGCGACAATAACACGGAAATTAAATTTAATATCGCCATTTAGTGCGAATTATGTGGGAAAATGTATTAATTGTGGTGGTGTATGATAACAACAAACAAAACCCTTTTTTTTTTTTTTTTTTTTTTTTTTTTTTTTTTTGTAGTTCGCTCTGTATATGACATCGTCAAACGATAGAATGAATAGGGCGCTACTCTTCGCTATCGACTTTCTTGGATTCGAAACCCACAAAAGGCATGGATATTCGTAGCCATTTGGAATTGGCTTTAAGCAGTAGGTACCGGTCTCGTTATACCTCGTTTAGCAAAAAACAAACCGTAGCGTTCCTCAAAATTATCCAGCTAGCTGTATATGATATCAATTTTTAAGTATGCTACAGATCTGCAATGTGGTTTTATTTTTCTAAAATATAACATTGTGTTTTGAATATATTTTACTTTCGACTATTAAATTTTAGTACATTTTTTTATGTGGGAAAGTCTGTAGCATTTGTCTCATGTGAACGTGCGGAGACAGTAAACATCGTAATTAGCAACTGAGAGTCCGAGGAAGGTCATGTTTATGAAGGTCATAATAATTCATAATATCCGTTTTGTGATGTATGTAGATTTATTCTTTTATTGTTCATGTTCTTTAATGTGTAGACTCATATTCCTTCTATTCCTCTAAAGTTTTTAAACTGTATGTCATTCTAATATGACAATTAAAGATATCTGTCATAGGAAATCAATGAACATAGAATAATTACGCGTACATGAGCTGCATAATTTAGGTATTTTTATATTCCTTCGCAGTTACCATTATTTATACTTAAACTGACAACGAAAAACTTTTCACTCTCTAACGTGATATAGAAAAGCCATTTTTTATACCATAACCTGTATTTATATTGATAATTTTGTACTATTTTAGCATTTCAGACCCATATTAATGAATTTGGGTTCTGCAGTGCTTAGAGAAAATTAAATTCATCAATCAGTTATTCGTAGTTTGTGTTTTTTTTTTCTTGATGAAACTAGTTGGCCTTGAATCATATTCTGTTAATATATTAAAATTACTATCCTACACTGCTGCCATAGATCTTCTTTTCTCCTTTTTACGCACTTTTCATAAACAGCACACTATTTCTGACTTTTACTCACTTTTTTTTAAACACACTCTTTCTCACTGTTTCCTGAAAATGCTTACTCTTTTTGAGTTTTTAAGGTATTTTTCTAGTTGGTTTATTATATGCTGAATTAAATTAAGTACACTGTAAATCTATTTCTAAGTTTTATAAATTAAGAAGACTATATGGACCATTATCGATTTCATATGTTTGAATATTTTGACATCTTCCAAATGTGAATAAATTTTATTATTTTTTATTTGAATCTATACAGTTTTTGTAAGGACTGATTTGTTCTTTTTTTCTTCTTTTTTTAGAACTGTAGCTATTTGAATAAAAACCGCAAAATAAATAAATGGATAAATAACCCTAGCGCGAGGTTTTACACTAAATTTAGTATTTAAGACAGTTTTTAAACATAAAATTTCTTGGGTTTCTTAGACTTAACAAGGTTGGGTGGAAAACAGATTTTGGATTCTCTTATAAGTAGTTGTAAAAAATCTCTTGTTTTTTCCTGCAAAATTCCTGAATTTTTTATATCCAAAATTGAGTATGACCCTGCAGTCATTGTTGTGTGTTATCTAATTTTAATTGGTCATTTCCTGTTATTCCTCGTTTGTTCCTCGCATTGGCTCAATCAGTCCCAATTTCTTAGACTCAGAAATAGATTTAGAAAGATTTAGAATTTCTTAAACTCAGCACCCCTTGTCGTTCTTTATTGTCTATACTAGCTGCTTCACACCCAGCCTTCGGTCTGGGTAAGTAAGTTTCTAAGTATAGTTTTAGAACAACTACTATAGATAAAAGAGTAATAAAAATATTAGAATAACCTTTTGTGCTGCAAATTGCAATTAAACTATAAATAGTGTAGCGAATGACCAATAAATAATGTAGCAAAGAGAGTCGGTGTGGGATTTGTAACCTTCCTCAACGAATTCCTAGTCAAGGATCTGAGGTCATCCAGCGGGCCTCGCGTCCCAAATTATGACATGAATATATACTGCAATTTTTATGGAAGGTTAGAAACCCTACACCACTTCCAAGATATAAATGAGTAAAGATTGCATCTGTAATTCAAGTTAAAGTGGAAGATCCAACAATTTTTTTACTTTTTCTTTTTTAATAGTACTTAATTCCAATTTTTTTGTATTAAGTACTATTAACTTATTAATTATTGAAGGCAAACATATTTTGAAGAAAAATGGCCTCAACCTATTTCAAATACTAATAAATCATTTCCTCTCATGTGTCATCAAAAGATTAATATAGGATTTCGAAAGTGTATTTCATGAAATTGTAAGTATGTTTCTATTACTCAGTTAATATCGCTAAACATTTGTTGCAGTACAATGTCTAAGACGTGCTTTGGCGATCCATTGACGATATATCATTGGCGATATATTGGCGATGTTTGCAAGTACTTGTAAATAACAAGGAAATATCAGGGAATTTGAAAATAACGTTTTGGGGGCTACTCTATGTAAATAATTCTGTTTTTCTTTCTAATTATAACAAATAATGAATTTGACGTTTTTCGTTCTTATAATATTGACAGCTTGTAGCTCTCTCATAAACCTGAAATAACATCGTGATTAATCCTTTATTATGTTGATTTGATCCGGAGTGAAACGGGAAATGCATAGGACTGCTGTAAATGACATCTGAGAATCAAATTCAACTCGTTGTGGGCGTCTCTCAGAGACTGTGAGTGACATATTGGAATCTCATCTTCATTCATAACCAATTTTTGTGAAGATGTCGCTTCCTGGACATGACCGCTGCAGGCAGAGGCTGATGTTATAATATTATACTGGGTACCTGTGGTTATTGAAAGTGCCTTAAGGTGGCTTCAGTGTGGGAAAAAGTGTGTAAAACAGCTTTTTTTATGTAAATTTTTTTTTTGTCTTTACTTCCCTTGCGCATAATATTATTGCATATTTTTATAATAGTATCATACCAAAGCCATATGATAATAAATTACAATATATTTTCTATATCTGTTTAGTATATAGTATTGCAATCCCATATTAACCTCTTCCGGTACGATTTAATAATGAAAAACTGTGCGTGAAGTAACCATTTATTTTTTATTTAAAAAACTTATTTCATTTTACAATTCTTACATATTCCTAATTAAAATCCACTTTTTACATGGTGTTAAATAATATCAGAAGAGGTATAATTAAGAAAATATCAAAGCAAAACATTAATAAGGTATACAGATAATAGTCTTCAAGATAGTGGTACTTTTCAAAACAAAGTGCAAAGAAATACTGAATTGTTTACACCGATAGGGAGTCTCACTTCTAATTTGATTCTTATAACACACACGGCATTTCTTAGTAAGTTTTCTTTTATTCTGACTCATCAATTTGGCAGTGACTTGTACCAAGAAATTCTAAATAAACAATATGTAATAGTGACCTGGTATTTCCACAAGTAACAAAAGTCTTGCTAAATTCAGTATACTAGAAATTATAAACTAAATTAATTATCATATTTAACATTAACTTTAGTCGCATGACGAGTGTAGCTCGTCATTGTGCGGTATGGAAATGAAAAACCAATGACGAGCTAGACTCGTCATTTTACCGGAAGGGGTTAATCTAATGATGACACATGAGAAGAATTAATTTATTAGTATTTGTAAGGGGTTGGGGCCATTTTCCTTCAAAATGTTGGTACCTTCAATCATCAATAAATCATAGTACTTTATTCAATAAAAATGGAATTAAGTACTATTAACAACGAATTAGTAAAAAAATTGTGGGATCTTCCCCTTCAACTTGCATTAATAAAGCAATCCTTTCACATATAATATATTTTGGAGCTGGTAACCTTCCACAAGAATTGCAATATACATTCACTTCGTAATCTGGGATGCGATGCC
Source organism: Pardosa pseudoannulata (assembly GCA_032207245.1). Lineage (NCBI taxonomy): Eukaryota > Metazoa > Arthropoda > Arachnida > Araneae > Lycosidae > Pardosa > Pardosa pseudoannulata. The sequence continues at coordinate 129,421,700 of CM063506.1, read as the reverse complement.
CGGTGGATGGCCTCAGAACCTTGATCAGGAATTCCTTACTCACTAGGAATACCCACTCTCTCTCAGCTACACTATTTATTGTTAATAAACTTATATTCATCTGCAGTTTGCAGCATACAAGATTGATTTAACATTTTTATTACTACTTTTATCTATAGTAGTTGTTCTAAAACTATACTTGGAACCTTACTTACCCAGACAGAAAACTGGGTACGAAGCAACTAGTTTATAATAATTTGTTTTTATTTGATTTCTATTGCAATCTATATTTTGATGCAATATTAATTGGTAACCAACTCCATAATATTAATATTTCATTCTTCCGTTATTTTATGTTTTCAGATAACATTGTAGTATACATAAAAAGTAAAATTTGAAAATGCAATAACTGTATTCAAAAAGTTTGCCTTGATAATACTGAATCAGTCGATGCGTTACTCAAAATACAAACGAAGACAAAATTGCAAAATCTGCATTATTTCGATGTCGTGTCGGTATGTGCTTTTTTTTTTACTCTATCAAATGAGTATAAACCCTGTTAATAGAATACATGTTTTATTTTTTATATCACGTAGCTTTACAATATAATATACATTAACAGTACATTATAAATAAGCAATAAGTTTATTCCAAAAATTTTCTTAAGTAGTGCATTGCACAAAAATGATACAGATTAAAAACAATATAGAATGTAATAACTAAATCTAAACTGTTATGATGTTTGTCAACAGGTGCTGTTTTTTTACCCATAGTTTATTTCCCCATGCTTACTAAGTATGAACACTGATTATAGCTAACTTGGAGGCTAGTTCAGGGTAATATAACATCTCCTTGTTGCTGTACGAATGATAAATTCAGTTACACGAATATCTAGAGTATTTGTGGTTAGATAGGAAATTTAATAGACAAGTGTTGAACTGTTTTAGGTTATGCTTACCTATAACTATGAATGTTTTTCGAACGTTGTTGTCATAAGTGAAAAATATTTTAAGCAAGTATGTAACAAACAGTAGGAGCACGCATGAATTATTTTGCATAAAAAACATCAAAAATAGTTATGATTAAATTGCTTTCACTGCTACTTAATTTACTTCTACACAGAACGTGTTATTTTTCTCTTAAAGTTAATAATGTTAATTAAAGAAAATAAAATTTACATTTCTTTAAGCCAAAAGTTATTCACATATACATGCTTTCATTATACATAGTTTTTTTTCATTTTTAAACACAACACTATGGCATTTTTTGGTCAACGTAAGTGCAGTTTTGACTATAAGATTTATAACATGATCGTTGATTCGTGTAGCAAAACAGTAAACCGTAGCTCTCCCAACCACCAATCCACCAACCATGATCGTTGGAGTGGTTATTCTTGCAGTTTCAGTTGTAAAAGCTCCAAAAAAGGGTGAGTTTTCTATTTCTTTGAGAGAAAAAAGTAAGTCCGAGGATTGTGGATCAAGTTGCAGATGAATCGGTAAAAAGTTAAAAGTAAATCTTTTCTGTAGTTTATCTATATAAATAAAAAGGAGTGTTTGTGTGTATGTCTGTCAGTCTGAAAACGTAACTGTGTCCAAACGGTGAGAGCTACATGAGATTTGCTGTAGGGTTCTTTGTGATACCCCTCAAAACATCTCGAAGCCATTTGTTTTAACTTGAATTAGTTTTTTTACTTAATTTATTAAGATAATTTTAATTGGTTTTCTCTAAAATTTCAAACATTGCTTTCATGGCCGTCATGACGTGGAGGAACAGGATTCTGTGGGCCTAGCCCTCTAATCTTGAGATTACTAACAGTAAGCATAAAAATGACCACGAGCAGAGATAAACAACTAAATCAGCCGCAGATGATAAATTTATTGTAATTTGGCTTAAATAAAATATCTAATAATAGGTTTCTGCCTTTCGATACCATAGTATACGGGTTCCAATCCCACTTCTAGCATGGATGTTCGTAGTCTTTTGGAATCGGCTTTAAACTGTAATTTCCTGTCTCATTAGTTCTCGTTTGGAAAGCATAAAAGTAAACCTTAGCCAAACGAAATCTATCACACTTTTGTTATTTTATATTTGCCGTAATAAATCCTGAACTCGTTTTGCTCATCATAACTTTTATTTATTCTGAATGCGAATTTTTGCTTTTTGTTATTTAGGTAAGAGATTGGTACGGAAAGATATTTGAATATTATTATTATTTTTATATACCAGGAAAAAATAATTATATCTCTCAAATTAAATGCTAAATACATGTCTATAAAACCATATTTTTTTGTTCAAAAACAAATCTAATCCAGCTACTAGCAAGGATGTTAACAGTAGGTCCCTGTCCCGTTTTACTCATTATAGTTTCTCTTTATCCTAAATGCTAAATTTTGCTTTTTTTTCCCTTTAGGTAAGAGATTAGTAGGGAAAGAGATTTGAATATTATTATTTTTATAACTGGAAAAAATAATTGTATCGCTCAAATTAAATGCTAAATACATGTCTATAAAACCATATTTTTTTGTTCAAAAACAAAGCTAATCCAGCTACTAGCAAGGATGTTAACAGTAGGTCCCTGTCCCGTTTTACTCATTATAGTTTCTCTTTATCCTAAATGCTAAATTTTGCTTTTTTTTCCCTTTAGGTAAGAGATTAGTAGGGAAAGAGATTTGAATATTATTATTTTTATAACTGGAAAAAATAATTGTATCGCTCAAATTAAATGCTAAATACATGTCTATAAAACCATATTTTTTTGTTCAAAAACAAAGCTAATCCAGCTACTAGCAAGGATGTTAACAGTAGGTCCCTGTCCCGTTTCACTCATTGTAGTTTCTCTTTATCCTAAATGCTAATTTTTGCTTTTTTTTTCTTTAGGTAAGATATTAGTGGGCAAAGAGATTTGAATATTATTATTTTTTTTATAACTGGAAAAAATAATTATATTTCTCGAAATAGAATGACAAATGCATGTCTATAAAACCATATTTTTTTTTAATTCAAAAACAAAGCGAATCCAGCTACTAGCAAGGATGATGACAGTAGGTTCCTGTCCCGATTTACTCATTATAGTTTCTCTTTCTCCTGAATGCGATTTTTTGGTTTTGTTCTTTTAGTTAGGAAATTGGTACAGGAAGCCATATGAATATTTTTTCTATCATAATAGGAAAAAATAATATCTGAAAAAATGCTTAATTCATGTCCACAATATATATATATATATATATATATATATATATATATATATATATATATATATTTTATTTAGAAACAAAGCGAATCCTGCTAATAGCACGGATGTTCGTAGCTATTTGGAATGGATTTTAAACAGTAAGTCCTTGTCTCTTGGCCATTAGTCCTCGTTTGGCAAGCATAAAAGTAAACATTAGCTAATCAAAATCAGTCTCTCTTTTGTAATTTTATAGTTTCCCCAATAAAATCCTGATCTCATTTTGCTCATAAAAACTTTTCTTTATCCTGAATGTGAATATTTACTTTTTGTTCTTTTAGTTAGAAGATTGATACAGGAAGCCATATGAATATTTTTCTATCATAATAGGAAAAAGTAATATCTCTGAAAAAATCCTTAATCCATATCTAAAAAAAAAACCTTTTTTTTATTTAAAAAGAAAGCGAATCCTGTTACAAGCATGGATGTTCGTAGCTGTTTGGAATGGACTTTAAACAGTAAGTCCTTGTCTCTTGGCCATTAGTCCTCGTTTGGAAAGCATAAAAGTAAACATTAGCCAAACAAAATCAGTCTCTCTTTTATTATTTTATAGTTTCCCTAATGAAATCCTGATCTCATTTTGCTCATCACAAATTTTCTTTATCCTGAATGTGAATATTTGCCTTTTGTTCTTTTAGTTAGGAGAATGGTACAGGAGGCCATATGAATATTTTTCCCTATCATAATAGAAAAAATAATATCTGAAAATATGCTTAATTCATGTCCATAAAAACAAATATTTTTATTTAAAAGGAAAGCAATCCTGTCACAAGCATGGATGATCGTAGTAAGTCCATTTCAAACAGTAAGTCCTTATCTCTTGGCCATTAGTCCTCGTTTGGCAAGCATAAAAGTAAACATTAGCCAAACAAAATCAGTCTCTCTTTTGTTATTTTATAGTTTCTCTAATGAAATCCTGATCTCATTTTGATCATCATAACTTTTCTTTATCCTGAACAGGAATATTTACTTTTTGTTCTTGTAGTTAGGATATTGGTATAGAAAGCCATATGAATATTTTTTCTTTCATAATAGGAAAAATAATTATATCTCTAAATTCATGTCCATAAAAAACCTTATTTCTTCTATTTAAAAACAAAGCATGGCATAATATTTTGATTATCTATAGCTATGAATTTATTTCAGTATGCCGTAATGAGATTTTCACTTTTCTCTAACGTCATTTAAATATATTAAAGCCGGGACAATGCCGCATAATAAAAGCTATTGTGTTAAGGAAATTCCGGAATTTCTTGTAGAAGGAATGCTCTTCTACTTATTTACTTAAGCATGCCGTTAAGGATTTTGCATTACCTTCTCCTGACTTATAGAGTGCTCCGTGTGATGCAAAATTCTTTTTTTTCTTCTTCTTTGGAAAGAGCTGTATCGACGTTTGTGCTTCTCTCTGATGTTTTAAAGTGGATTAAAAAACTTTGAGAGATTACGGTTTTTACAAGTTTGCAATACTTTCTAATCCCATGATTCACGGTATAGCCAATAATACGGCATTTAAATTCAAAAGAAGTTAAACTGTTTCCTTTTCATTTATATCATGGGGAATATATCTTTCCAATTTTATTTTCTACGTAGTTTAAGTTTATTAAATACATTATTTTAATAGCTTTAAAAGTTACTAATCAATATTAAAAAGTTTAATTAAATTATTTAATTTTATAAAGAAGGACTAAACATAATTATAGGTGGTTTTATTTTATTGCTTTAGATAATTTGTCTAGAGAAAATGATTATTGAGACCAAACTGTAGGGGAAATTAAGGCTTAAGTTTTAAAATTTCTAATTTATTGCTGTAGATAGTGCCTCTTGAATAAGTCAAGCACGATAGCCAATGGCTACTCGAATTAAAGCCAAAAGGATACATCATTCTATTTGCAAAGTACAGATAGAATGAAAGAACGAGTTTCTGCTGAAAAGATCCTTTTAATTTACAAATAGGGATCAAACAGAAGGCCCACAGGCTTAGCCTGCCAATACTAGAGGTTTAGTGAGGGAACTTGAAAGACATTGCTAACACGAACCTATTTTACGTGCCCCAGTCGCCATTAATGAACAGGGCGGGTCTTTGGCCGGTTTGAGCCCCGAACTAGCAACCATCTGGAAACGAGATCGATGCCTTTGCACAATTAACTTCCGCTACAGACATGTATCTGTAGTCGAAATTTCATTTTAGTTATTTTACTGATCATTTTTATGTTACATTTATTTAGTTAAAGTACATAAAAGAGCACAAAAACGAAAATGTTATATATATATATATATATATATATATATATATATATATATATATATATATATATATATATATATATATATATATATATATATATATATATAAAGAAATAAATTAAAATTTAATCTTCAAATCACTGATTAAATCATTTATCTTAACTTCAGTATTTCCGTTTTTATTTAATAAAACTTAAATGGTATTCTTGCTCTATTGTGTTTCTCATATTTCAACCTTCGTATCGTTGAACATTTTGCTTCTGTAGTTAGGGGTTGGAGCTCAATCCCACTAGTCCTCACCCTGGGTGTTGGGCTGTACATGCACACACACACATACACACACATGTATATATATATATATATATATATATATATATAACAATAACTTAAGTTATATATATATATATATATATATATATATATATATATATATAAATCAATTTAACATTTTCAGGAAATCTTTTCATGTTTTACTTATATATAGCAAGAGAATTTCTATGCTTTGTATTGTCAAATCGTGTAGCGAATGCCCGTATGACATTAAAATGACCGGATATAAATATACCTTAATCGTATTTCTTTTTATGGTTTATTTATAGCCATATTAATTTAGCTTTTTTCCAAGTAAACTACCAATTCTTAGATCTTTGTTTAGTTTAATCGTAAAAAAATATCGTGTCATAGAAAATTATTCTCTTTTTCGACTTGTTTCGAATTTCTTTCTTTGCCTTAGGAGATTAGTAGCCGACGTTTAAAAAGCAGCATTCCCCCGTGCGTTATATTTATAGCTATTAAGTGTGTTTTTGGCGAATATCTGTTTGGCTGGCGCCGGTTTATTTATTTTACGTTTTAAGGTCGTTTTTCGGATCTCGCATAGCTTCCTTTTTCCGTCCGCAGCCGCCTTGCTCACTCGTTTAATATCTCCCGACTCCGCTCATCGAGTTCTGTTTTCATCCTTTTTCCGTGTGAGAAGCGAACGCTCTTCACCTTTGATATTTGCGAATCCGCGCCTGCGCCCGCCGATCTTCATCCCGGGAAACACCCCAGTGTCCTTTCGGGCTGCGCGAAGACGCTTGGGATGGCCCAGATATTGCACTTCATTAACACGCAGGCAGGCCTGACAAAAAGGCCACTGCCACGACCCACTTATGCTTGAGATATATTTTTTAGCCCCCCCCTTCCAAATTCGAATTGAAGAACCTGTTACTTAAGTTGAAATAGCACCTTTAGAACTGAGTAGTCATCATTGAAATAGCATATTTTTAATTTAACATAAAATAAAAGAGTTCTGCGTTGTTTAGACTAAAATTTTTCCTGGATCATTAAAAAGGAAGCAGTGCTTTTCAAACAGGAAAGACGTCATTGAAATAACCTATTTTTGTCTTACGATTAGTCTTACGATTTCCCGGGATTCCAAGAAAGAAACTCTATCTCCAACATATTTAAGTTTGCTAGGATCGGCTGTAGCAGTTCTTCCATATCTTCCTATCACAATAAAAAATTTTATTAACAGGAGTTAAATTTTTGATAATTACAAACCTATAAAACTTGACTAGCTCTTGGAAAAAATTATTAAAAATAATAAAGTGAACTGAAAAAGGAGCACAAAAAGTATCATGCTCCAGTCTTCCATATCATTAAAATCACTAAATATTTTGATATAAAACTTATAAAATTGGTGTTTAGGTTTTGCGTTCTACCGTGAAACATCTATAATTCATTAATTCATAAATTAAAGTTATTCATAAATCAAAGTAATTCATTAATGAAAGAATTGGAGACATCAGAAGTAGGTTTCTTATAAAGGTAGTTTTAAGTTAACGTGACACCACATTAAAATTTAATTAATTTACTTGCAAGATAACTTTTAAAATACGTATATTACAAACAATTTTTTATATCAAATTTAAAAAAAATCATCCGTTTTATTCCGTAAAAATGTAAGAAAAATGTGGAGGTTTCTTACATTTTGAAATAAAAAACATAATTAACTTTTATCATGCAATAAAAATTATATTGATCATAGTAATGTAATCAAAGTTTACAGTATAAAAATGATAACTTGTTCTCTATTTGATGTGATAAATTAATTTCTAATTTACAAATTTCAAAAGTTGATTTGAGGGTAATCGGATTTTTATTTTTTCTTAATTTGGTGTATGTATTTTATGCTTTTTAATGTATTGCTTTATGTAATAAAATTGAATAATTTTTATATTCTTTATTTTATATAGAGCAAGCCCCTTAATAATAATCTGTAAAAAATTTTATCCTTAACAGAGCAAACTTTTTATTTTATGTTAGATCAAAAGTAAGCTATTTCATTCAATGACGACTTTTTCACTCGAAAGGTACTATGTCCCCGTAACTCTTTGAGCCAAACGATGGTCGAATGGTTAGGGCGCTGATCTTCGGTACCAGAGTTCGTGGATCCGAATCCCCATGTGGTATGGATGTTCGTAGCCGTTGAAAATTAGCTTTAAGCAGTAGGTTCCGGTCTCATTAGCCCTCGTGTTGCAAAAAAAAAAAAAAATAAACTGTAGCTCTCTAAACCAAACCAAGCCAAACCTTAACTCTTTGTATCTTATTAACCCCGAAATTAATGTTAAAATACGTTATTTAAAGCACGCCAAAAATAATTTCAAAATAATAACGGATAAAAATAAAAAATTACTATTAGAAATGTTTTTTCTGTAAACAAAAGACTACTTATTTAACCTAAATATTGTGAATTACTTTGCACAAAAATTATCTTTATGTTATATCTTTACGAGAAATCTGCTTTGGCGTATCCTTAAGATTTATAAAAATTTAATGAATAAATAAATCTGTTTGAAATTTTTCATAATTTAATGTGTTTTTTATCTGTAAAATGAATTAACTACGTAATAAATGAGACGTCGACTGCTATAATATAAAATCATTCGAAAATTTAAAAAATGTTTTAATTTAATTTTAATTTTTAAAACATAATCAAAATATTAAAATATTCCTATTATATTGATTTCTCTATAGATAACAAGAACATATTCAAATATTAAAAAAAATTCAAACAGATTCATTCATTCGTTTTTTTAAAAAAAATTATGGATAGTGGTTAAAATTATAGTTTTGGGGTAAAAATTCGTGATTTTAAACAGCCAGTATGTGACACATAATTTACTCTATAAATTGGTGTATAATTCCAGGAATGTTTGAGAGTCACTTTTCTCACTCTTCGTTACTTTTTATTTGTGTTACTTTATGATGGCTTTTACAGATTAAGAATGGGAAAATCTCTTTTTTTAATCGAAAAATTATCAACCGATTTATTTTAGTTGAGGTTGGATTGTGATAAAGCCTAATCGGGTGAAAATGTTTTGCTCTCACACGAGAAATCTGAGTATTTTTCAACGGGAAGATCCGCCCAGCTTTTTGTATGCCAGACTCTAAAAGTTAGACTCATTTAGATTTTTTTTATGTAATAAATAACTACATAAATTTGTTCAATAATGCAGTTAGTTCAGTTTTATATAATTTTCTTTCTTACTATTAGTCACTAACATATAGCACGGAATATGACGGGATCAGTAAAATTTTTAATTTTTCAGAATTGTAAAGTGCTCTATGAGGCAGGTAAAAAAATGGTTTGTTTTTTGGCTGAAAATTATTTTGCAACAAAAAATAATCGATGATTAAATTTAAAATTACTACATATGTACCAAATTTATTATTTAAGCCAAATATGAAAAAAAAAATATTTATGTAATATTTAAGTTCAATGATAAAACGTATGAAAATAACGTATGCAGATATTTAAATAACTTAAAATAAGAAATGATTGTATGAGATGGTTAAAGGAATGACGTCATAATGCTAGAAAAAATGTTATTTTTACGTATTTATTATGTGATAAATTAATAAATTTAAACGCCGCTCATAACCAGGGAAAATAGGGCTTGCAATAATGACATTAAACGCTCGAAAAGAGGGGAAGGGGTAGATTTCGAACGTTTTAAAGACGGTAGTATTTTTCGTTGTGATATGAAGCATATTTATACCAATTTATTTTAGAATCGTATAGATAGTTTAGAAGAAGATAAACTTGACTCGCTTTGAATTTTGTTAACCCTAACTCATCAAGAATTCAATATGAATGCCTCTATCCATTCCAGGTCCAACCGCTTCATAAATTCGAGGGACAGATAACTTAGGCTATTATTATATAGGGGATTCTTAGGATAAAGTTCAGAGGAAAAATATTAAGTCAATGTCATAATAAAAAGTTTGAAAGTACTGACATTGATAATTTTTTAGCATTAACATAGTTTTTAAATCTTCATTTATATAAAAAATACATGCAGGTACTAAAGTGATATATATATATATATATATATATATATATATATATATATATATATATATATATATATATATATATATATATATATATATATATATATATATATATATGGTTTTCTACATCACATATAATTTCAGATCAGAAAGGGCGGCAAACACAAGTTTAAGAGTTTGCAAGCAGACAAAAATCATATCAGAATCATCAAGGCCAGTGTTAGAGGTTTTGCTGCTATAAGATGCCTGAATAGATGTCGCTTCCTTCAAATTAAAAAAAAAAAAACTTTAAAAATTAAAGACATACACTACGTTACTGCTCATTTATTTTCTGCATTCAAGGAATCGAAATATATTTTTGGAGATTTTTTTTTTAAATTTATTTTTTGTGCTCTAGGTCAGGAGGTTTTGCTACTCCGAAATTTACCGCCTACTTTGTCTATCGCCTAGAAATGGCCCTGGCATCATCAATATGTATTTATTTCTTTCTGAATATCTAGTTAGTTATCTTCGTGTCTTTATAAAGTAGCGAAATTAAAAAAAGAATTTTTTTATAAGTTTTTCATAAGTGGGGAGGAAACTTTGAGACTTCTAATTAATTAAATTCTATTTTTTTTTTAAGTTGCGAGTTTTGAATTTGTCATAGGTTTCAAGCTTTATAAAAGGATGTAGGTGCTTACTTCTTCTTCTTTTTTTTTTTTTTTTTACGTACTTCAGGTTCGTTTTCTGAGTGACTCATCTTCCCTCTTATTTTAACCCCATGTTTTCAGAAACTGGATTTTTCATTTCATCTAACTTACTCTCTAATTCTCAGAGTTGTGGGATGTTCTTTCACTGAAGCTCAAAGCGTAAAGGAAGAAATAAATGAGCTAATCGTGTTTAATTTGAAACATGACAACTGTTGACTCTTCTAGTGATAAATTATTTTTATTTCTTCCGCTTTTGCTCTTGTACGGCTATATACATCCTCGCGTGACAAAAATTGCTCCCTCTCTAACGATTCTCTATCGTGTGATTTCGTATCATCTAAATGTCATGTTTGACATGCTTCTATTAAAGAACTTTTTTTTCAATGTATGGTTTTTACATTTCATTGCCTATAAAATAAATGTATAAATGTCCTTTAAAAGTTCAGTTTCCTTTTGATTTCACTATTTGTATTTTATCTTTTCTTTTTATTTTATCTCTTTGGGAAGTTCCATTTATTGGTTTTTTTCCTTTTGAGGTTAGAGATAGCAGGAAAAAAGTATTTCCTTTTTGAGCGATATCGTTTGTATGAAAGATTTACTGTTTCGCCTACATTTATATAGAGCAATAGTGAAGGAGAGCTAAAGAAATATTGAAATTCGTTCTCTACACATCCGGACATTCAAAGAACTACAAAAATGTTATGATATACGTTTTTATTTGTCATATTTTATTCTTAAATTTATTACACGGGTCAGTTATTTGTTTCAATAGCTTGTGAACGGCAAAACGTGTTATCACGACGGTTTGTATGTATATTTACCGAGCTTTTCATTTATTGGCTAACCGTTAAATGGTGTATAAATGTCTCAAAAGTTCATTCAATTATTTATAAATTATTTCATTATTTATGTTTTATTTTTTAATTCTCCCAATTGTTGAGGTTTTTTTTTCTACCCGAGGGTTAATGAGATCGGGGACTGTTGCTTAAAGTGGATGACAAACGGCTGCGAATATCCATGCCCGCAGTGGGATTTGAACTGACGAACACTGATATCGGAGAGCAGTGCCCTACCCATTTGGCCATAGTTCGACACTATTTCTGTCCATTCCATTTATTAGTTTTTCCCTTTTGAGGTTAGAGATATCAGGAAAAAGTATTTCTTTTTTCTTCGATATCGTTTGTATGAAATATTTACTTCTTCGCCTAGATTTATATAGAGTATTAATGAAGGAGAGCTAAAGAATTATTGAAATTCGTTCTCTAAACATACGGACATTTGAAGAATTAGAAAAATGTTATTTATGTTTTATACTTCATAATTCTACAAAAATACGTTCTTAAATTTATTATAGAGGTCAGTTTCAATAATTAGTGAACAGCAAAACGTGTCAACACGAGGATTTTATGTAAATTTACTGAATTTTTCATTTACTGGTAAATCATTAAATTGTAAACATGTCTTTTAAAAGTTCATTTCATTATTTAAATATTTTTCATTATTTATATTTTATCATTTTATTTTATTACTTCTCTTTGCGAATTTTTCTTTATCTTTCTTTTTTAAGGCAAGAAAGAGCAGAGAAAGTATTTCCTTTTTTCGTTATATCGTTTGTATAAAATGAATAATGTTACGCCTAGATTTATTTAGTGTGTGAAAGCTAAAGAAATACTGAAATTCGTTCTTTACACATCGGAACATTTGAAGATCTAGAAAAATGTTATGATCTACATTTTATTTGTCATAATTTATTTTAAAATTTATTATTGTTAGGGCGGTAGCCAGGATTTAGTTTTTGATGCCATTTGGGGGGGGAGGGGTCCAAACTGGACTGGTCTCTGTCTTCCGATAGATCACTATTTTTTGTTAATTAAAAAATATAATATTTAGCAAATAATTATTTAAATATAATATTTATATATTTTATAAAATTATATCCAATTTATTATATAAATATATATATGTGTGTGTGTAGAAGTTTATACATGATCTTGTGCAATTGTTCACCAAATGTGTAAGTAAATTCGACCCCGACCCGGCGTGTAGCATACGGTAAAACTGAATGACATAGTCGCCACAACGTAACCACAACACCACAGGGTGCTGCTGACTATTAGAGGCTCCGTCGTGGCTCGAAATTAATGTAGACGACCCCAGTAAGGAACAATACTACAACAGTAAGTTCGGGACTACCAGGGAAGTCGGAAGAGAAGGATCACTCAGGAAACCCCGGGTTCGTGATACCCGAGTATACCTAAAGGAGGTATACCCCTTGAGGTTTTCAGACGGCTATCATTGGCCTAGGAGGGACACTCCTAGTTACCAGGGGGCGCCACGAGGAGGCTGATAGATGTCCTAGATGAAGTACCGTGGTACAACACCCTGTTGCTCATCCCCAGAGCCGCACCGAAGCACGACAAAGGTGAATCACTGCAACACCCCCCTCACCAAATGTGTAAAAGAACTTGAAGCAAAGATATTAAAATTAAGAAAATAGATCAAAAATTTTTTAAAATTAAATTTTTACAGACCATACAGTATAAATAAAATTTATTTCAAAGTTAAAATGCTACAGCAGACTCCAGAATTTCGGGAGAAGTTGGACTCCAGCCCTCGAGTTCCCTTCCCCCCTCATGTGGCTAAGGTTGTAAAACGGGTGAATTGTTTATTTACAAATAGCAAAATGTGTATTCACCTGGGTTTTTTTTCTGGTATTTTTTTTTATTTATTGTAAATGCTTAGATAAAATTTTGAAAATGGTTAAAGAAATTTTTTTTCTTTGAAAAATAACACAAAAGTAGGTAACTGGTACTAAATGCATATAATATTTATTTGTTCGTTTTTATTTCGAGGACAAAATGATGAATAGCAATTAATTTAAAATGTAAATCGTTAAATTTTGATTAAATATTCAGTAATATATTTATTTAGTAACGAATTGATAAAATTATTGATAAAATTATTAATAAAAATATGAAAAAAATGTGAAATAAAAATGCAAGCTTGCAAATAATTATATACCCACCCCAAAAAACTCAAGCTCTCTTTTGCAAACCCTGATTTGTACATTAGCAAACCTAATACAAATAAATTTAATTGATCGTTGCAACACATTTCTTTTTTCTTCTGAAAAATATACATATTCTGACGGTAGAAAAAAAATATATTTCCAATAAATATTTTGACAAGCTTGAGACATGTTCAGGATTTCTTTTCCTCCTTTTTTTTTGACACTCGATCTTCACGCTTTGAAATGGTTTTGAAAGGATACCTTTCATCGATGGAACGTTGAAGTTTTCCAATCTTGAAGTGTGTTTTTAGTAATTAATATCTAAGACACTGATGTATAAACTAAAAGACAAGTGTGTCAAAATAGCTTCTTCAAGAGGAAGAACCATGCACATATCTATTAACCACAGATGAAAAGTAAGTCAGTCAGTCAAGTTAGTATTTTTCCGATAGGTCAGTATTATCGAAATTTAGCGAGTAAAGTCAGTATTTGATGGAAAATCAGGTTTTTTGCACGTGTTTGTGTTGTATTAGAATAGTTTAATTTTAACTTTATTATTTTAAAATTATTTTTAAAGACAGGATTGCGGGCCATTTTTTTGCACGTGTTTATGTTGTATTAAAATAATTTAATTTTAACTTTATTATTTTAAAATTATTTTTAAAGACAGGATTGCGGGCCACTGAAAAATTTGTAGGAAATCTAGTGAAATGTGTGTGTTTGAGAGATATATTTAATTTTGTCGTGGATATGCACATTTTTGTGGTTTGTTTTCTAGACGTATATCAGCAGATCGAATTAATTTACTACAGTAAGAAATCGTTTCGATTCCAACGTGTGAGTGGTTAGGCGGTAATAACTCAAATTTATGGTAAATGAACATCCTTTTTTAAAACGAACTAAACATGTATTAACACTTTAACACTGAACAAAAACTATAATGAATGACAAAGCATCCCGATATATGATCCATCGCTTTTCTTTTCTGTCTGCCATCACACCAGCTCCGTTCTACAGTTCTTGTGTTGCAACTCCGTAAACTAAAAACTTTTCTCCTCGGTGCTTCCGATTCAAAATCGGATTCAGGTGCCCTCTGTTTTCTGGATCTTGAAAGAGCTGAAGCCCAGATCCTTACAATTACATATAAATAAATTATTAACATATAAATATATATTGTGTTTCTGTCTGTGTGTATATGTAAGAGAAAAGAGGAGTTTATTTGAAATATTCCCCATCCTTCCAAGTGTATTTCGATACAATCTGTCTTCACAGCATCACATCTTAGAACTTGAGTTATATTATGATCAAATTGATTCCAAAGCCAATTTACAACTTGCATTATTACAGAATAACAGAAAAAAATTATAGTTGTACAAAAATTACCTTTCATTTGTCGAGTATTAATCTGAAGTGGATATACACTTTCAAAAATATATCCGTATTTTTCCAATTTTGGTCTATGAAATCAGTATCTCCAAGCTTTCATCCCTGCATTTAAAGCTTCAAAATTTAGCAGTTTTGCGCATAAAGTGCTGAATTTTTATTTCATTATATTCCATACTAAGAGTAAGTTACTTAATTAGCTGTTTAATTTTTCTTGTGTAGTCCATACAGAACAACAAGATGCTTGACAAAAACTAAGCATTTTTTTCTCTCCTCGCTGGTGTGAGTAGAAGGTCATGCTGGAAAGCCGCCTTTCATTCACGGTTTGATTTTGGAAAACCGCCAAAGTCTGAATGCGTTACGTTTTGGGCAGCGGCGAACAATGAGTTCCGTCATATTCGTGACTGGAAAGATAAAGACAAAAATAGGGTTTCATATTGAATATCAAATTAGCAGAAAAGAGTTTAAGTGAGTGAATACGTCATGAATTGTTAACGGGATCATAGTGAACTGCTTCCGAACATTTCATTTAAGTCTTATGTCCATAGGGAGAAGGTAATTTGCTTTTTATTATGCTATTTAGAATGTTTTATGATATTAATTTGTAAAGATTGTTGACGTGTGTAGTTGGTTTGTTTGTTATCATGAAATTGAAGATTTATACATCGAACGAGGTTGTAAAAGCGAGCATGTTCTTTTTCTTTTCTTTTTTCCATTATTCCCACTATCTGACCTGCCCGTATTTTAAATAGCGTATCTCTGCAGAAAAATTCTATAAAGGAGTTTAAAAGTAGTTTAGTCTTTTTGAATAGAAAAGAACAAAGATCGTAAAAATTATTTACAATTTGACATAGGGTCGTACATAAATAAAGGGATCGACGGGCTCGAGCCCCCGAAATTCTGAAATAAGTTTACTGTATTGCATTTTAACACTGAGATAAAAGTGCATTTTTTCACTAAAATTTTTTAAACTGCATATTTAATCAAATTTATTTTTAAATAAAAATTTTATTTTTAAAAATTTTTATTTACTTTTAAATTTTAGCATTTTTGTTTCAAATTGTTTTATGTATTTACTGAAGTGCATAACAAGATTGTGCCTGTACTTTTATATGCATAAAATAGTAAATTTTTAAGTACAGAATATTAAATATTAGCATTAAATTTTTATAATTTTTTTATTGAAATTTGTTTTTTTTATTATAATATAACGAAATATCAGAAAGAGGGTTGCTCAGTACAGTTTCAGCTTTCTCTCCCTGATCAGTGATACGCTAAAATTTTTTTAAAAAAGGGAAAACAACAACAATAAAAAAGGTTTTAACGGTCCATAATTATTTATTATAAAACTCATTGAAGATTAAAAGAAAAAGCATATTTAAAAAATTCTATTAAAATTCTATTAAATTGAAATATATTAGTGTGATTAATGAAGTTTAGATTGCATTTTTAAAGTTCCTACATTTTTTAATTGAAGAGAACATTCCTGAAAAGATTAATTTTATATGAAGTGAATAAGTATGAACGCCTCTGTTGTACTTAATATAAAATCGTAAGCAGTCAATTCATATTCTTCTATCTAAACCCTGTTTCTATATTTTTAATTTAAATTTGTTCAAGTTTCTTTAAATCGTACCCTTTAGAAAAATCACTAAATAATCAGAAAGCTACACAGAAAAAAGAGAAACAAGTTTTTATCATCAAAACTTTACTAGAAAATAAACAAAATGTTCTTGTTTGTAGTAAAATAATTCCTTAAATATATACACTTTTTATATAAATAATAAAATTAAATAAATAAATTATATATATATATTTCTGGGGATGTAGGAATAGTATTTGAATTATCTTGAAAATTTTTAATTTGGAAGATATAAATTTTGTTTTCGTTTTTTCACTGCTTTTCAAGTAGCTTTTTCATCACCATTAATTTTTTATTCCTTCATCAGACAGCCTTAGAAACTAATTCTATCGCATTTTTTTAACATTATGTTCTTGAAAAAGTAAAAAATATGAGATCCTAATTTTGTGTCTTGAATATCAAATTTCTTCTACTTCACTACAGTTTGTAGCTGGAAAACTTTTAGGATATAAAATGCCATAAAGGTTTGTGATGACTCTGGATTAATTCAAAAGTCACCCGTTCCTTTTGAAAATGAGCTGGAGTCATTAAAATTTGTTTTTAGAAGAGGCTTATTAGCAGCTACATTTCGGTCTTTTTAAAATTTAAAATTTAAGTTTTTGCCTAAACATTTTTTGAATATTACTGAATCGACTGTTTGTGTATATTCAATTTCTTTTAATATCGTTAGAACTAAGTCAGTAAGTCTTTTCATTCGCCATTTGAACTATTAGATATCTCGTTCTTTTATTTAAATTTTAATTAACAGTGTAAGGACTAGAACTCTAATTTTCGTATATTAAAAAAAAAAAAAAAGTCTCCTAATTTGGAGGCCCCGGGACAATTACTCCGCATACCCCTCATTAATCAGGCCCTGTTCTTGTCACCAAACCATCTTTCCTCGACAACAAATATACCTTTAAAGTCTGAAAATAGTACAAACAAAGAGTATTTCTGTTTTGTATTATTTATTTACCCCCTCATTTTATAAAGCTTTTTTTTTTGTCCCCTAATAAAAGGTAAATACTTTGAGTTCCTTATTGAAAGGAAACTGGAACCTATAGAATTGTTACTTAAATAGAGGTTCCTTTCTCAGTAGGTGTTCCTTACTAGGAGTACTGCTGTATCAAGGGAAATGCATACCATTTTAGTCATTCAAAATTAAAATAAGAGATATAGTCGAGATGAAATTAGTGAGCAGTGAATGCAGTCATCTGTATGGACATTTTACGTAATGACTATTGCTGACACTGAGCTACTCATTGTCAATTATTATTGTTATAATTACTGCTTTCTCTGATGAAGGTCTGATAATGAGCTTGAAATTAATTGCCATTTAACGATTACAATAAGGGTCAACTCTTTTTGTTTGATGTTTCACTGCAGTGCTCCGGTTGCAGCACCAGCACATATTCTCTCCGTAGAATAATAAAAGTTTAGATCCTTTAAGATGACAATGGACTCCCCACAGAATTTTTTACTATTATCTTCATCTTTTATTTAATATCATAAGAGTTCACCTGAAATATTGTTTTATTTTTTAAGTCTAAAAAGTATACTGATAAAAATGGTCAAGTTATATATAAAAGGGATGTGCATGCAGTATTTTCAATTAAGCCATTTTGAAATAATTAATAACTAATTTTAAAGTAATTAATATTTTACTTCAAAGTTTTACCCATTTTTATATAAATATATTGAAAAAAATTGATTAAAAACAAAATAAACCAACTTTGAAAGTCAACTGTCACGTTAAATTCGAAAGGAGCTTATTGAATTTGAAGAATGACAGGATACTAAAATTTAACTTAAGGGTTGAAGAGCACCTTACTGAGTTTTACCCGGTTGAACTTTGAATGTCCCATAGCTAAAATGAGGCATCACACACACACACACACACACACACACACACAAAAAAAAAAAAAAAAAAAAAAAAAAAAAAAAAAGAGTGAAACTAATAAATACTGAAAGCCTATCTCTAATTTTATTTGACTTGGAGAAAATAATGATGTAAAATATCAGACTTGCAGCCCCGCTTGGGTTGTTTCGAAAAATACATAGAAAAGGAATTTTCGAAATTAGAGAGGTGGAGATAGCTTATTGCTTGGAACGATCTTAAAATACCTCTTCCTAGACAGTCATTCTCTTTCAGATGATTGTTGGAGAGCATATTATTATTATTTCTCTCTCATAAACAACGTACATATTATATGTGCACTGTTCCTGCACGTATTTCCTTCATACTTTTACGCTGTTATGATGGAGACTGCCGAAGTTAACGCAAGGTGACAGGGTGGTTGGATGGGAGAAGGGCGAAAGGAGACAGGAATTCCGGTGGACATGCGATATAAATATCTCTCTGGGAAAATTTGCGTGGAAAGATTTAGCCAGCTGAACTTAGGCGACTTCGGCTACATTTACCTTGACTATGCATATAGAAGCCGACGCGCACTATTTTCACATCTTTTATCCCCTTCGCATATTAAAGTTGCGGAATAGAGGAAAGGTACTTATTTCAGAGCGGATCTCTTCTGTTTCCGCGAGGCAACATTAAAAGGCTTAACCTTCGCTGTAAACTTTTATGAGCCCTTTTATATGAAAAATATTTGAACTTGGTTTCTATTATTAGAAATTGACAGGTCTTTAGACTATATTTATTGGAAGAACAACAGTAAAACATTGTCCTGAAATCTTCTTCGTGCCGAACAGATAAGTCCTGTCGTGGGTTTAAATCTCTTTACTGGCAGGGATACGGTGGGAATGTTAGGTTTCTAGCCACAGATGTACCAGTATCTGGTCAGCGTTGGTTTTAAATTGTACCAATTTAAATGCCCTCGTGTTGCTGAAAATTGACCATTAGTGCTAAAATCCATTCTAAACTTCGGCTTGGCCGATTTCGCATTTTTATAAATGGCTGCATTGGAGATGCGCATTTATATTCAAGGATAAAAAACCGGAGCATAAATAAACAGGAAAAATATTTTTAAAATAACATATACATTTTTATATAATTATTATGTAACTTTGAAAACTTTTAGGATAGGGATTGAGGGATCAACCTTACTCACGAAGGCACTAGCCTTGGATAAAATTAATTTTTGTGACTACAATAAATTTTTGTGTATTTCATGGCATACTGAAACTAGAGCATTTACAACGGTACCTCATCTATTTAGCATAATTTCTTCGCACGCGTATACTCTCATTCATTCAGGCAGGACTAGTGCCTGACGTTAACTTGTTGATAAATAGAGTTAATATTCCCAACTTCCTCTGTGATGTATAGTCGAAAATTAATGCCTGACATTCTAAAAGTGCGAAACGTTATGTTGGAAATGTAATAAACAAGAACGCAAATATTCGCATCAAGCTCCTTTTTAATGTTCAAAGCATGTCGGGATTATCCAATTTTTAAAAATTCTTTTTATATTGAACTACAAATTTTGATAATTTGATACCATTGCTTTTGTCATATCTCCAATGTAACGACAGTTACTGCTAATTAAATAAATTTCATCATCTATCACGTTGGTATAAAATTTAAACTTTTAAATGCTTTTTCTCAGATTTCACAAGTTTT
This sequence comes from Pardosa pseudoannulata, assembly GCA_032207245.1. Lineage (NCBI taxonomy): Eukaryota > Metazoa > Arthropoda > Arachnida > Araneae > Lycosidae > Pardosa > Pardosa pseudoannulata. Next base: position 129,401,630 of record CM063506.1, on the reverse strand, counting down.
TAGATAGTGCGTATGATGGATTTCAAATTATTCTTAATAGCTTGATGAGAATTTCTGTACGTTGTAGTAAATATATATATGTTTACTGTGACTATATATACATATATAGTCACAGGGGGGAATATAGGACATATCGAAGAAAATAAAAATTTACCTTATAAAATTCATAACTTTATAGCTTTTATTAAGAAAATAGTAGCATACAACATTCCTGTCTGATTTTTTGAATGGGCAGATTTCTTATATTACAGCAATAAATTTTCAACCGATATCGCTTTGGTTCAGGTTGACGTATGATAAGTCCTTTAATTGGTTGAAAATGTGTGCATGCGTGCGTCACGCGAGCAAAGAATCGAAAATTTAGGTTTAATAGTCTTGAAATCCCTTGATCAGGAAATTATCTGATTTTTAAACGAAAATAAACGCACTATGCATTATTTGAAACTCGAATGTAAATTAATAGAAAATGAAGTATGTGTTTGGGGTTGTGGGGCGGGGATTTGTTTTGTATTCCAGATATTTACAGCTTTTTAACCATGGAAACAGTTTTGATGTATTTCGTTTCCTTCTTTGTCCTAGACGACTAAATATATCTCTGGAGAGCCCGAGAAATATACAAACACTATAAACGAGCAAGCGCTGTGAATGGTTTTTGCGATATTCCAATGCAGTTGCTTCCTTTGAGTCTAGATGTTCTTTCTACAGATAATAGATTTTCTTAGTAAATTCCGAGAATTTTGTTTTCATTCGGATGGGTTTTGTATTTGGGTAATAAAAAGAATTGCGTTCGTTTTTCTTTTGTTAGGATCATAAAAGATTCGGCTGCGTGGGAGAGATCGAAAAAGTTTGGAACGCTGGAACCATGTTTCAGCCTATCAGTTCTTATTCTTATATTTAATAATGCAGAACTCCGTCTTCTTTTGTTTTCGGGTCACCCCCTTCATTCCCCAGTGTGTACCATGAACTGAATTCAGACATGTGTTCGACGATAGAAGCTTTCATTTGGAAAATATTCGATTACGTGTGGGAAAAATTGTTCTCTTATATAGTTAATTTGTATTAAGAAAAGTTTACTTTTTCCAGGGTATGTTGAATTTGAAATTGGTGTTATTAAATTTTACTTAACTAACAGTTTCAGAATGTATTTTTTTTCTTAAATTCTTTATATTTTTCTCTTCATTCTCTGGTATGAATGATAAATTGAATACAGACATGTTCGATTATAGAAGTTTTCCTTTGGAAAATATTTGACTATGTAAGGGGAAAATGTTAGCCTATACGGTTAGTTTGTATTAGAAAATGTAATCTTTTCCAGGATATTTTAAATTAGAAATTCGTGTTATTAAATTTTACTTAACTAATAATAGTTTTCGAATATGTTTTTCTTAAATTCTTTATTTTCCCCCTTTTTTTCTTTCGCCGTACTGTGGTCGAATGGGTAAGGCTGTCCTATTTGTCACCGGAGTTCGTGGGTACGAATCTCACTGCAACATGGATATTCTTAAGTCTTTTGGAATCGTTGTTAAGCAATAGTCCCGTTCTAATTAGCCCTCGTGTAGCAAAACAGTAGACCGCAGGGTTCCAAACTAAGCCTTTCCCCTCTCCCTTGTATCTCATAAACTGAATACACTTGTCAATCGACGACAGAAGTTCTCATTTGGAAAATATTCGATTACGGGGGGGGGGAAATGTTATTTTATACAACTAATTCATTAGAAAGTGTAACTTCTTCCAGGATATATTAAATTTGAAATTTGTGTTATTAAATTTTACTTAACTAATAGCCTTCGAATATATATATTTTTAATTCTTGATTTAACCCTTCTTTCTCCCGTGGGTATGATGAACTAAATACAGTCATTTGTTTGATGATAGAAGCTTTCATTCCGAAAATATTCCATTGTGTGAAAATTTTACTCTATAAGATTAATTTGTATTAAAATATTATGCTTTTTGGAGGCGTGTATGAAATACGAATTTATTGTGTTATTAAATTTTATTGAGCTAATAGCCTTCGATGAATTCTTTTCTTCGATTGTTTTCTTAAATTTCTGTGACAACTTAACACGTGATAGCATATCAGGTTGTTTAAAGAATTCACTAAAAAAAGTCGACACTATTATATTACGAAAGAGGTCAATAATGCAGATTCACCAGGTAGTTGTAGGATTTTAACCTTTTATTTTTCTCATTTTCTCATACACAGGTATTTGTAAAGTATCTGCTTATGAATATAGATACGTACAATAGCGTAACGAATGGGAGTATGTGGGGGTTGTTACCCCCTCCCCATAAGAAATGTATAGATATACTAGCTGTGTCGCACACAGCCTTCAGAATGGATAATTAAGGTTCCAAATTAAGATATACTGCAAAATTCAAATTAAATTTTGGATTATGTCATACTAACAATATAAGTAATTTTGAAAGTAAAACAACTTATCATAAAACGAATAGCACATTCGTTTAAATTTAATATTCATCAAGAGTTTAAAAAATATAATCTAAAGAAATAAAAAGAACTATATATGACGATTTATCTTTGCACTATCTAGCAGTAAACTGCCCAAGTTGTTGTTTTTTATCAGATAGTGAAAAGAGAACAAATCTATCTACAAATAAAAATAATACTCTCGTGACATAAATGTTTAATATTGTTTCAAATGATGACGCTGTTAACGATAAAATAAGATTAGAGTAAAACTTGTATTAAAAATATGGCGCAACCGAATTCAAAATGAAAGAAATATGCCAAATTAAAATTGATAAAGTATAATAAATCAAGTATGCCAAAAGGCAAGAAAAATTGTAAAATATGAAAACAACAAAATATTTCTTCTCAGATTCAGTAGTATTTTCTTTGTACTGCTGGAAATACGCATAAATGACTTATACATAAAACAATAATAAATTGCATTAGAAAATTTTGTTTTTCTAATGATAAGTTAATTTCGAAATTAGTGTTATTAAAATATTACTCAACTAATAGCCTTCGAATATATTTTTTCTGAAATTCTTTGTTTTTTCTCCTTTATTCTCTCGTGTGTGTGACATGAATTTAGGCATGTGTTCGGCGATAGAAGGTTTTTTGCTTACAATACCCCTCTAAAAATGTCAGAATGGCAATAAAGATCAATATTTATAGCAATTAGAAAACATTTAACAATTTAATGTGGTTTGTCATTTTTTTACCTCCGAGGCTGTCATATATAAACACACACACACACAAAAATAGAAAATTTTTAAGGTATGCATTAACGAGTGGAATTTACACTTTATATATAAATTATTAAGTATATATAAAATAGAAAATAGAAAATTGAGTTCATTCAATTTCGTTCTATTCAGTCATCCGTGTAAATTCCACACGTTAATTCATACCTTAAAAATTTTCTAATTTGTTTTTTTCTTAAGCAGAAGAAATTAGAAACCCGATATGGTATGTACTGTAAAATCGAATTCGATTTTTTAAAAATCTATTAACCGCAAAACGTTGGAAATTTTAAAATTTACGTTATTTAACACAAAATTACCATTTTTTTTTATTTCCTGTATTTACAAGACTGGTATCAGAAGAATTTAATAACCTGAATAATGCGTCAGTTATGCTTGATAATTTCTGTAAATTTATCGTCTATGATCAGAGTTCAGCTAATATTACTCTGCTCTAAAGAAATGGGTGATTATAAAATACGTGAAAATTTTATCAGATATAATAAAACTGCTTTAGACAATTACTCGTTGCACAATCCTCTTGCAATTGTTTATTTTATCTTATTTTAGTTTAGTTGAGAGTTAAAACTTCCCCAAAAATATCAGTGTTTCTAAATTTTAGACCTGTGTTTACAAAAACACATATTAACCTAAGAAGGTCGTACGATGGCCTAAGTTGGCTAGAATTTTTGTGACTTTTGAAAAAATATCGTTAATTTGGTGATAAAGATCAAGTGTTCAAAACAACCGACTATTTGGCAATTTCTCACCAAATAACCGAATTATCCATTATCCCCTGCTTTGAAAGCTTCGCCTGTACTTCGTTTTTCACAGCATGGCGACAATAATTGCAGGGAAACTATGATCGAAGGTGCTTTACAGCATTTAAATCGTATTTTAATTGCATTTTTGGTTATT
>CM063506.1:129377499-129394999 GCA_032207245.1 Pardosa pseudoannulata | reverse complement strand
CCCCGGGTATGAAAGAGAAATTGCTGCCTCATAAACATGTACTGCTTAATTCTTTTTTATTTTGTTTAAAAGACATATCTTTTCAAATTATGATCAATACATATATATATATATATTTAAAAAGAAACATGTAGCATAACATTAAATTTATAATCAACAAGTATTGCGAAAGGGTGGAAAATTAGGAAATACCTGTACCTAGCCACAAACAATTGACTGCATACATTGTTTTACATTTTAATGCTGTTAATAATAAAAGTATTATAGCACAATCAAACAAAAGTAACAACACCTTTCAATTTGTATAAATTTCGATTAATTAAATATTTAACCAATCTATATTTTTCTCACTCACAGACAAAATGCCGTCCTCGGATTTTGGTTCTTATTACGAAAAACTAGTTCATTCATAGTACAACCCAGTGTACAGATCCTTATTTGTGTTAAAAGACTGCTCCGTATAATTGAATACATATAAAAAATAAAATATACATGATATAACATTCTTTTTTATTAAAATAAGGACTATCGACAATAAGAAGTGATAAAATTCAACCACAAGGTTAAAACTTCACTCTTACACTATTATTTTTTAGATGATTTGTATAGTGATAATTTTAAACCTGAGGTTTAATTGATATAGGTCTGATAATTCTAAAGCAGAACACTTTCCGGACCACCACCCTCTTTACAATAAAAAAAAATATTCGAACGCAACGTATTCCGTAATAATTAGTTATACAAAATATTAAAATAATATTGCATATTATCAATATATGTTTTATCTTCCCATCTATTAAAGTAAAAATTTACTAAAACTGTCATCAAATGTAGTAAAATTTGTTTATTAAAAACCTAAGAAAAGCACAAAATTAATAGGAAATAAATAACATAATAAGTTGGTTTAGGCTGGTAAAATTTTAACAATATGTTAATGCCAGGTTCTAATTTCGTTAACTTCTTCTAAAGCACTACAGCCTGTTACAGGTCAAGGCTGTCCCAAGCAGTTTTTTCCAGCCGTTCCTATCTGCTGCAAGATTCTTCCAGTTTCCCTTTTTGACAGTAGTTAAGTCCCTCTCTACCAAGTTAAGCCACCTAATTGGTGGTCTTCCTCGTTTCCTCTGCCCCATGGGATTAGTCAAAGTGAGCTGTTTTACTGAGTTTATGTCATCGAGTGGGAATAGGTGTCCAAGCCATCGCAGTCTATTGATTTTTATGACTTTAACAACATGAGGTTGCTTATATTTGTTATAAATTTCAAAATTGATTAAGGATCTCCAAAAATTATTCTCTTGAACTGCATCAAATATTTTTCTTAAGATTTTCCGTTCAAAAGTCAGAAATTTATTTTCTTGCAACTTTTATTTTATTGCCCAGCATTCACTTCCATAGAGCAGAATAGGTCGAAGTAGAGTTTTATAGATGTTAATTTTCGTTTTTAAACTTATAAATCGAGATTTTAATTGGTTTTTAAGGCCATGATAGAATTTCGTTAATATCCTTCGGAAAATTTCTACGTTCAGTGATGCTCTTTTACATAGTGCAGTTGCTAGTTGTTTGAGCCCACGTTTAGCCAAATAAGATGAAAGAAATGCAGTTGAAATTTCTGTACTATAGCCCATGTGTGGCTAAACGGTGGCCCTGGTGGAATTGACGAAATTTATAATTGAAATACACACGCACACACATATATATATGCATCTCGAATTTATTATGGTATTTTCGTCGCATTATTGTATTGATTTAATTTTATAAATATCATGCATATTTTTATAGATATTTTTTTATACTCGCATCACCCTTCGACTGATTTGATGTTCTCCATTTGCCTCTAAATCTGCTAAGGCCCCTATTGAAATCTTCAGCGCCCACTGATGGGTGGTACCGCCCCCTTTGTAAACCGATGTTCTAAATTCACATACAGTTCAACTTTTCTCTTCGTAACAATTCTAGATCCAAGTTGTCTGCCCCTTAAAAGTGCCGTTCTTAACACCTATTTTACAGTTAATTTTTCCACATCAACATCTCGATTTTATTCATAATCACATCGTCACAGATTTGATTACTTGTATATTTAATATCCCGTGTTAGTAAACCTTCAGTTTCTGCCTGATTTATTAAAATGCATTTGACCAGAGTCCCGCCTTGTTGTTGGTAATGAAAAAAGTTTTCGTCATTACCGGCAACTGAATACCACTTCTAGTTGGAACGGCTGTAATCAAATGAAGAGACCGGTAAATTCGCGAGCGACGTTTTTATCGCCCGGATGTGTCTTGAGGACCCTTTTATCACTCTGTAAAATGAGCATTAATTTCAGCGACGAAAAGAAGAAAAAAAACGCCTAATGAATTTGCGAGTGCTAGTATTTTCACGCCTAAATCCTCTCCGTGCAAACTTCGCTCGTCTGTCTAGGAAGCAAATTGGCTCATCCTCCCCTAGTTCCTGATTCCACTTCCGACACTCGGAAGGGGCCGCCCTTCCATTATCGCTTCCTACTGCATCCGTTAAATCGGGGTTAAACGGGATCTGGGATAATTAGTATTCAAACATGCAAAGTTTAGATCTGGAGAGAGTGAGAGGAAATATAAAAAGAATGCTTTTTCGTTTTCTTTCTTTAAAATTTATTATTATTCGGGACAAATTTTATGAACTTGATGCAGCATGTGTCTGGGTCCGGTTCTGAGGTTTTAGATGCCTGCGTGAGAGATATTTGGCCGCATTTTATCGTTACAAATTCCTAGTTGATTCATAACATACCAGAGTTCATAGACCTCAGGTGGTTAACATTTTTACCATTACAGTCTACAATGAAATTAGAGTTTAGACAGTAATAAACGGCGTCGTGTACGTTGATATACTTATAAATGTGACTTCTGTATATTTTTGTATAGTTTCTGTATATTTTTATTTTTTTGTATATTTTTTGTATTTTCTGTATAGTTTCTGTATATTTTTATCAATTTATTGCCTTATATAGAAATAATATCAAATATATATATTTATTAGTTAACATAAAAAGTGGCAGTGCAAAATAACTTTGTATTCACGTAGTAGTAATAACTTGTTATAGCATTTATCTTGTAATAAACTGCATATATATATATATATATATATATATATATATATATATATATATATATATATATATATTATTTCAGATAAAAATGATAAAGTTGAAGTATTTTTAACCAAATGTATTTCATTATGCATACAATAGAAACTCTAATAAATAGTTATACGAAACTGACATAACAACAATATAATTCTAATAATTTTTAAACTGTAGTAATCTATTGACTAAATATTAATCCTTTGCAATCGAGGGCTCCGGAGCGGAGCCATTTAAAATTTGTCTTCAAACTCGAGGGCTCCGCTACGGAGACAATGCAAAATAATTAGTTTTTCCGATTGGTTTTTGTTTTTACGTTAAAAACTGAAAATTATTTGCATTGTCTCCGTAGCGGAGCCCTCGAGTTTGAAGACAAATTTTAAATGGCACCGCTCCGGAGCCGTCGAGTGCAAAGGGTTAATACAAGAGCTAACTTCGAGGAACCCCGCGAAAGGAACTCACCGCCGCATGCATTTCAAATCCTTGCATTTCCCACCTTTGACATAGAGCCTTACTATGTTTATATGAGTGTTCCGTAAGTATTTTGTATACGTATAAAGAATAAAAATATATACATCATATACATATTTTTCTTTTATCAAAATATATACGCATATGCTATCAAAAGTGACAGAATACATCCATAGAGTTAGAACTGTACTGTTCTTGAATTTTTATTTGTGTGATAAATAAAAATGCCCAGGGTTAATTTATCAAAATTTACTTCCACGTAACACCAACATTTATACACAAAACACAAATAAACTCATAGTGTTACGGGAACTTTACATGACCATACCGGTCGACAGCAATCCTCGAACTCAGTTCTTTCTTGGTATATCCTATAGAGTACGCTGTAAACTACGTCACATTTCTAGACTTATTTGTTACATTTGTTAGTTCATTGGTAAAATCTGCTGAACGATGGTCGAATGGAAGAGTGCTGCTCTTCGCTACCAGAGTTCGCGGGTTCGAATCCCGCTTCTGGCATGGATGTTCTTAGCCGTTCGGAATCGCCTATAAGCAGTAGGTCATCTTGTTAGCCCCGTGAGCAAAACAGTAGACCAAAGCAATCATTGGTAAAATCTGTTTACTTCTTACTTTTAGACTGTTCCACTTTTGACTGCTAACAATCGTAGATCGTTAAACTGTTTTCAGTTAAATGACGTTATCGAATACGTTTTTGTCATTTCAGTTTCGAAAAACTCTTATTTTAATCCTTTCTTAAATACACATATAAATTTGATACTAATTTGAATTGAAAGATCTAAACCTACACAGTGGTTTTATAAAGCTGTATTTATTCATTTTTTTTTATTTATTTCATCGGTCGTTCTAGAAATTTGGCCACCTGCATGCATGGGCGTATAGCACATCTACTAACCCCGGCCTTGAGTATGTATATATATATATATATATATATATATATATATATATATATATATATATATTATGTGTATGTGTACCTCGAGTATGAATGTGTGTTTTATCAGTCCTTTTCTGATTGCTCTTTTAAATAACTATTGGAGGTTGGTATTTTCTTTGTGACATTAACTGTGCGAGATGAACTGTGTGAAGATCGAGCCTGCGTCTACTGTAAAATGAAATGGGAGAAAGGGTTTAATGAGGCTTATAAAAGATAGTTGCTGGAGGAAAACCTGAGAGTCAGGAGGAAATAAGACCCAACACAATGTGCCTGCCAAATGAATAACGTGCATTTTAGGTTTCAACTGTGGAGTTTTCATCTAAGTCGTGAAAAAGAGTTCAAAATTATACTCATTAAAACACATTTCTACTCATAAACTGCTTTATTGCATTAAAAACTTTAAAAATAATTGACGTCCGATTTTAACTACCTCTTGAAAGGGTGATACATTTGGTATCCCCCCTATCGCCTTAAAAGTGTCTGAAAATCATGAGAAAATATGCCTGTCTTTACTTGCTGGTTGTATATGAATTAATTTAGACTGACCTTACTATTTGCATTGCCGGTATACAATATCACTTTCTACTGAAATATATCGTGGATTATGTTTGTATTTGAAACGTGACTGATATCTGTAGGACGATATAAGTCCTTGAGACTATTTTAGCGGTAGGACTGATAATGAAGATAACGTATCTGAATAGGGGAATACTTCCTCTATTCTACTGCACGTGAAATGAATGGAATGTCGAAGTTGAGAATAATCAGTTTTTGGTTTCTAAGTAACGTTAGTTTGATAAACCAGTCATCTAACAGATAGTTTCACTGATATCTACCTACAAATATCATATATAAATACTGCAAATGATTCGGTCCTCTGTTTAATCGATAGTTGATGTTAACATTAGAATTCCGTAAGTATTACTGTAAATGTTTAAAATTTAGAAAAAAATTAAAGGTAGTTTTAAATATATAGATTTAAATTTGTATTTGTGTGTATATATATATATATATATATATATATATATATATATATATATAAAATATGTGTGTAAATAAGTTTATCTTAAAATAATTTTCTGGCGATTCTATCCTTTTATGGCAAAACTTGGCGATTATCGTTTGTTCTTTCTATCGAATTGGCAATTACGAAAACACCAAAATTAGTTGTTGCTGACCCCGCTCCTCTTATATAACGCGTTATATGATTTGTTTCGCTTCCTCCACGTCATCGCATGATTAACCATTAAAATACTGAATGGCTGCCTCACATATCTATTAATTTCTATATATGGGTTTTTTGACCCCAGAAGCATTCGGAAGATGATGTTACAATAAACTACATTTCTCTTCATCCAAAATTCTTTGTTTTCTCTTTCGGCTAAATTTTTACTAACAACTGCACCCAAGTTACTATAGATTCTCTCATTTCTGTGATGAGCTAAATTGCCCATTATACACACACACACATACATATATATTAATAGGATTCGGTATCCTTATTTTGAAAAAAATATTGGTTTTTCAATATTTTGTTTAAAATATTCTTTGGCACGTCTAGTTAATTGTGACACTTAAAACAATATAATTATTATTAAAAATGTATATAAAAGCATTTTTATCACGATTGTGTTCCCTTTAAATAGTCTGTTTACAATGCCATAATTATTTCATTTGACTCATGCCTTATAAAAACGACCCCAAAAAAAGAATACAATGTATAATCGAGAATATTTTAATATTTTATGAGAACATTTTAATGAAAAAGGAAAGGAATTACTCCGCTTTTGGATAGTTTTAAAATAAGGTTCTGGGAACATGAAAAATATTTTTAGTGACATTAATTATCTATAAATTTCAACTAATAATATTAAATTTTGTTATTTTTGCATTTACAATTAACTGGAATTACGTAAAAATAAATTTAGATAAGTATGGTAATGATATAAAAATATATATTATATAAGCTTACTAATTTTTCTCGAGAAAAAAAAATAAATGTTTATAGAAACGTTTGTTAAAAAAATTGTTGTTGTTAATGCAAAATATAACAAATTTTAAATTCATGTAAAATTTTAATATTTTCGATTATTTTTTATATATATATGTATGTATATATATATATATATGTATATATATGTATATATATGTATTTATATATATATATATATATATATATATATATATATATATATATATATATATATATATATGTGATAAAACAACATCACTTCCATTGAAACACATGACATTTAATTTGAAAAACACAAAAACATAACAAACGATTAACATAATATTGGCATTAATAAAGTCGTCATTGTCCTTTCGATTTGCTGCACACACACGCTCTGTCTCAGTCTCTTCTCTGTCTGTGGCGCGCGCTTCTTTGCGTTGCCATTCATCGTTTTAGAAGTCTCGTGGATGGAGTTGAGTTCTAATTGTGCTGCGTCTTGACATATATATATATATATATATATATATATATATATATATATATATATATATATATATATATAAAGATCTTTAAATTGATTTACCCCAGTTTGTATATATTTATATTTGTATTGAAAAATAAATTTAAAAAACGTTAAACTCAAACAAATATGAATAAAATGACTTGACTTTTTATATATATTCTTAAAAATATCTAAGAGAATTACGTATGGATTTTACTTTAAATTAGATAGCATTCTTTGTAATTCAAGAAATTTGTTTTGGACCAATTTTTTGCATATAAATTGATCTATTATTTATTTTCTCAAGAACCAATTATTTATTTTGAAATTCAATTTCTAAAGTTATTTAGAATAGTGTTGTGACTTTAATGTAAATAATGGTAAATAAAATATTAAAACTTACATAAGAATTTTTTTTTTAACTTTTCAAACTTTCTAAAGAATTTTAATTTTTTTTAAATTTCACCTAATTAATTTTTTTAAATTTACATACTTGACCCTTTGGTTGTCCCCATATCAGAGAATAATTATATCTCTTATGTCGAACTGTGTTATATTATATTTCATACGTCTAACTCAAAAATATAACTCAATTTAAGATGCAGCGCCAAATTGTTTTCCGTTTAAAAGATAGTTCACTGTGTATTATGATATATAACTGTATAAAGCATTAGATGTGTATATCATATGTAATAAATAGAATAGGTAAAGGGTTAATAATGTCGTTTTAGGATATGCAAAGTATTTAATAAAACAACTTTAAATTTAAAAAAAAAAATCCTGCAGGGTACCGAGTTCCATTATTCGAAATATAAATTTTGTATTCAATAAACCTTTTGTTTCGTCTGAAACTTACCTCAAGTTTCGTGTGGTGCGTGAAATGTTCTTCGGGGTTCCTAAAACTATTAGTTCTCATATTTCAGGTTCCTCTAACATTTTGTAAATATCACTTATTTTTCTATCTAACGTTCTTACTTCCCCCCTCTCTCTTTTCTCTTCTCTTTCTTCCTAAAAAAGTATTTATTTTGGCGTTGTAAGATAAGTTTACGACCTTCAACTATTGGCCTTTCGAATAAATCAGAGCACAGTGTTTGTATGTTAGTCGTTTATTATAACTTTTCTTTTATAGCTGTTTTCAGTTATCTAAATACATATACAACAAAAGAGTTTTTCACTTTTGTAATACACTTATATATGTGTGTACGTAATTTATATATATATATATATATATATATATATATATATATATATATATATACAGGCAAATTACAATTAATTAAAAACAGAATTTAAATCTGTATTAAAAATTGAACACGAAGTCTTAAAACAGGGAGTAAGGATAAGAATGAATACACACACGTGTGTGTGTATGTGTCTGTTTGTTTAACCTACGATCGCATTTTTTGGTTTAGTTTGGAATGCTATTGTCATCTTTTTATTACATCACTAGGGTTTAATTAGACCTAGACCTACAACTTGAAGCTGATTCAGAACGACTTAGAAAATTCAAGTAAGCCAACAATAAGTTTGGAGCCTGTAAACACTATTGCAAAAGTTAGTGCGCTACCATTCATCCACTGACCAAATTGAGAATGTCTTTATTGTAAACGTAGAGATTAAAATCTTAGAATCCGAATGGAATTGTAGTTACTTTTGAAAAATACACTCAGAAAAATTTTGTGCCTCGAATAATTATTGATGTACTCCTATGTCGAGCCTTAACTATTCCTTTACATAGAGCCGACTGTAAAACAGGTTATAGTGCATTAAACCCCATTAAAATTGACATTCGAAATCGAATGTAATTATGCCAGGCCAACAGCATCCTGATGATTAAAATTAAATGTCCGGGACATTTTGGAAAAGCTTTTGAGCAGTAGGTTTAAATGTTAAAATTAAATGTTTTGAGAAAAATATCATTTGTTTCGAAGTTGTTTTATTATTTGTGACGTTTCTTTCTATTATCATTTTTTTAAAGTTCATTTAAAATTTCAGTCATTCTTAACTATTAGATGACATTTTATCATTTTGTTAAAACTTTTTTTCTGTTTCCACTTTTTTCTACACTTAAAAAAAATCTAACTTAAACCCTGATATATGTAAGCTTGTACATGGGTTTAACAATGAATGCATCCTTTGTTAAAATGACATAGGACTCTTTAACGTGTTGGACAGTGAAAATAAATTATATAAAGTTTAATATTTAATACAAAGACATAAAATGAAAATAACTTTTTTATGAGCAACTCTAAGTAGAGCATGAGTTTTACAGAAAATTCTGCTAACCAAAGAGTGCACAAAATTGTTCCAAAGTATTTTAACTCCATAAAAAATGTTTCGTAAATAAATCTGTTTATAAATGCTTACCCATCCCTAAAAAAAATAATTTATTTTGGAGACCTTTCTATTTTTGAAACATAATTGTATTTATCTATTCAGAAAAGTAAAAATTTGTCAAAGTCATACCCCAATAAAATAAATTTTTTTTTGGAAATAGTGAAAACAAATAGAACCATTTTAGATACTTATGTGCCCTGTTACTCTGAGGTGTTAATTTGGTACTCTGAATATTTTGTGCAAAAAATATTAAATGGTTCAAAAATTATCTCAAGCGCAATGCATTGTTTCAAAGATTTGAAAACTAAAGATTTCCCTATGTTTCCTTAAGAAGAGTTGTAATTTGAGATTCGTTATTTATATATATTAATAGAATAGATATTGAAAATATATAAAGAAGTTTTCAATACAATTTAAAGAGAATAAAAACTACTCTCGTGTTAAAATTCCCTTTTTAACTGTCTAAATTATTTTTATCTGATATTGTGCGTGTGTGTAGGAGGGGAACTTTATCATAAGATCTCCTCCTTTGTGTGTCTAGGACCCTAGAAAAGTAGTTCCGTTAAGTTTTATACCCGTGATATTAATAGTGCAAAAGTTTTGATTCTGTAAAGCGATTATTCTTTTTCATTGAATTATTATTCACCGTTGTCGATGTGTAACTAATAATAAATTTTAAAATATCTAAGCAAATCCATACTTTTTATGTATTTATGTAATATATATATATATATATATATATATATATATATATATATATATATATATATATATATATATATATAATAAGACGGACTTCACGATAAGTGGTTACAGTCATGGCCCATAAAAATGACATTGGTTTAGCTAAAAGACCTTTATTAAGAAAGCACTGGAGGACGGGTTCCCACTTCATCATAGGGACAGGACAAACGGAGGGGTCAGCTAGCATGAAGTTATATGTAAAAGACCCTTAACACATGGGTTAACATCTCAATCAAAATCTGTGTAAAAATCTCTAAGAAAATCTGCCTCCGATAGCGTGCATCTCCTTTTTGTTTGGGAATTTCCTAAATTACCCGCTAGGGCAACGTAGAGTTATAATTGGTTAGATCCATTCTCTGAGGACTTAAACTGTAGCTCCAGTGGTCAATTTAGGTTAGGGGTTAAAAAGGGGAATGCAAAAACACGAGGATGTTTAGCCCTTAAGTTTTGAAAACCCCTGATAATTTTCTCGGGCTGTCATAGGGGTTTTACGCAAAATGCCTACATTAGTTTCCCAATCCAGTTTGCTTTTCCTTACATATATATATATATATATATATATATATATATATATATATATACACACACACACGTATATGTGTATATTTATTTGTGTGTATGCGTACGTATATAATTATTTAATAACTAATTTTACATTTTCAAAACAATATAAAATAACAGGGATCTGTGAGAATGAATTTTTGAAGTATGAGTTTTTTCAGTGTTAGCACTGAGAAAAGGTTGAAACATAAAGTTATATGAATAAAGGAATGACAGAGGGGGACTGCGCGAATTTCTACATGCATGCATGCACCTACACACATGAGTGGCTGGCGGGAGGTGAGTTTTCAACTAAGGAATGCTGTACAAATTAACCAAATACCTCATTGTTTTAAATCAAATTTTATTCTTCGCCTATTTTTATTCTTCTATTTCTTATTCTTTATTTATAATTTTTATTTATTTATTTATTCTGCAAAATTTATCTAGAATAGAGTTTTTCGTTACTTCATTTAGCATTTATTTGATTAAAGGCGGTCTGTATTTATTACAGATATTTATGATAAATGTTGTGATTTATATGTCTGAAAACTATCCTTCAACCATCATGTTCGTGGGAAATACACATACAAATAAATCTTCTATATAAGTTTTTCTTCCTCTTATTATTATTATCGTTTTTGGTAGAACCTGTGAGATAATGAGAGCATTCGTATCTCAGTTTGTTTGAGTCAGAAAATCCGTATTTATTCTGGACAGTTACTTTTTGATTTAAAAAAAAGTATGACCCATAGTGTAATTTTAGGTATGAATATACTTATAAATTTTTATTATTAATCTATTTTTCTATTAAAATGTTTTTAAATGAATATATTTTTATTCAGTGTTTCGTATTAAGGCAGATTTAGAGATGTAAACAGCTGTTTATTTTACATGAAATATAAAAAGTAAATCTTTTAACATAACATTAATTTAATTTTAATCTAAGTTTAATTAAAGAGTTTTTGTTAATCTCGGCGATAAGTTCAATTTCATTGTTTCTTTGGTTATCTATATTAATGTCTACAATAAATTATAAATTTAAACTCATACGTAGTGGAAAATATACTAAAATAGGTAAAATCCTTCAATTCAAAGCTTTATTTTAAAAAATGAAAAAATATCTACTTATTACGAAAATGATTATATTTTAAAGGAATGAACCACCCAACACTTTGATAAATAACTTAGGTAACTCGCGAAAATATCAATCCATAGAACCTTCCTATCAATACAAAATTCCATGCAAGTTTACTGCCGAACCACATCAAATTATAGATCCATAGATATCGCTACGCGTCGCAGATACGTTGTGTTCAACTCACCAGCACGTCTTAGATTATCTCGTATGTGCATGCACGAAGTATTCAATGGGAAAATCCGAATCCAGTGGTCTTACGCATTTCAGAGAAGCGCTTGGACGATGTAATACATTTTGTCAGCCAAACCCTTCCGAGAATGAGGTGTTAAAACAATCTTTTAAGTATCCTAGAGATTATATTTTACATAATAGTTCAAAACAACAAAAAGTAAAGAGATTAAATAAAAAGTCGAAGCTTAATAAAGATACAAAGAACTAAAATACGAAACGGCATACAAATAAATCGTGACTTAAAATTTCAGGGGC
The DNA here is from genome assembly GCA_032207245.1 of Pardosa pseudoannulata. Lineage (NCBI taxonomy): Eukaryota > Metazoa > Arthropoda > Arachnida > Araneae > Lycosidae > Pardosa > Pardosa pseudoannulata. The sequence continues at coordinate 129,382,760 of CM063506.1, read as the reverse complement.
ACAGCATCCATGGACTACACTCCAATGATACACATATTGTATGTATAATTAAGTACAAGAGCCTCTTTAGTTATTTTATCAGTTCAATTTGTGTTTTCTTAGTAGCTTACTGTTAGTATGCATAGTTGCATAAGGAGACAGGTTAAATTCTGTATACATCAAGATATTTTTACGACATTGGAGAAAAACTGGTAACTGTAAGAGTTATTAAATGTTTAAAGGGATTTTTCCTTTCGATTTATCGTTTGTACATTTTCATCGTAATCGAGCTTTAAATTCTAATATCGTGGGCGGTTGTCATCCATTTAACTGGAGAAGCAGTAGATCTTTATCAAAGGGTTATTTTAAACTTTTTTAAGACAACAGTAAAATTCTTCAGAACAACAAACCTTCTATATATGTTTAAAATTTGTTATGTTCTGGTATACGCAAGTTCTCTAAAGTGAATTAATTGTAGCTAGATTATTAGAATTTATTGAAAGCAAATAATACTCTTTTGGTGTTTTAAAATAGTATATGGCAAATCAGAATTTACCGTGAATATCTTTGCCTCTAAATATGATACACTTCTCAAAAACACCTCCCACATACTCAGGAGTTTCTCACTAGATTTGTGGCAACGATGTATGGAACTACGCCAAAATGGCGAGGTGAACTGTTTTCGATTCGATTTCGGCGATTCTCATCTGTCGATAACTATTTATGACGCCAGCCAGCGGACATTCTTCTTGCGGTTCGAAGGGCGTCGTGTGTCACAAATCTAACTACAAACAGTGAAATTTTATCCGTGTTACTGCGAGGGATTTCATGAACGGCATTTCCGCGTATCATACCACAGCGCTGAGAACGACGGTTTATTGTTTCCAATTAAACTTACTGTCCTGCGTTCGCTTGAATTATAACCTATTGTATTGGAAGATAAAGGCGTTTATAATATGCTCCCTTCAGTCTTTCGGATCAGCCCACTTTGAACAATTACGATTGATTTTCATAGGTGTCTTCTGTTTGGTATGTGTAAAGAACAATACCAACTGTCTATCACCCGGGCGTTAATGCTGAGAAATAGCGGTTTCTATCCTGTAATAAACAAAATTCGTTTTTTCTTTTTTGCCTTCGTTTTGTTTCTAGACTATTTTTTTCAAAACTTTTAATTTTTTATGTCTATCCCATATTTTAGTGAAATTGCGCCTTTGTGCAATTTTTTAGCGCTAAGCTTTGTTCGTGTTAACCTTTGTTAAAATGTATAAAAATACCAAAAATCTGTTAAAAATTTAAAATACCCAAAAAGCTTTTAAAATTTTATAAATAAAAATAAAATCTTTTTTTAAGTATTTTGTGTCTGGAGACATTTTGAGCTATAATTGGCTCATCGCACTTTACTAGCTATTGGCTAGTATTTGGCTGCACTTTAATGGGAATTTTTTTTTTCATGCTGTGCATGCAAATTGTGTTGCAATCGCTAGCCGGAATGGCGACAAACCGCCATTTTAGTGTTTTTAAAAGAAGCTCCATCATTCCTTGATGTTTATCCTCATTTTTAACACTATAATGCCCAGGACCTTGCTACTGCTAAGAATGTCGCTGATATATACACACAAATACACATACGCGCACACACTCACAAACACACACACACACACACATATATATATATATATATATATATATATATATATATATATATATATATATATATAATATGTGTGTGTATAAATGTTGTACATTTTTTAATATTCTCGACTTCAATGAGAAATGTCTGCCCTGATGTAATTTTCTTTAGCCAAATTTGGACATAACAGCTTTAATAGCGCATAATTTTTATTGTTTGCATTTAGCCTCTAAAGATGTATCAAATTATGTTTCAGATCTTTTCATCAGGCGTTAAATTTTTTACTTCGCCAGGTTAAACCAATGACTTCGACCAGTAATAAAAGGAGAAAAACTATTTGTTACCTATCACTGTCATTTTCAAGACCTCTTTTATTTTTGCAATTGGTGGAGAAAATAAAAATTTGGTCCTCTTGCTCTTTACTTAGGCATAGAACGAGATTATCTGTTAAACAAAGAAAAATGGTTAGAGAATATTAGAATAAAATTTATTCTTTATCAAATGAGGCAATCCCTGAATAAATTCCCCTTCTTCACCCTTTTTCTTGGGCGATATTGAAATTTTTAAGTGTCTGAAGTAGGGATTTCCTGGTCATAAAATTGATTTTTTTTTCAGAACAAAGTACTTAGCTTGAATGAAGAATAATTTATCTATACCACAATGTCGGACAGCTTCGTAGTTTAAAATAAAGGCTTAATGGTATGTCGTTTTTACCAAAGAATACTAGTTGTGTTAACAAATTTTGTTCAAAATTCAAAATTCTTCATTTACGACGAAATATTATAAATGAATAATTTTCCGGTAAATAACGCGTTTCGACAGTAAAAAAATAAAATAACGAAATTTAGCTTTCTTTTTCTAAAATCTGAGAACAATTAAAAATAATAAAACTAATTTAATAACATTTTATATTCTCCCCCTCTCCTATTTTGCTCCTGATAGCATTTATCAGTTTAGTCGAATATGTTTTTACATCTATTTCATAAATGTAAAAATTCATCTTTAGATTAAAAAATTCTGAAATAGGGTAAAATTTTCAAAATTTAATGGTTATTAAGGAAATAATGTGTGTTATAAATTAAAAATATCTTATATTGGCAAAATTCTATTGCTGGAACACACCATTTAGTAATTGTTGTAAAAGTGAAAATTTTAATTATAAACAAATTATTTCTTTATCGTTTGCTTTTACTATAATTCGTGGGAGTTGTTTTTCCTTTATCTTTCCTATTTTTTTTTAAAAAAAAAAGGATTTTGTTTTCCATTTATTTATTTATTTCTACTCACGAAACATAACAACGCTCACCCGCATTGATTTTGTTTAACTTCTTAGGTCAAGGAAATAGAAGATATTTTGGCAGAGATAAATAACTTAAAGGGGAATATTTTTGTTTAAAGTGAATGGGTCTCTACCTGCCATATTGGATTCCTCTCCTTCACTATTAACCTGCGGGGTTAAAAGAAAATTCCTTCTGTTTGGCTTGCATTTAAAAATTCTTTAAAAAATAAATATACTACATTATAAAGCAGCGGAATCTTTAGGATGCTATCTTCACCCCCCCCCCCTTTTTTTTTAAAAGGAAATAGAAAACTATTTCATTTAAAATTTTTTGCGAGAAGTTTTGGAATAGTCTTTTTCAAACGACTATGCCAAAACTTCTAGCAAAAAATATTGTATTTTTCTTTTACTTTAATTCTATTTAACATTATCGTGTAATTTTCATAAATGAAAAACAAACAAATATAATAAATAAATAATACATAAATAAAAACTGTGGTTTTTATTTATTTATTAATAAATAAATAAAAACCCAAAATATCATAAAATTTTATAAAATTGGATGTCTTGCATCCGCAAAAATATTTTTTCTTTTATTTTTGTTCTCTCGCATTGTGTAAATTTATATCTTATTTTAATTTTTAATTTTCTGTAATTTATTTTTTTATAAGCTATTAGGGCTGCAAATATTTTCTTTGACTTTTATGACCTTATTCCCTTATTACTGTTAGCACCTCCATTATTAATCTTAATTTATAACGATGCACACCATGCTGAGTTTTCTCACCTTTCGTTATTCGGCTTTTAGCCCAGGACCCCGGTCAAACTATTTTTTTCCAACGCAAGTAACATTTAACAGGCATAAATTTAAAAAAAAAATGAAGAAAAAGGAAAAGATAGCATTTTATAAAAAAAATGCTGTTCTATCATGTGGTATATATCTTATAAAGAAATCTGTAAATGAGAGCCTACCGGAGGGAATTTTATTTTCCCCTTAGGCTAACAATGAGCGAGAATGATCCAATAAGTCAGGTACAGGGCACTTGGATCCCTTCGATACTCAAAATCGAGCGATTAGGGTGAAATGTTTGAGTATATATTTAATTTTATAACTGAGATAAATCCAAAATAGTTGTATACTAACCAATGCACAATATTTTATATTTAAAGTGAAATGGATGTATTAGATTCATCATCTTTATTAATGCAGCCTTTAATTTTTTTCAAGACATTTGATACTATATGTCAGGTTAGATACTTCTTTCTAATTATCTATTAAATTTGTTGTTTACTAATTTTGTAGTAGCAATTAGGTCACCGGATAATGATTAGTAGCATTTTGTATCTCGCTCATTAAAAATTAAATGAAATGCACTTTCAGTGAAAAACTTTAAAGGCGAGAAAGGATTTTTCAATATCACTTCATCTAGAGTTTTGACAATAAATTAAAAAAGTATAAGGCAAAAAAATTTCTTTTTTTAAATATGGTCCTGGTATTTTTTCTATTTGCGTCAAAACTTAAGATATCATAAAATAATTTAATTTAATTTTATTAAAATTAGTTAATTTAATTTAAATATTACTTCTTTCTGAATATGTATTAAATTTGTCGTTTACTAATTTTGCAGTAGCAATCAGGTCATCGGATAATAATTAGAAGCATTTTGCATTTCGCCCATTAAAAATTAAATGCATTTTCAGTGGAAAATTTTAAGGTAAGAAATGATTTTTCAATACCACTTCCTCTAGAGTTTTGACCAGTTAATAATATCAGAAATTAGAAAGAAAAAAGTGTTTTCTTTTTTAAATATGGGCCTGGCATTTCTTTTATTTGCGTCAAAACTGAAAATACCATAAAATGATTTAATTTTGTTTTATTAAAATTAGTTAATTTAATTTAATTATTACTTCTTTCTGAATATGTATTAAATTTGTCGTTTACTAATTTTGCAGTAGCATCAGGTCATCGGATAATAATTAGAACCATTTTGCATCTCGCCCATTAAAAATTAAATGAAATGCATTTTCAGTGGAAAACTTTAAAGGTGAGAAAGGATTTTTCAATATCACTTCCTCTAGAGTTTATACCAGATAATAAAATCATGAATTATAAAGCAAAAAGATTTTTTTTTTTTAAATATGGTCCTGGTATTTTTTCTATTTTCTTTAAAACTGAAGATATCATAAAATTATTTAATTTAATTTTATTTGCTATAGGAAGTCGAGTGAAGTAGGGTGAAGGTTATACATAACTATCCTCGGTTATTTGTGTGTGGAAACGGTACTTTTGTGCGCACTGCAATTATTTTTATGTATAAAGTTTTCACCTTGTTTCTTTTTCTTCAAAGTGCAGATATTCCAAATTCTAAGCCT
>CM063506.1:129304999-129372499 GCA_032207245.1 Pardosa pseudoannulata | reverse complement strand
AAACTTGTAGTGGATGACACGATGTTAATCCGGTTTTTTTCAAATGTTAATTCATTAATTAAATTTAATTTCCATCAGTCACTGTGAACTTTAGCAATAATGGTGTTCACAGAATCGAGCCAATATCTGTGCAATTCCCAGCCAAACTCAGATGCGCTACTGCTGAATGAAGAATGCTACCATTAATACTCTAATGGGCATCAACAGTACATAAGGTGCAAAGTAGCACTGTAAATTATGCAGAAATATATATAGTACGAAAACTCTTCGCAGCAGGTCAAGCATATTTCACTTTGAGTCGTGTGGAATCATTAGACTATTAATTGAAGAACTGGACTGCTCGAAATTCACTGGAAAGGTTACTTGCAATAGTGAAGCATTGGAAGAGATGGATAGTGTGAGGGAAACGATGTGTCGCGAGGGTTATTCTGACGTCAAATGCGACGTATATTTCTTATAAAGTTTATTCTCTGTGTATGGCAACTTGGCCGTTATAGTTAGTGTTATGAAATCTTTGGAATATACGGCTTACATGGAGGTGCTGTGTCTTGATGTTTAAAATTACAGTTTTTTTTAGCATAACAGGCCAAGTGTACCTTTTTTAATTCACGGAACAGATAGAATGGGACCACTATCAGCTTCATAAATTAGAAACGAAAAAAAAAAATAGAAAGCTAATAAATAGTAACAAACAAATAATAATAGTCCAACACCCTATATAGAAAGGAAAATAGAACATTTCAAAGAAATTAGTTTTCTATAAGAATATTAGAATACTAAATAACTAGAAATATTAGAATACTTCCTCTTCCATAATATTTAATTATACCAAATATTAAAATATTGTTGCATATTATCTATATCTATTTTATCTGCCTAACTATTTATTGAGAATCGCTAAGTAGAACAAAGCCAATACAGCCATCAAATTTAGTAGAAAATTGTTTAAATAAAGTTTAAAAAAGCAAACATAAAATAGGAAATAAAATAATTAATTTGATGGTTGAATATTTGGTGCACTTTTAACAACTTGTTAATGTCGGGCTTTATTTTTGTTAACATCATTTGTAAATCTCCACGTTCAATTGATGTTTATTTTCTTAAAGTCAACTAGCTATTGCCCACGATGATGGAAATGCAATTAAAATTTCTTTTCTAGCCCAAGGTTAGACAAACAGTGGACTCAGTGGAATTCGAGAAATTTAAAACTGAAAAAAGTATTGAATTTATTAAGTAATACAATATTAATTTATGGAATTTAGTGATTATTTTTTTTTAAGATATCATGTATGTTTTTATAGATATTATGTCTACTGACCCCTTCACTGCCTTAATCCCCCCTCCCATTTATTGCCTTTGATCCCGCTGTCATATCCATACCGCTACCGCCCCGTTCGAAATCTACGGTCTATGATAAGAATAAATAATCAGTGTTATAATTTTTTTTTAGATGAGTAAAATAAATATCTTAATTTTTGTTTGGCAAAAAAGTTTAGCATGATATATTGCAAATAAATCTCAAGGAGCGGCATTTTACATCTTTGTCGGGAACGGCAAAACTGCTAGAGCTGGCCGTGTATATATATATATATATATATATATATATATATATATATATATATATATATATATATATATATATATATATAATATGACGTATAAAACCTATTGTTATGAGCTGTCGTTTTTTTTCTCCCCTGAAAAATATTAAGCTCTTTAAAATATAAATTGTATAATTTTCGGATGAAACTCCTAATCTGGGAAAAGAGTAGGGGTGTCTAATAAAATTCTTCCCGTCAGTGATTTTTTTTAAAAAAATTTGATTAGTTTTATGTCTAACGTGTATCGCCGAATTGTGAGACAGGTGGATTGTTTCTAAAGCGGGACCTTATTTTTGATATAGGAATGAAACAGGGCGGGAAGGGGTGCGCTGCTCTGCGCATCAGGTCGCGCTGTAGTGGACAATTTTGCTTGCAAGATGGCGCTAGAACTCCTGCCACCCTACAGTCGGAGCTTATCGATTTCGTGGATTGTTTTCGCCGAGAACAAATCATTTTCGCTCTTATCCTTATTTTAGTTTTCTCTGAGTGATATTCTTCTGTAGAAATATCCCCCTTATTGTTTTCTTTATCCATGGCCGGCGGCTGTGGGTGATCTTCAGAAGTCCCCAATCGAGGTGAGTGCCGGTAGTAATTCTGTAAAAATAATCTTTCGGGTAAGGATTGGGGTTGAAACACGCGTATTGTTATCACTTTCGAGAGAGGATTAACTCTGATTATCCCTGCCGATAAGATTAGAGTTTTAGGATTGTTGATATTTTAATGCCGCGCTAGGAATTGTTTGTAAAATTTAATCTAATTCAATGTTTTAAATTTGAAATTTGGGGGTACCCGTATATAAAAAATACACTCAGCTGTAAAGTATACGTTTGTGTATCCACCAAATTTATATTTCACTATTTTTTTTTCTTAATTCTTTTTAAAAATTTACATTGTTGTATAGATACACAATTCAGATCGTTTTTACCGCAATATCGTAACTTATTACGCGGTTCCCAGAGAAACCCATTTGAAGAAATTTGAGTATATTTAATATCGTTTTCTGTTCTTCCATTCTGTTCTATCAGATTAATAATACTGCGACTGGAATTGTCGGAGAAACACCTCTTTCCCCAAAATCCGACACCCGTTCCGTGGGGTTACAACCTGTGGCTAATAATTATCACCCCAGCATGCGACTATCGCGATTGGAGCGCAAAACTTATCTCAGCAGAGAGATTTTAATGTTAATTTCTGTGGATGTAATTAGTTTACGGGTCAGCTTATGCCTCGGATATTTCCCATTGTTAGAAAGGATTTCATACTGTACTTGATTAATGTAATTTACAAGATATATTTTTCGATAAGTAAAATTCAAAAATTCATTCTAAACTTCTGTTTCACGTTCCATCTTCAGTTTTGCTTTGACCTTTATTTGCATAAATATGTCACGTAAATATTAATAAAAAAATCGAAAGTTAATTAAAGATTTAAAAAATTAATTATTTTTATAAAAAATAACTTGCATTTAATAATTTGAGTGAGCATAATTGGAAGCATATTTTTAATTTAAATTCCGTTTGAAAAGTGATTAGAAAACAAGGAATTTTAACTATCACGTACTTTTTTTCATTGTTCTTATTTCATCTCTGAGTTTGTACTTCTTTATTATTGCTCATAAATACTTCCTTATTTCCAGTGTGACTTAGTGCTTGGTATTGTAGGATCATTTGGTTTTAACCTTTATAGTCTTATTAAAGTCTGAAAAGAGGCCCAAGCACATTGTAATTAGAAAATGCCTAAGCAATATTGATTTTTAAAACCTGATTACTTAGGAAGTAAGATAGTCAAAAGTAATTATAAGGAATTTTTAAGTTAAAGATTTACATTATTATATTAAAGATTTATATTATTGGTCATTAGATATGCTGATTATATGTAGAAGGCAAATTGTACTAAAATGTACTTTAATTCAAATTTAACATACACACATAGCTATATGTATGTGTATGTGTGTGTATCTTTTATGAAAGAAAGAACATATATTAAAAGTTGGGTATTTTTAATCTACCTTAAGTGAACCATGTGATTATTTTGCTACTGGTTACAGTCTGAGATAGAAAATACATTTTCCTTATAATCATGCTATCTTATAAGTGTTGTAATATATATATATATATATATATATATATATATATATATATATATATATATATATATTGTGTGTAATGTATGTGTAAATAAAAAATCTGTTAAAAACTATCTTTCTAACTTAACTAATCTATTTCATCCTAACTACAGGTTTTTTTTTTATGTTAAATGCGGCCATTAGGGATTATTTATGATTCAACTTAAATGAATGACACTTTAAAACTATTCTTTATGACTCTACAATTCATCTTAATCCCAGTCTGGTACAGGCCAGGACCTCCCATTCAGTTTCTTCTATCTGGACCTCTTCACTGTGAAGTTTTTCCAGGGTACTTATTTGCCCCCCCCCCTATGAATTTTAATTATATCTGGTTCAACACAGTGTTAAGCCATCTGTTTGGTGATTTTCCCTGTTTTCTAGCTCTTTAATGGTTAGCAAAAAGTCTACTGAGTTTAACAAGTTTGGTATAGATATCCAAGCCATCTAATGATGTAGACTTCTCTAGACTTTATAATTAATGTATGTTTTTGTAAAAATACTTGATAATGATATCTTAAAAGGAAAATAATGCAGTGTAAGTTTATATCAAATGTTACACATAATAATTTTGTAAATTAATAAATCATAATGAAAAATAAATGTTATTATTTAAAAAATATGGCATTTTGTACAAATAATGAAGCAATCAAGATATCCTTTTTAAACTCCTGTCAGTTATAAAAATGGGGTTAAATGTCACTAACAAAATTTTTATTTGTGATTTAAAAAGTCTTTTTCATATTATTTCTTCCTACTACTCCCCCCCCGCGAAAAATTAGATAATAATGTTTAATATCTGTAAAATAGCTATTCTTTAATGTAGCTATTCACTATATATAGTAAAGTAGCTACACTAGAGTACATACATATTTGTTTGTATGTGCATTTGTATAAATATTTGTGTGTATATATATGTACATATATTTATATAATCTGTTTTCACTTAAAGTTATTTTTGATTTATGAATGTTTCTTAATTTTCTTATAGATGTTCACTGTGGAGGGATGTTGACAGCATAGTAAAAATATGGATGTGATTGCACTGAAAAGGGAGTGAAAAATGCTTGTGAAAGAGTATCGCATCCCACTGCCCCTCACCGTTGATGAGTATAGAGTTGCTCAACTCTATATGATAGCAGTAAGTACTTTTCAATCACTTCAGATGCTTTGAAATTTAATGATATTTTGTGAAATATTATTATTATTATATTAATATAATTGTGGTTATATTGATATTGAATATATAATACCTTAGTAATGAAAGAATAGAATAATAATACTATTCATAAAATATGATTCTTAATATAATATTATGAATGCTATTGATTATAGAAATCTGTAAGTATACATTTGAATGAAAATCAATTAAGATGAAATATTGATATTAGTAAAATATTCAAATTATATTTTAATTTTTCAGAAAAAAAGTCAGCAAGAAAGTAAAGGTGCTGGAAGTGGTGTGGAGATCCTTATAAATGAACCATATGAAACTGGACCTGGTGGCAAGGGGCAATATACTCATAAAGTTTATCATGTTGGCAGTCATCTTCCAGGTTAATTTTTTTAACTATGTTTTATTTTTTTAATTGTTATAGACATAAATTAGGGTTTTCTTCTGGTAAAGCAAACCATTTAAATCATGAAAATCAAAAGATCAGATAATTATATGTAAAATTTTCAATTGGCTCTATATATGAGTTTAATAAATATCCTCTCATTAAAATTATACTTATTTTAAAATTAAAAATAGTACCATTTTATTGTTTAACTTATTGAAGAGCAACTATGCATTACTTAATAAAGGTAGACTCTAAAAAAGCATTAAAACAAGAAGCATTTTAATAAAGCAGATCATCATTATAAAATATAAATATTTTTGATATACATAAGCTTAAAATAAAGTTAAAAATATTAAAGAAAAGGAAAATTGGGTAGAAAATAAAAAAAAAATAATAAATGAAAAAAAAAAAATCTTAACAAGCTATATTTTAACTTTGAATATAAAATTTTTATTTCTAGGAATTGGATTAAAATTAAAATTGTGGTTATGTTTGTATCCTATCTAATTTATTCATATAAGAGAAAGCAATGTTGTAGGTTTCAGGAAATATGTGTAATTTCCAGGAATATATATATATATATATATATATATATATATATATATCATGTCTTTCTAGCAGTTGTAAATGCTAAAGTTTAAGATAGATTTTACTTAAGAAAAAAAATTGATTTAAACATACATTCAGAATGAAAAATGTTGAATTTTTAAAACTTAAATTTTTTTTATATTGTCTGCAATACTGACTTTAATAGTCAGTATTTTATATAATAAAATACATGGAGATCTCTGATTACAAATTTGGTTATAATTTGAAATTTTATAATATATGTTACACATTTTCCATAGACTTTCCAGAATTTTAAATATTTTGTATTTAATATTTTTAGGATGGTTCAAAGCACTGTTACCTAAATCTGCTTTGACTGTGGAAGAAGAAGCTTGGAATGCATATCCATACACTAAGACTCGTTATACATCTCCATTTGTAGAAAAATTTTTCTTGGAAATTGAAACCAAATATTTTGCAGATGCTGGTCAGCAAGATAATGTTTTTAATCTTACTGGCAGTGATTTGCGAAACCGTGTTGTTGGTAATGATCATTATTATTCATTCAGATATTTTTAATTAATTTTAATATTTCCACAGAAAATGTCATAATTCAATTTTATGGGTAATGAATATTGTATTTAAACATACTAAAAATGTTATTTTCCACTGTAGATTTTTAAACATATTTTTACTGAGAAAAAATTATATACATATAATTTGAGTGTGTATGTTATGTCATAGTAAATACAATTATTCTGGCATAAAAGATGAGCTATTTTTTTTTTTAATAAAGTTATGCTGATCTCAGTATTTTCTGAAAATATTACTTTGATAGTTTTGTTTAAACCTGTTTAAAAAAGTAAGCTGATGTATTCTAATTTAATGCAGTCAGTATTGAAAAAGTTATTTCTGAGCATATTTATTCTACCACAGAAATGTCTAAAACATAGGTATATAAATTTTTTAATTAGTTTTACATTCCTTTGGAACTATTTAACTTTTTACTACATCTTAGTTATTCTCATAGAAATAAGATTTTGTTAAAAACATTTATCAGGCATAAATTTTGTGTGATAATTAATAATTAGGATTGTAATTCTTACTGTACTCTAAAATTTAGGATAATGTTGGTTCAATCTTTAAGGTTTATTAAGTTATGAATTTTAATTTTTAAATTTTGTAGTATATCTATTTATTCTCAAGATGTTTGTCTTTAATTTGAACAACATATAAACTGGGGGTTATCACGTAGTAGAAATGTTTAGATTTTCACTAACTTATATGTTGTTTTAATTAAATTGATATTTGTTTCACCTGTAAATTTTTAATCCTTCTTTTTGTAGATTTAATTGATGTTGTGAAAGATCAGTTGTATGGATCTGATTATTGTCCAGAAGAAGACCCAACACTTTTTGTTTCAAGTAAGACTAAAAGAGGACCTCTGGGAGATGAATGGATTGAAGAATATAAATGTAAAAACTTGCCTGAAGGAAAAGCTGTTATGTGTGCCTATAAATTATGTAAAGTTGAGTTTAGATATTGGGGAATGCAAACAAAAATTGAAAAATTCATTCATGATGTAGGTAAGTACTATGCTTTAAAAGTATTAGAATTAATCCTTATACCATTAGCCCATTTTGGGTTAAATGAGCAAAAAGTTGCCAAAACTATTTTCAGAAAATTTGATGGATTACAAATTTTGAGTTTATTCTACTCCTTAATTTTATGAAATTACATCTCCTCCCCCCCTCCTCCATCTTAAATGTATATGCGGGTTGACTTAATTTTTTTTTTAGCAAGAAAAATTTTAAAAAAGCCTATAGCAGTTTTTGCAAAAACTAATACACCAGCCTACTAAGTAGTAAAAGAATCAAGTTATGTTTTTTAAATACTTAACATACATGGAAATTAATCAGAAAGACAATTTGTAATTTTGATTGGCTTTTGATGATGAAATTTGTTAATTTTATGCTGATTTCATTTGTAGCTGAAAAAACATTTAACTTCTAAACATTGTTACTTTTTGTTATATATTACGATTACTTATTAATTGTACTTGTTAATTGTAGTGTAAATTAAATGTGATGTGTGAGGACAGAACAGTGAAGAATAAAAATTCAAATCAGCATGCAAGGAAAAGTTAAATTGCTGCATATTAAAATATTTTCTTATTAAAAGTTTAATTAATTCACTATTTAAGTTTTTTTTATTTAAATTTGTTTATGTCATGGAACTTGAAATATCTTTTTTCGTTGTTCTTAATTTTGGGAAAACAAATTAATATTTTTCATCATCAATCATATTCAGATTTTTATTCAAAATATTGGTCAATTTTAAAATTTTTGTATTTTACTGTATCATTTTGGAAATAAATATTTTATTTAAACTTATTCTATAATTTTAAATTTATTATAGCCCTTCGAAAAACAATGCTTAGAGCCCATAGGCAAGCATGGGCTTGGCAAGATGAATGGCTTGGTCTTACTATGGATGATATTCGACGTTTGGAACGAGAAACTCAGGCAGTACTAGCTAAGAAAATGACCAAAGAAGAACAGACTCAACCTTCTGTTCATCCTAGTCCATCTGCTCTTTCAGGGCAAGAAATTGATCTCAAAGCAATTGACAAAGATAAAGACAATGAATCTTGTGTTCAGTTAGATGGTAGTCCCTCCCCTAACAGACATCGTAAAGCAAGAACTTTGTCAGTGGCTAATGTGGGTGGAGAAGTTGGTGCAGATGATGGTAGGCAAAAATTATGGTCACGGAGTGGCTCCCGAACAGCACTTTGCTCTCCGAGTATGTGAAAGCTTAAAGCGTACAAACCGTATATATTTTTGTTTTATAATTTTTTTATCTAATTATTGAACTTTGATTTAGCTTCTTTTTAATTAGCTTCTGTTCTTGTTTTCTTAAGTACTTTGGGTATGTTTGAATGCTAATAAATTAAAGCATGAGAAAATTTGAATGAATTCTTATGTGTTTTCTATAATAATGATTTTTATGATTAACATTTAATGAAAGAAATTTTAAAAACTTAAAATATAATTTGTATCATACTTTTGTTAGGAGAGTTAGTTTTATTATTTTATGTGAAAAGACACAGTTTTTAAAGAACTTTTCTCAATCAAGCATGTGTGAAAATTACTGAGAAAGACAATTCATAACTTTAATTGACTTTTGATGAAGAAATTTGTTGATTTTGTTTATATATTTTTTAATTTAATTTTTTTTGTTGTTTTTGTATATGTTACATTTCTTGTACAAGAAAAAGATATAAACAATTTCACATATGTCATAAATATCATTTTTGCTATGCACATGCTTTACTTCTGCTGTGGGATTTTTAGCCACTTGTATTTTACATTTTAATAAGTGTATAATTAATTTTTTCTTTTAATTAAGTTTAAAATTAGTATATAAATATTATAAATATTTCTTATTATATTTTAATCAAATTTTTTAGAAACTTGTATAACTGCTCTGTGAAATTCTACCTGTAAAATTTATTTTTTTTTAATAATTTTAAAAATTGAATTGATGAAAATAGAAGACAAAAAGAACATTTTCATTAAATTTTATACTTTTGTGTTTCAGCTTATGTGAATGACATTTTTAAAAAATATATATAAAAGGCAAAAACATATAAACTATTATAATTCTTTCTTATCTGATACTCATGTAGTAAAAATCTGAATAAAATTTTTTAAAAAGCAATGTTTCTGAACTCCATATTAGAAAAACCATTTTAAAAGTAATTATTATTCTTCATGCTTCAGAACTTATTTATTACCTTTGAAAAGAACAATAGCGTAAAACCCATATAAATTTAATTTTTCCCTGTTGTGGAAAACTATAATGATTTGTTATGAAAAATTAATGGTTTTAAAAAATGTAATTCAATATTTTAAGAGATTGTATTTTTCTATTACCATCCTCATTTGAGTTTCAGAAAGAAATACTTGAAATGTTTAATAACCAATTCCTATTTATATTCCAATATTGTTACATATTATTTGTATTGAAATTTATAACATTTTCAGTTCTAGATAGAATAGAATTCTAGGGACAAATTTGTGTTAAGTTTGTAGAAATTGGTTTTCAGATTTTTTTGAAAATAAACTACAGTCTTCTGTTCTATTACTTGCTACACATATTAATAATTTTATATTTTTATAACTATGTGAAGTAAGGTTTTTGGCACAAATTGCAGAATTATTGAGAGAAAGCTTATCTTTGTGTTAGGTGGTAGTTCCAATGCAAGTTTTGATATGCATTTAGCTAATTGGAGAATGGAAAGCATTGTGCGAGATTCGGAAACTAGTTCTGATGAAGAATTCTTTGATGCGGAAGGTAAGTTCTAAAAATTTTGTTGTAAAACATTAATTTCATATCAAATGTGAAATCAAGAATAATCACCTTAATTATATTTAACATAATATTTGCCTCTATGTTTTTCAACAAAACAGGAACTACATGCAATTTCTGAATTTAAGAGAGAATTTCTTTTAGTTCCATCAGATGATTTTATTAAGCTTTAATCAATGAACTGATTTATATTTACTTCCTCCTAAAACTTTTATGAAGCATCTACTTAGCTCTGTATGCATCTACTTTATTCAAATAAAGTTTTTGTTAGAAAAACATTATTAGATGTTTAAAAAGTATTTTTTTTAGTTTCATAATAAAGTATAAAGTTTTGATAGAAATTGATTTTTGAGTCTAATCATTACAGTAAGCTAATGGTTGTTTTGACTGCAGAAGAATTTGAAAGCTTATTTTCCTTCTTTTGGTCTATTGGATTTTTTATAATTTAATAAATAAACGTTAGTACATTCATATTCAGAGGAAAATATTTCAAAATCATATATTTATTGATATTAAAGAATTTTCAGTGACTTTAACGCTTAAATTCTATTAACCCCTTGACATACCATGACGAGTTAGGGTTGTTATAAATTTCATGTGCTACTGTAGACTTTGAGAAATCTACCTTATCAAGAGCTGTTTTCGGCAAATGCCATGCAGTATATTGATTACTCATTTGCTTCATTTGTGTATTGATTATAGTTTGTTTGCAATAATCAAGATACCCATCCTGGCATCTTCTCAACAGTACCAATACAAATCTGCACCCACATATCAGTAGAGTAGACAGAAGCACAGTGAAAGCACTATTAAGTATAGCAATGATCTCATACAGCGAATGCCATACTGGGCAATATTTGTGATTGATAAACTCAAATATTATTATAAATAAAAAGGACAAAGTTTGAATCAATTAAATATTTTATAGAAGTCCAAATTTTGAAATATTTTCTTTCTAATTTTGTTCAAAACTGTTCAGTTGAACAAATTAAATATTTTTTTTTCAGATGCATTAAATTATCTGTTATTAATATGTCAAGGAGTTAAGTGTGAATTTTAAAATATTGGATTACATATGGATTCCATTACAATGATTTTAATATCACCAAATTATTTTTTTAGAAACTGTTATCAAAGATATGAATTTAGTGAGATGTAGCTCAGTCGATTTGATTCCAGATGAAGAAGATATTGATCAAGGTACACAAGATACCCCAGACTTCAAAGATGGTGAGGCTTCATCATTATCTGCATGAACTTGATTGTCTTTTTTTTTTAATGCATGTATATATCTTTCTGTTTTTTGTCTTAATATATTGTGATTACCAAGTCTAAATTTGTAATTTTATGCTTTTATAAATAAAATTATTATTATTTATTTTGATTTAGTTTAACTTTCTTTGGTTTTCTGTTTTACTTTGTTGAAAAGGTTTGAAATATAGTTTTTTGGTTTATTTTGTTCAGATTATTTTCTTTCTTTTCTTTTTCTTTTTTTTGCATTTAATTTCTGCCTAAAATTAAGATTAAAGCCACTTTTGTATTGCAGTAAATTAAGTATAATAAAGTTTATTTTTTAATTCTGTCCTGATTCACTTTTGATTCTGATTATCTGAAAGTTTTAAAACTGTTTGAAAATATTGGTTTGTGCAATATTTATTCATTTTTTCACATTTAAAATAGTTTTTTTAACAAAATGAATTTTAATTATCCTGTGGTGTGTAGTTTTTCAATAATTTTAAACAAAGGTTTGTAATTATTTAATTAACAAGGTAGTGTTTATAATCATAGAGATGAATTTGTTTTAAAACTTTACTTAGAATTAAAACTTTTGTATTTGAAAATCAAAACTATGGTAGGGCAAAGATAACTTACCATGGAACACCATGTATTCACAAAATAATGCACTTAGTTACAATGATTATAGGATTATTTACTATGTATTTTAGAAATTTTATTTAAGCTTTCTGTTTTATGCATTAAAAGTTCATATAGTTGTTTTGTGCAAAAATACTAAATTTTTTTTTTAAATTTTCCTAATATAGAATCTACTATATGCAAAATCATTTTGAAGAAATTTTTATTAGAATATTGAAGTTTAAAAATATTGCTAAAAGATCGGATTGCTCTTCATCAAGTTAAAATCAAACTGTGCAATATTACACACTTTATAACATCTATTTGAAAATATATAACATTCACTTTCCTTACATTATTCAAAAACAATTTTTTAATCAACTTATGCTTCAGTTTTAAAAAACATACAATAGATTAAATAATAATCTGATGGATACTTTTTTATTTTTTAATAAGTATATGACTGAGTGAATCTTGACAGAATCATTAAATGTGCTGCTTTTGAATTGAAAAGATAAGTTCTGTAAAATCTTCAAATCTGGCAAAATTAATATGGTGAGCAGTTTAACTTTTTCCACTCTTGTGTAACATAAATGTCAGTTTACTACCAGTTGAAAAGCTTCAGAAAAACAACTCCTACTACTTAATAAATGCAATGTGAATGCTCTGTGGTGGTCTCAGGGAAAAAAATAATTCAGTCTTGTCTTTTATGAGGAATAAGAAACTAAGAGTCCATTCTGTTGTAACTGGGATGGATGGGTAATAATAGAATGGTATTGATAGAAAATCTTATTGATGTATCTCTGAAATATGTGTTCCCCCAAAATATAAATATTAAGGCTTGTAATGGGATTATAATTTTAATCACAAATAGTTCAATGACTGGAGTTTTGTTCTCTGTTTCTTAGAATTATTTACTTCACGATACTGTAGTACTTTTATTCTTGTTTATGATCTGATGAAAGATGATGCAATAAAAAAAATACAGTTGTGCAATTTATATTTGCTTATGTAAGTAAATTTATGTCTTTCTCTCTCTCTCTCTCTCTCTCTCTCTCTCGAGTGGGTCATTGCAGACTCACCCATGCCCATCTCTTGCTGGGTGAAGCTTCTCCACAGTGTGCGTATTGCAAGACACCTTACACAGTCGCACATATTTTAACCTCTTTTGTTTGTTTAAAATCAATGTATATAAAATTTTTTGATAATCCATTGCCGAATCTTAATTTAATCATCGGGGAAACTCCACATCCAAACTTGTTCCCCTTTCTTCGTCAAACTGGTTTTTATACTGAAATATGATTTTTGATTGTGTTTCAATTTTCTAATTTTCAATTTTTAATCTTTCATTTTTCAATTCACTCAATTTTCACTTCTTGTTAATCTGTATATAACTCAATTTTTATTCATGTTTTATGTTGAATGTTTTATTTTCTAGTTCTTTTAATCTGTCTTAGAACCTGTAATTTTTTCTTTTATCAAGATAATTTTTTTTCTAAAATTCGTCTTTAGTTTATTTTTTTCATCTTGTTTGGTGCAGTTTGTCCCTAGAGGATTTAGCGCCATTAAACTTCAATCAACCAACCAACCAACTATATATATATATATATATATATATATATATATATATATACACACATATATAAATATATATATATGTTTATATATATATATATATTTACAAAACTTGTACACATACTTATTTTTGCTTACTGGCAAGACTTTTAGCAGCTATGTGTTGGGTGCCAAATTTGATGACTTGGAGGCATCACATTTGGCATGATCTGATACGTCCAGAACTTTCAATGTCCGGAAATTTCTCAAGACACCTGTAGGCCTATAAATACACTTTAGTTTGTTGCCTCTTGGTATTCTGTTGGCATACTTCAGAGTCAAAAGACATGCTGCTTTGCTTTGTCAAACTGTAGTAAATTAGCTCTTGCTGTATGTTAGTGTTTTTATGTATACTGTGTATTGTACCAAAGCATACTGGATTATTCTACACTATTTGTTCTAAGTTACATTGTTCCGGACTGTTCTTTGTAGACTGAACTATACTGAGGTGGGAAATTTTTCTTAATAAATTAGTGTTTCTTGTATTATCTTATCCAAAGTAAATTTAATCACTGAACTCTTAAGAGAAATACACTACAATATATACTTGCCTATCCATGTATATACCTATATATTTATAATACCTATGTAATATATCAAAATTATTATACTTAAAATATCTCTTAAAAATTATCATTTTCCCCTGCACAATTCTTTCAAATCTATTTTCCCAGCCACAAAATATCTTATTAAAAGGAGTGTCCATGACTTTGATTCTTCCCCTCATTTCCCAAAGCTTTCTTTGATATAAATGCAAATTTTTTGTCTACTCACCACATTTTCCATCTGCTACTGGTGAATGGCTTTATTTCCCCCCTGATCTAAGTTCTTTCTTACTGTTAATTTCGCTAGGAAAGAATTCATATCTGCATCTAGCTCTTGCACCAATTCTGTAATCTACATGCTTTTGAATGTATAATTCCATTCTCTTTAGTGTGCCACAACTCTTTACTTCAATAATCTAACTGCTTACACTTCACCTTGCCCTGCAATCCCAGGCAAGTAAATACAAAAGGGGCTAAAATTCTGTGGGATCAGCTGATTAAATTTTGCTGGTTTATATTATGCATGCATACATATTAACTACATGGCTCTTAAAATGTTTAAGGTTTCAGCTGTACATATATTGTTCCAATGCACAAATAAAAATTATATTAATATTGTTTTAATGCTAGATAACTTTTATGTCAATGGGTGAATATAGGAAAAATACTTGTATATCACATTTTGGTAGGGTAAGAGTAAAGGGCTCTATGACATCTACATACGATAAAGAACTAAGATGCATTTCAGTATGATTGAAACATTTGCATCTCACGAAGGAAAAAATCATATAGTTATTTCACTTCAGTCATGTTATTTACTTAATTTTTAAAAACTTTTTACTGTTATTATTATTATTTTTTTTTTTTACTTTGTCATTACTTGTAGCCACATAAATAAAAATCTTCTGATTACAGGCATTTCTTGTGAAACTACATGAAAAAACTTGGTTTCTGACATTCAGTAGTTTATAAATGAATTATCTTTTAATGCTTCTAAATGTTATTTTTAGTTATCAGTTCGTCTCAACAAATAGTGAAAAAAGTTCAATTGAGAGTAGCTATTCAGAAAAAAAATGAAATGGGTCTTTTAATTAATGTGTTTTAGAGAAAAAATAGCAAATAAGGTGTGAATGAACTGTTGAGGATACTTTGAAGCTTTGGTTATTGGATAGAAATTTTCATGCATTTCAAACTGCTAAGTAAGTTTTTGTTATTTAGTTTTATTAGAGTAATAAAAAAAATAATCCCATTTTCCAAATTTATTTATTTTGAAAATTTTAAGCTCTATTTTTAGTTGATAAAGTAAAAAATTCATAATTTAACATATTAATTTTTTATAATATGTATTCTTAAAAACTTTTTTATTTCTTTTCTTTACATTAGTATATGATACTATAGCAACGTTTGGTAATATTCAGGGTAGGTTTTTAATTTAATCTTTTGAAAATTTTTCACAAAGGAGTTGAAATTGTTCATGTTTTTGTTTGTCAATTATTTATTTCAGACAACATTTTTGCTAACTCCTTCATAAGAAAAGTCCAGACAGAGCATGCAAATGCACGACCTCCAAGTGTTGGTTCTGCTTACGCTGGCACTCGAAGCAGTTTGGATGCATCATTACCATCAACTCCCACTGCCTCCCCTGCTCATCAGTCTTCATGTACAACTACTATCTTAGCATTGGTCATGCATGCTGGAAGCATATTGGATTCAGGACTTGAACCAACTGCTAATAAAAAAACTGATGTGACTACTTTTGCTAGCTCATTTGATGTGGTTATTAGGCAGCATTATCCGAACCTTGTTGGTCATCTTAGTGTCCGTCTTGTTCAGTGTGCTGCTGTGTGTTCAGAAGCTTTGGCAGTGCTTTCAAAGTAATTTTATAATAATTTTTTATTGTTAAATATATGCCACAAAATCAAGTAATAAAAATGACTATTGTTATTTTGATATGACCAATTTTATCCTTCAAATTTGAGAAAAATTATATTATTTTCAATATAATTGACAATTTTTCTTAGTTTCAATCTAATTGATAACTACATTATTATTTGTTATTTTGATATGATTTATTTTATCTTAATTTATTCTTTTTGAATTTGAGAATTATATTTTTTGAAGTATATTAAACCTAAATTGACTGAATATAATAAAATTTTAATTATTTTTTTTAAAACTCATATATTCCAGTTTCCTACAGATAGTATTGTGGGAATAAAGGGAATAAAATTTGCACTTCTTTATGATATTTTTAGCTGCCCTTTAACCTTAGATAGATAACCTACGTCGAATCGACGTAATCAATTATAGAAAATTGATATAACTCGTTTGTTTTTCGCGTCCCTAAACTCGCCGTTCCCGCCAACTCACTCAGCCGTTGGAGCTTGCAGGACGCACCTGTATCGCTCCGGTAAATGCAATACTTTCCTAGATATTTACCTACTCCCATCTGTGGAGAGCACAAGTTCAGCGCCTGCCCTAAGTGCCTATGAGGCCAAAATTACTAAAGATTTATATTTACTTAGGTTTTTTATATTATAGAGAGTACAAAAAGTTGATTTTGAAAAGTTTTAATGGTAAATTATAAGACTGACGAAGAGATTCCTTATCTTTAAGTTTCGTAAAATAAGAAGTTCCTTGATTTGTTCCTTATTGTTTTTTCGTAATAAAATTTAAATAAATACTTATGTTGTTTTATGTACTCGGCACTCAATTACATACATTAACACATATTATTACATTTATAAACCTAGTATACACTTAATCGAATATATGCTCACTCAAACATTCGCACGTCGAGTCGACGTATGGTTATCTTTAGTGTATAGTGAAATATGGTTATCTATCTAGGGTTAAATAAGACAATGGGTTTAAAAATAGATTAAATGCATTCATTTTTACGTGTTACAGTTTTTGGTATTTAAAATAATAATAATAATAATAATTTCATTTTTATATTTTTTCTCATCATAAAATACATACATTTAAAGTATACATAATATTCTTTTATATTTAAACATTTAATTAATCCTCTGTTAGGCACAATATTCAGGGTGTGAAGAGTTTACGTGGCAAATCCAGATAAAAAAATTATAGTTATTATATAATACCAATTATTTTTAACTTTAGTATTTTAAAAGTAACAATGACCTTTATGGGTATGTTTAGGGAGGGAGTGAAACAACACTTGCTAGAAAATAGGACACATCTAATTTCCATCTTTAATCTCCCCACCATCTTGTTCCATTTCTAAATTTCTTTTACATTCTGAGACATCATTTTCTGCCTTTCTTAGACATTCGTAAAGAGGGGTGAACACATTCTGGCTGGGTCCATCAGGCTTATTGTTCCTAAGTGAGTGCTTAAATAGGAATTGAATTGCATATTTTAATTTGAAATTACTTTTTTTTTACTGTCATAGTTCTGGAGAAGTAGCTGATTTATATTTGTGAAGCAACTGTTTATATATAATTTTAAAACTTTTTGGTTTAATCATATAAACTTTCTTTCATATTTTTACTGTATGACTTTAGTTTTTTTAATAGTTTCTTTTAAATTTGTTATACTAAAATTATATGTAATTATATTTATTCTATTTTTTTTTTCATTTCATATCAGCAGTAATGCATAAATAAAAAGGATATCAATATTGCTTTGAATGCTAGATAACTTTTATGTCAGCAGATGAATGGGCCTACTTTTGTATTTTATGTGTACTATCTTTTTATGGATTTAATTATTTTGCTAATTCCAATACTGTTACTGAAATATTAAGATTTTTTGCAAACATTAAAGATATAAATTTGATTGTTGAAGAATAAAGAACTTTCAGAGTATAAAATGACGCTCTAAATTTCTTTCAGCTTAAGTCCATATAGTTTTCAGTCATCTCCATCAGCAGTTGAAGTGATTTATCATTCCTATGACTCAATACCTTTGGGAGCATTGCCATTGTTTGCTATATCTAGTCCGGAATACCAAGAAACTGTTAGTACAGTTATTAATACTGCTAATGAAGTCTACAAAGAGTTCCTGCGTTCTGAAGAAGGAAATGGGTTTAACGGACAGGTGTGTTTATTAGTAATATTTAGCTTATTTGAAATTTAAAGGAAATTTAGTTTAGAATGATTTTTAAAACTGCTTGATTGTGTAATAATCATAGTTAAATCTTAATTTTTACACTCTCAGAATTTAAGGATCATAGCACATAACTTCCATTGAGCATCTGGTCTAATTTTAAACTACTTTTTAAATACTGATCAAATGTTTAGTGGATCTTATGTGCTGTGTGGGTATAGAATTAATTGTACATCTATTTGGGAAAGTTTTGTAAAAATAAAATGTTTATAACATACATAAGCGACAAATCTTTGAAATTTTTTTTTAAATTACAGTCTTAAATATTTTCTCTCTTTCTATTTTTTTTTACAAAATATATAATTTTGAAGCTAACATATTTTTTGATTAGGTAATAATATATTAGTAATGTAATTATTAAAAGTAATTTTGTCATAAAAACTTTCATTTTCACCATTCATCTACCTTAAATTGTTTCAAATGCTAATGAAAAGAAGAGAAAAAAATGCAAATTTAATGCTTATCTGTCTTTAAAGAAATGAATGAATATATTTGATTGAATTTTTCATTACTTTCGATTATTGCTATGTCACTGATGTCATACACTCATAGCAATCAGTTTGAAAACCACAACCCTAATTGTAATATATAATTCATAATATTTACGAATACCGTATTAAGCATAAATATTGGTCTTTAGTACGTTTAAACAGATGGAACCAAAAGAATGATTAAAAATAAGAGGATGTCTAAATAAACTTTTTATTATATAAGTGATTTTTTAAGGCAGCTTCTACTTAGCTATTAATTATGCTTCTAAGGACTAAAAACAACTCTACAGCTCTACTCGATCAAATATTGTATTTTATTGTACTTTTTAATCTCTTCAGACTCTGATATTTTTTAATTATTATTTTAATAAGATGAGAATTTGTTATTCTTTTCAGGTTATCATAGTTGCTGACAGTGTTGCATCATTAATGGCATATGATGCTCTTTGTCGTACTACTAGATATGAAGGACGATATGGTAGTGAAACTAGCATCAATGATCCTGATGCTATTCAAACACAAGCACTGAATGCCCGTTCTAATCCATTGATATCTATTAGTGATGGAGGCTCAGTGGATGAGGGTCTTGAAGGAGGACCAGATGTGAGACCTCGATCAAGTGGACAAAATGCACGAATTTATCGTAAATCCCATTCTCATCCACAGGAGTCAGAACCACCCCACTGTGATAATATTCAGTAAAATCAATTATTATTTTTAAAATTTTCTGTTTAAATAATAATCAGAGTGATATATTTCTCAGAATGTCTTTTCTTTTCTTTCTTTCTTTTTTACTTTTTTACTGACTGTTGATTTCCAAAGCATAAAAGGTTTATTGGTTGAACTCATAACTGAAAAGCAGAAAAGTTTGGTTTTATTAATTGCACCCCAAAAATTAGGATCCATAATATTATGCTCTTATCAAAACAAGCAACATTATAGTAAGGTTCTACATATATGACTTTGTCAGTCAAAGGGTTAAACAATGTTCAATAACTGTAGCAAAATAATTCAGCTAACTTTTTAATTAATATAACAATCCTATCATTTTATTTATTTATAATCAAAGCCTTATTTCACAAGGCATTACCATTATAAAGGGAAAACACATGGAATTCTGTTAATATATTCTTTTTGTTTAAGTAAAAATTTGAATCTTTCTTTATAACTCTTTTTAAATTTATAATACTTGTATTCTGTAATACTTGTTCTCTTTTGAGTCTTTTGAAAATTGTAATAATTTGTAAATAAAAATTGGTTTTTCATTTTTACTGTTATTGGATAGTTGAACTTTACTTTAAAAAGAAAATTTATTTTCTTGTTTCATCTGAGTTAATTCAATAAATGCCATGTTATTTAAATATCTCCATCAAAATTTTACCTGATGAATGTCTTTCAGAAATTCGTACTGAATTAAACATTTTTTTCTTTTACATGTTTTAAAGTATTTCAGACAATTTTATTCAAGGTTTATTTTATACTCCCTTGTTTAAACTTATAACAAAATTATTTGCAAAGTTTTAAAAAAATATTTGATATGTTTTTAATATTAATGTTACTTGTAAAAAATTAGTACTTATTAAAAAAAGATATTTTTTTATTTTCTATTTATGAATCAAGATAACTGTCTATTGTTTATAGATGATTTAGTTTTAGTAGAAATGCTTATCACAATAGGGTTAATATCTTATTCTCTATCCCATTTAAATTTATAAGATATTTTAAATCAAAGATTTTTTTTCAGACAATATTTTTCTGAAATAATATTACTATAATTCATTGAAAGACTACTTACAAATTTTAGTTGTTGACATTGATGAAAAATTATAATTGCTGATTTTGATTTATCTACATATTAAAACTTCTGTGAATGAATTCTCATTCAGTCAACCACACTTAGGTTATTGCTTTTAAACTGGATTTTACATATATTTCCAAATTCTACTGTTATATTCAAATTAATTTTTCTGTAAAATATATCTTTTATAATTTGAGAAAATTTTGTATCCCAATCGTTAATTTTTTATAATGTGTAATACTATGTGTAATTCTTTTTAAATTGCATATTAATATGAAAAGTATATTTATGTATAAATAAAAACTGGTGGGAAGATGAGAAAATAAACACTCAGATACAAACTCCTTCCAAGCGTTTAATTTACAGATAGTATTTTTTTTATATATATAGTTTGAAAATGTTATTATATATTTACTTTTGTGATTTTTTTTAAAGAAAATATAATTTGTTAAATATATTATTATTGAGAAAATGCATTATTGCTTCATACTGTTTTCGTCTTTTCAGGGGCAACTAATTTTTTTGTTGTTTTAAATTCTAAATCAAGATTATTTTTTGAATTTTTGACAAGATTTTTGTAATTTCACTAATCTAACAAAAAATATAATTTTTAGAAAAATTAATTTTAATTTCACATGGAATAATGTTTTATCTAATATTTTTGTTATATACTTAAAGAATATTTTTGATATTCTATAGGGTGAATAGATTACTCTCTGCTCCTAATACTCGGCGTCATAGCTCAGCCTCAAATGACCCTAATTCTCATATGAGATTTGACTTTGAAGTCAGTGATTTCTTCATGTTTGGTAGTCCTTTAGGAACTGTTCTTGCTTATAGAAAAATGCTCACATTTGATGACAAGAACAGTAAGTATTTTGTAGCATAATTTCTTAAACTGTTTTATTACATAATAAGGTTATTTTCTTAATAGATTGTATTTATGACTGAGGTACTGAATCATTTTTTATACTTTTTTAATATTTCTACTATGCTTATGTATTAAATAGTTTTATATAAAGTATTAAATACATCTTTCAGTACATATTTCTGGCTTTCAATTAGAAACAATGAAAAAATTATACTATTAATTATAAATCCACATCCTCTGACTGATCCGATGAAAGATTTGCAGTCAGCCAACACCAAATAAAAAAGGGTACAAAGTATCAAAAAAACATTGCTTGAGTATACAATAGCTTTTAGAAAACTAAAACAATTAAAAGCTCAAAGCAATCAAAAGAAAGCAAAAATAAGTTTGTAGATGCAAGATAGCATATTTCAGGCTTTGATGTGACAAAAACTCATTGAATAGTATTATTTTAACAAATTTAAACTGTATTTCTCATTTACATAAATTCTACAATTCATCCGGCAACAAGTAAATCAGCACAAATTTCAAGGAGACAACACAATCAATATATTAAATTATTGATTTTACATACAACAGAGGGCTACAACTAGAATATTTTTCAGGATACATTTCTAAATCAATATAAACACACATTAATTGATTCAATCTTTTAATGGTGATTAAATGATATTGCATTATAATATTAGTATTAGTTATTACAGCATGATCTATAGAATTTACAGAGCTGTCATCTTTATTTTTTCAAAATGTCTTCTTCAGCTCTTACTTCATTCTGTTGGATATGTAGAAAATTTTGCTGGTTCTTATTGAAAAAGTTCCATTACATCATTGAATTCATTGTTCAAACATTCATCATTCTTTTTCACATAGTCAGCACCTGATGAAAAATATAATTTACACTCTGCAAAACAGAAATAATTTCTGAGAAAATATCACTTAATCAAACATTAAAAATCTTTCAAATAGATTGAAAAGGTAAAATACAAGTCATCTGTTCATTATTCTTTTCATTCATTTTTTTCTACTTTTCATGTTTTATATAATAAAGCATTGTGGAGTAGACTTTGAGATAGTGAGAAAAATTTTATACTAAATTACTATTACATACATTTGAGACTGCAAAAACTTTAAGATAAAATTCAAGATAGTTGAAATATCAAGAGTTGACTGTAAATATATGCATCATGTAATCACGTATGCACACATAGTATACATGTATTATGTATGTTATATATATATATATATATATATATATATATATATATATGCACATACACATCTACTAGAAAGTTTATAAATACCAGTGGGCAAACTGAATGTTCTATAATTAAGAAACACTTTGAAGTTTATTTTAAATAAATAGATTATCTAAAAATTTTTATGAGAATTCCTTACATAAAATGTTTTATTTGAATTTATAAGACTAGTGTATTTTAGCAAAGCTTTTATTAAAAAAAAAAATCTTTCTAAAATATACTAAGATTTATTTTGCACCGTTTGGAAAATTTAAAAAAAATTATGTGAATATAAATCTATATAGTCAGATTTGGATGTCTGGCATTAAATTTGTAAATGTGTAATAACTATGGCAATATTTTGTTCAAGAAAATAACAAACTATATAGCTAAAAGGAATATTTTAATAGAAATTCTTTTATTGAACATTTTTATATTTTAATTTTGAAATCTTTTTTAAATACAGGCCCTCCACCACGACCGTCCTGTAACCAAGTGTACAATTTGTTCCACCCTACAAATCCTTGTGCATCTCGTATTGAACCATTGTTGAGTGCTCGTTTTGCCCAACTTTCACCAATAAACATTCCAAGATACCAGAAATATCCATTGGGTGATGGACAACCTCTTCATCTGTGTTAGTATATATTAATTAAATATATTATATAAACATATTTAAACTATAAAACTTAAAAATTAATTTTAAAAATCATGTATTTCTTACATAACAATCATAGCTATGTGATATAAATATACTGTATGTCTTTAGCTTATATTTAAAATCTCTTTATGTTATGATATTTATAAATTCATTATTCAGTAAAAAGTACTCTTGGTGATGTATTATGCAGAGTACAATTAAATTATATCGCATTTAATGAATTCTGAATTAACTTTCAGTGGAATATATTCAGACCTATCCTCATCTGTTCTTAGAGGGACAAGGTGCTAGACGAACAAGTGAAGCCAGCATAGCCAGCACAATGTCTGGCATGGTTGACATGGTGCCTATTGCAACTGTTGCATCTTGTGAGTGATAGATGTTCTTATGTTATCTTATTACTTCTCTAAGCTGTGTATTTTAAATATAATTCAATATATTTAATATATGTATAGTTTTTTGGTTTTGTATTTGGCAGAATATAATTTTAAAGAATGCTGTATTTCTTTGTAGTTTATAAGGCTCATGGATATTATTTGCAGCTTTTCATTTTAAGGATAAAAACCTTGTAAATTTTATATTCCACTACAAACTTTTTTATTGATTATATAGAATTATATGTAAGAAAAAAAGTTATATTCTACCAAAATACAGCAATTTTTGCTTAATTTTGCTGAGAAATTTAGGTTTAATTTTTTTTCTTAGAGCATTTATTTCTAGTCTGTAGTAGTAATTTTCTTGTTCCATTTAGAAAGTTTGTAGGAGAATGGCAAAATCAATGCATTATTTAAGTCTAAAAATAAGTTTGGTGGCTTTTGACTATTTGTTCTTCTGACTATTTGTCTAAATTACTTCATCTGTAGCTCAACAGTAAGTGTGGATTCTGCTACTATATTTTATGAGTAGAAATATACTAGCAGTTTGGTACATTTTAAGCTTAAAGTTATTTTAAAAGTAAAGATTTTAAGAAAATGAGAAAAAATCATGTATTAAACTATGAAAAATATATGGTGTAAAGATATATGTATCGTTGAAATTTTTGGAGATTTTTTTTTCAAAAAGATATTTTTTACCTTTAATGTTGAAACCCTAAATGTGTCTGTATGATAATTACATTTAGTATTGAGATATGTATCTCTTTTTTTTTTTTAATTGAAGTTTTAAGGTGTTATCAAGTGATATATCTGCATTTTGTCACAAGTATATTGTAAGTGATTTAGTGGGTGACCATTCATTTTGTGAAAAGTATTACCATGAATATCATGAACTAAAAATATTATCATTATTAAAAAAATATCAGTTCCCACTCTCAGGAAATCTTTCTGTGTGAATGATAAGGAATTTATAGTGAATTTTTTTAATAAAATGCAGATAGTTTTGAATTAAAGAAATTTGCTACATACTTCACTATTATCAATGTACATAATATGTATTTTTAGTGACTCAGCGATGGTGGGGAACAAAAAGATTAGATTATGCTCTTTATTGTCCTGAAGGCCTCTCTAACTTTCCAACAAATGCACTTCCTCATTTGTTTCATGCAAGCTATTGGGAATCAAATGATGTTATTGCATT
The DNA here is from genome assembly GCA_032207245.1 of Pardosa pseudoannulata. Lineage (NCBI taxonomy): Eukaryota > Metazoa > Arthropoda > Arachnida > Araneae > Lycosidae > Pardosa > Pardosa pseudoannulata. The sequence goes on along the minus strand of CM063506.1, from coordinate 129,347,507 downwards.
TATATTAAGGCAGGTAAGTTTTAGTAACATAAAATGGATATTATATATGGAAATATGAACTTTCATACTGACTTTATTAAAAAAATTAGTAGTTTATGCAATTTTTTTAATAATTCTGTGAACTAAATTAACAATTTAGTTTGCATTATTTCATAGGGATACTTTTCCCTCTTCCTAAATGTAATTTATCTACAAATTAGGTAGTAATTGAATGAACTTTCTCTCTGTTGTTTAGAAAGTGTATAATTATTTTCTCTCATTTATAATAATGTGATTTTTCACATTACTTCAAAGCCAATAATTTCTTTTGAGATAAATAAGTATCATAGCATTCAAAATAAATTGACAGACTAAATTAAAAAATTTACCTTAAGCCTTAATTTCTGTAATAAACATTTTCATTCTTTTGTAATAAATATGTTACATTGAAAAAGTAATATGTAGCATTGATAATATTAATTTCTATCTGCATGTAATAGAAGAACTATATTTAAATTATAAATCTTAGTTTTGTTGTTTTACCAGTTTAAATTAGTACAGACATTTTATGGATAAAAATTCTACAGCTGATCACTTTAATTATGTTTTTTATTTCTTTTTAATTTGAAGTTCTAAAACATGTTTTCATTCAAGTTTTTAAAATTTTTAACTTGAAGCTATAAAATATAGTATTTTTATTCTAAATCTGTTGTCTTTGATTAAGGTTAACAATTACTCTAAATGAAAAAAATATATTTATAAAAAATTCACATGTTTTTGAAACTGCATTTATATTCATTCAGTATGGACTTCTGTTAATTCTAAAATTATTTTGGTCTTTGATTTAGTTAATGAGATCAGATGGATTAGGATTACCAGGTGAAGCTGAAAAAGAAGCTCCCCTCTTTATTCCAACTCAACCTAGAGAAAAATGGTTAAAGAAGAGAACATCTGTGAAGTTGAAAGTAAGATTATTTTTTACTGTTAAGTGATTTTCGTGATAAATTCATTCTTGAATATTATCTATAATAGAAGTCATTGTATATTTCAGGTTATGGGATTAATCAAATTTTTCAAACTCCAAAAAGGCTTTTATTTGGTTTGTTTTAATTCAACATTATTTATATTTGTTCTAAGAATCCATAAGCTCTTTACAAAAACAATTTTAATCTTAGAATGTTTATTAAAAGCACTTGAAATCTGCTTGTAAAAAAAATGTAACTTTCACTTTTGTGACATTCTTTTGTGACATGGCTTCAGCACAATGCATGCTCACTTCTTATTTTCAATTGAATTGTAAAAAATGCTTTCTATCGCAAAAAGCACTTTTTACTAAGCTCTTTACATATCAATTTATGAAACATCCTAAAAAGTAAAATAATTGGGTTGCATTGGTATAAAAAATTTTTATATCTTTTTAAGTTTGATTTTTTTCTCCAAATTAATATGATATTTATTAAAAGTGTTCAAGGGGTTATAATGAAGTAAACTGAAATATTTTTTCTTGTAATGTTTAAGGTACTGTTAGTTATATGGTTACGGCATTATAATGCATTTGACAATTGCCTGTGGTGCACCCCAATGCTGAGTTTACTTTCTCTAGGGGAAGTATTGCCTATCCGGAGGCTTTGTAGAAAGCACACATTTTGTGTTATAACTAAGGTTAAATTTTATTCAATTGTGTAAAATTTGCAAAATATTTTTTTAATGGAAAAAAAAAGCACATACAATTCTATGTAGTAATTTTTTGTGTGTTAAAAAATGATTTCTTTTAGCATTTAAAAAAAATGTGCTCTCTAAGTATATTTTTAAGCAGTATAAAGTATAAAGATTCACCTTTTTATCAGTGGTAGTTTGAATTTAAGAATTTATAAATTTATCATTACATAAAAGTACAAAACTTTTATGCACTGAAATCATTTTACTTTCAGCTGAACTTGCTAAATTATTGTTAGAGAGAATACTCACAAAATTCACTAATTGCTTGTGAATTCTTTTATAATTTAGAGAATTTTTATTTTCTTTCTCCTTCCTCCTTTTTTTTTTAAATTTTAGTTTTAATTTAATTTTTTTAGACATTACTGGAAATCATGATAGAAATTTTGATTGAAGAGTTATTTGTATCATTTTTAATATTTTCTAACACATTATTGGCAGTTTACTAGGAAATGGGTCTTATCAGAGTCCTCACACTTTTTGGAAAAGTTATCAAGTATACATGCTTCTATTCAAACTGATGTAAGTATTATGTTGAAATAAGCCTCTAAAGAGAGGGTGGGTACAGTTAGTGACAATGTTAGCAGCAGTTTTTAGTGTAGTTATAGAATATATTCTCCTATAGATAAGATCCCATTGTTGGCATGGATGTTTGTAGCCGTTTGAAATTGGCTTTTAAGCAGTAGGCCCTGGTCTTAATTATCCCATGTGTAGCAAAATATTGACTCTAGCAATAAAACAACTTATAGACAAGAATAAAATAAGATATTTATCATGCTTTACTTCTTATTTGTTTGTCATAAGCATGCAGTTTTATTATGTTTATTTTGTTGGTTAAATATAGGTATTAAAATCTGTTGTATTACAAGTATGAAATTTTACAAATTGAACTGTTATCAAGAATAGACTAATTGTTAGTGATTTTCAGAAGGAATTTACTTTCTTGTGTTTTCAAGGCTAAAAAAATTGTTAGATGCTGATACATTTCTATGTTCTTCATCTAAAATTAAGAAAGTTTTGACTTATGTGTAATTATAATGACCAAAATTTGAGATACACTGATTCATGTTAACTATCAACATTGCTATAATGCTATCTATATTGAGATATCTAAGGAAGATTGGGTACTTTTTTTTCAAATACTAACAAATTAGAGAAAATAATATTTTGATATATATACAAAATTACCTATGCTTATATCAGGTGTGTATTTAAATATAATACTTTTCACATCATACTGGGTATATTATATGTCATTTGTGTGTTCTTTCAAATCTAGCTTTCACTGCTTTTTTATTTATTTGTTTGATTTAAATTTCCAAGATTATTCTTCATTTGTTCACACAGCACATTTTGTCTAGGGAATGTCAGTGTTATAAAATAGAAATAATTTTATATCAATTATCTCTATTTTTTTCCCAGAATGTTACAGCAAATCATCGAGCCAATGATATTATTGTCAAGGAAGGTATGCCGCAGATTATTACAGCTCGCTTTATGTATGGTCCCCTTGATATGGTTGCTCTCTCAGGTGAAAAGGTAATATTATTGCAATATAACCGTAATAAAGTGTATAATGTTGTAATGTAGTTATTCTCATTAAGTTTTCTTGTATCTAGTCAGCATCAAAACTTGCATATAAAATAATAAGCTGTTGTTTCATAAAGTCTGCAGTTCCATTAATAATTTTTTTAAAATTGAAAGTGTCTGATTATTGATGGTTAATACAGTGTGCATATGTGCATAAGAATTAAATAGCAACTGAAATAATTCTAAACCAATAGATGGTGTCATCTATAAGTTCCTGCACTTTATAGAAAAACAGGTTTCTTCTAAACATTCTTAATGTTGGCTTTCATCGCTTTCAAAATTATCATCTTGGGAACATGCATGCCAATCCCATCATTTTACTCATCAAAAGCAGCCTAAAGCCATTCTCTGAAAAACTGTGAAGGACTGCCTTCAACTCTTATTGAATATCAGACACAGTTGCAAAATGTTGTCTTTTCAGTTTCACTCAAACTTTGGGGAAAATGCAAAATCACAGGGTGTTAGATCTGGTGAATAAATTGGGAACAACAACCATGTTTTATGATCTTAAAGTGGTATTGTCTGCCTGTAGGGAGATGTGTGCTAAGATATTGTCATGATGAAGAAACCAGTCCCTATGAAGCTAATAAATTTCTGTCACACATATCTTCAAACACCTTAAAACATCCCTGTAAAAGTAAGAATTAATTATAACATTAGTAGGGACAAACTCTTCTCACATCAGTTTCCTATTTGTTCTACATATTTATTTGTTTTGCTGGTGCTTTGTTGACCTGAAGATTTTTTAATAACAGCCAGGCTTTAAATGTATCATTCAGAAACCATTGTTGCATTTAAAGCTCCATCACAAAAGGATACAAAGAATTTCAAAAGTTTTGGTTGCAGATTTATGAAGTTTGACATAAATATGTGATTTTGTACACATGCTGTTTAATTTACCTGTCCATTCCCAAATTGCAAACAATAGGAAAAAGTTCATGCTCTTGGCATAAATTTATATACCCAACACTTTAACCCTTTAAAGTTCACAATTAAAAATTTTATTGATTTAATAGGCATTGTTATAAATATTTTCTATAAATCTTATAAATGTGAAATATGTAAAAAAAACTTACATTCTTTCAGAGAGTGGTGGGATTTCGAGAGTGGTATAGTAATAAAACCATCACTTTATACAACTTGAAAATAATACTTTCTTAAAATTTTAATTATATTAGGAGAACAATGAATAATTTTCATTAAAGCAATATAATAAATAAATTGCCAAACAATTTTTAAATGTGGTTTTGTGTAGGCACTTTTATTTGCGGTCATAAGGGGAATTACCTATTTTTCTATGTATGTGTTCCATTTATATTATGTGTTATTTGTATTTAAAGCAAGTTTAAATACAAATATTTCAAATAATAATAATGATAATTGAGTGTAGTGTTATTGACAGTTTAAAGTGTCAAAAACATAGAAAATAAAAAAAATGTTTTTAACTTTTTAACAGGTGGTACTGTAAAACCACTGCCCTTCAAAGAATGAGTAAATGCAATTGCAGAAATGTGACCTTTATTTTTTATTGACACCACTTTCATAGTGATAGTTGTAATAATAGCAGTCTGGGAACTTTTCAACAGTACTTAGTATTTGCTAATTGTATAAGTTATAAAACTTAATTATAAGCTTTTATAAGTTTATTTATCTTGCAGGTTGATATTCATGTAATGAAAGACCAACACAGAGGGGAATGGACATTCTTAGCAACAGAAGTGACAGATAAAAATGGACGACTTTCTTATGTCATCCCTCAAGAAAATGCACTTGGTTTTGGTATGTTTCCAGTAAAATTAGTCGTACGGTAAGTGTTCTGCTTTATTGGTAGTAATTTTTTTTACTTTTCTGAATTTTTTATGAGGTAATTTATTAAACTTTTGTGAAAAAAAAAGAAAATTTAAACTCTTATCAAATTTTAGTTTATGTTACTTGTTTAAAATGTTTCTTTAAAGTTATTAGATTAAGTATTTAACAGAAAATTTTATGAAGAGTAATGTTAAAATATATTTTAGTTAATATGCAGCTTTATAAAATAATGTTTGTTATAAAAATTTAACACAAAGTTTAGATTACTGTATAAACAAAGATTTAAGTGAAAAACTTTCTTATTGTAAAAGATTAATGAAATTGAAAATTTTGCTATAAACAATTGTTGTTTGAGATATGTACTCAGCTGCAATGGGAGTTATAAAATATGTGGTGTAAAAGTTGTGGCTAAAGTAAAATGATTTTGTTATCAGGCTTGGGAATATTTTTTTCCTAATGAGATTTTTTGGATCTACATATTTGACTTATGTAATTGTAAAAATGCATCCATATATTTTAAATAAAACTTATGATTGATTTCATATGTAATCTCTTCTATGACATGTGATATGTAATTGTGAGTAATTTTATAAACCTTTTAAGGAAGCCAAAATTTTATATTCATTATTTATCTTCTTAATTTCCATGTATAATAGTATTTTGATATTTTGTTTTTCACCAAAGCACACTCTTAATTTCATGTATTGTACAAAAAGTATTGCATGATATTATACTACAATATTCTTCGGAAAAATATTTTAAAATCTGTTTAGTATTACATACCTAAACTATGTAATAACTTTGAGGTTTTAATCTGCCAGTGGTGATCACACATCTTTGGACATCTATATGACTGTAATTCCTCCTAGAACAGAGTGTGTAGTCTTTAGCATTGATGGTTCCTTCACTGCAAGTGTATCTGTAACAGGTAAAGACCCTAAAGTAAGAGCTGGAGCTGTTGATGTTGTTAGGTAGGTCAATATATATTAATGAACACTATATTTTTTGCTGTTTAAGTGCAATTTGATGCTTATTAACAAATTCAAAGTGATAATATCTGTTAATTGTAAAAGTTTTTAGAAAAGCCATAATGTGTAGGACCTAGCTATTTCACTGAGGTTACTCCAAGTATGCAATCACTTCTTGGTAAAAATATTCAAAATATTTATTTTTCAGCTATAAATTTAGAAATTGTTTGGAAAGTTTTAAAGGCAGAGTTAAATTTTTCTAAAACCATAATGCAAAATTTTTATCTATTTTAGGTAATTGCAAATAATTAATTTTGTCATTATTTTAATTAAAGCAATGAAGAGCTTAATGCTAAACCTTTTATCAAGTTAGTTTCTAACAATTTTTCTTTTATATTGAAATCCTCAAAATAGCAAGAGCAATAACTGTTGGATTTTAAAATTTAGCTGTTATTGCAGTTTAAGTTTACAAAGAAAAAAAATTATTCCACTTTTTTTTTATTTGGGAATATTGGGTTAAATGAATAGCACAAATAATCTAAATAATAATAATAAAAAATTAGGTAATATAGGTAACACAAATAATCTAAAAAAAAATTTTTTTTAAACTTAAAGTTAACAAAGCATAAGTAAAATAGGAAATAGTTGTTTGCTTTTGTACTTAATGTTATGCATGTATTAGCTTTCTATTTTATCTCTAATTTTGTACAAAGATTTTTTTTATAATTGAAACAATTTACACAGGCTGAAATAGAGTATTAAGATATCACTAGCAAAGAATCCCTTCAATTATGATATAATATAAAAACTTCCATACTTTTTTGATTAATTTTACTCATTTTTTAATTATTTCATGGTTGATATCCCTATTTAAATAAAAGATTGTTTGCAATGTAATTCTCATTCTAGCATTAAAATATTCAAATTTAATTACAATATTTTGCTTATCAAACATTTTAAACTACTTAATAAACAATAAACTTATTAAATTACCAAAACACCCTATACTAAAATTTTTTACTATATGATTTAAGTGTTTAACTACATAACTTAACAGAATGACAAAATCAGAAAAGGATAAATAAATAGTAATTTTATAATTATAAGTATTTCAGGCTTATGCAAACTTAAAATTTCACCTTTGAAAATTTGACTATAATGTTATGAACATCATAAAATTGACTTTTGTTAAAAATTATATATATTTTTTCATTTTTATTTATTTACTTATTAATTTATTATTGTTATTTGACATTAACATTGAAATTTATTTTTAAGACAGTAGATAAAAAATAAAACTGAATGATTATGATACATTACTCCAAAGTTTTAAATCAGATTTTACTGGGTATTCGTCAAATCAGAAAGACACACTGGCTCACATTGCTCATACTGGTATTTGGATTCACAATGAGTTTTTCATTACTATTGTAATTAATTTTAAGACAAGTGCTAAAGTGAAAATATTGCATGAATCTCAAACTTCTATTGAAATTGCAGATTGTTGTGAAATTGTTCCTTTATAACTGTTAGAAATACATTCTCTACATTATAAACAATATTGGAGATAAAATATCTGAAAGGATGCCATTGTTTTAAAATAACCAAGAAAACAAAATATGCATAGATAAAGTGAAATGTTGGTAGAAAGCAAATAAAGTGGTTAAACTAATTTTCCAAAGATTATTGAGATGTAAAACAAAGTAGGAAACTGCAATAAAATGGGTTCTTGGTTGCAACAGTACCTTTGGAGGTGTGCCAAATGATGGCCGAATAGTTAGGGTGCTGGCCTTTGGAACCGGAGTTCGTGGGTTCGAATCCCACTATGGCATGGATGTTTGTAGCTGTTTGGAATTGGCTTTAAGCAGTAGGTCCCGGTCTCATTAGCCCTTGTGTTGCAAAAAGTAGACTGTAGCACTCCAAAAGCAAACCAAACCAAACCTCTGGAGGTGTCAGGCCAAGCCTGGGGAGTCCTCTGTTTGGTCCCTGCTTTTAAATTAAAAGAACCCACTTTGTGTTGTTTCTAGGGAATAATGTTGATGCCTATATGCTGCTCCCATAATAAAATGGCCTACAAATATCTGTGGCTTGGTAGTAGTGAATGCAATAAAAATCAAGTGCCTTTGAATAAGAAATAATAGTAATAATAATAATGTTTCACACTGTCCATTTATTGTTTATAAAAATATCTGTTGTTTGGCCAGGGGTTTGTTTAATGTTCAGAGAAGTATTAAAAGGAAAGTCATTCATATTTTACATATAAATAAAATATATGGATTTATATTGATATTAAAAGTTTTTTTTTTTTAATTTTTGTCTATTCAATATTTATATTAAGATGATTAAGCTGATTTTTTATTTGTTGTTTATATTTTACTGTTGTTATAAATTGATTTGCATTTTCGCATACCAAGCTGTTGGTTCTTTATGTTTAAAATGAAATGCACAATTTAAAACATTAGTTGTAAACTTTTTATTTCAAACTATTCAATTGCAGTTTTTAAATGACTTTAAACATGTTTTTTATTACAACTTAGGCACTGGCAAGACCTTGGATACTTAATATTATATATTACGGGTCGACCAGACATGCAACAAAGGCGGGTAATGTCATGGCTTTCACAGCATAATTTTCCTCTTGGCTTTGTTTATTTTGCTGATGGTTTTTCTACTGATCCTCTTCGTCATAAAGGAGAATATCTTCGTCATTTGCAAACTGATGTAAGTTTTTTTCTGTTATAAATAAAATTTTAAATTTTAATAAAGTAGTGTTATTTCTCATCATATATAATATCTATTAAAAGTTCTCATTAAAAAAATTGTGAATATATCTCTATGGCATGAAGTGAATCTATTGTTTCTTTTAAAAACTTATTTATTTTTTTATATTAGTTGATCATAATAAACAGAACATAGTATATCAGTTTGGTGGGATGTATAAATATACTAGTTGCTTTGTGCCCAATATTTGATCTGGGTAATAAGTTTCCAAATAAAGTATTAAAACAAACACTTCAATAGATACATAGTAATAAAAATGTTAAATTAGCCTTGTACTATGCATATGGATGATACTTACTTCATTATATGAAATAAATCCAAGATTTAAAGAGAAAATTATTACTAGAATATCACAGAATATATTTTTAAGTATAAAAGACACATTCTAAATTCCAAGTAAACTGTTCAATTTTCATCTTTTAAATTATATAAAATATGTATGTGCATTTTTATAAAGCAGTTTTGTTGCAGCATTTTACTTATGTAAGAAGTTGAGATCCATGTATTAGTAGTGCTACAGGGTTCTCACGGTCCTTAAAAGTCCTTAAGAACTCCTTAATTTTAGCTTTCATTTTTAAAAGCACTTAAAACTCCTTAATTTTTGTCAAAGGTTCTTAAAAACTCCTTAATTTTTAAATTGGAATGTGATCAATTTTTCCATCAACGCAATCTACCATTGTCACATGATTTCTTATCAGTTTTCTTATGCAACAGTTTTTTTTTTTTTTAGTTACTTATTATTTGACCAATAAATAATCTTTCGCATACTGGAAAGGTTTAAAGTCAGCTGCCCTTTCCTAATAGCTAACAGTCATGCATATTTTAATTAAGCAAAGCATGGAGGTTGGGGAGGGGGGGTTGTAGATATTTCAGTCACTTATGGAAGTTTAATTTTTTTTTTCATTGAATCTAATAGAAAAGTCTAAAACTTTCTTCTTTCTCAGGGAACATTGGGTATAATCAGCTAGTATATACGTATATATATATATATATATATGTGTGTGTGTATAAGAGTCATTTTTAAACCCTCAGAAAGTACTGTTTATAATGTTGTTTTTATTCACAATTTATTTCTAATTTGATCACTCAAAAAGCTTTAGATGTACATTTTTCAAAATTAGTTTTTGTCAAATAGATTTATCTTATATTAATTTTTAGGCATTTTTGAAAACTTAATTCTGAAATATTGTAGGGCATTAATTGAACTTTCCTTATCTGGATCATAATCATTAAAATAGGTTCCTCAGGAAATAGGGTTTATGTCGTTATGCCGTGTATTTCAAGTAGGTCTTTATAAAATGTTACTTTGGTCCTTAGAAAGTCCTTAAAAAATCCTCAATTTTTGTTCTAGAAAAACAGTGGGGACTCTGTGCTAAACTTTCACTGTGTTTAGTTAATTTATATTATTTTAATATATATATATATGTGATTTTAATATAATCGAAACAAATGATTTAAAAATTGTTTAAAACATGTGTTTAAATTTTTGCCTTATTGTTCTTTGTCATACTAATACTTTTTTTTTAGGCTGAAGTGATAGTTCATTGTGGGTATGGATCAAGTAAAGATATTTCTGTGTATTCTTCAATTGGGCTTCGACCTGAACAAATATATGTTGTTGGAAAAGCATCTAAAAAGCAGCATTTAGCAGCTAAGGTAACTTTGATTCTAAAATAAGTTTTAAAAAAAGTTTGGCCATTTATCTAATATTTATTTTTTATTCCATATTTCTTAAATAAAAATTAGTGCCTTGTTTCATTTTTGCTCTTTAGATTGATTTAAATTGTAAACGTATTATATTTATTTTTATGACTTTTGAACATTTAAATAATTGTGTTATATCTTCTAAGCATGAGGATATTGTTAAAAAGTATTGGAGACTTTGTGATCTAATGGCTTAGGCACTATTGTTCGGCATTTGTAAAATAAATAAATCCCTTACCCACAGAAATTTCTCACTGAAAGCATTCATGTATTTATAACATTATTTTTTGTAGTTTTTGTATCAAAACACAACATTTAAATGCAATACAGATCAAAATTACTAGATAAAATTGAAACAAATTAAAAATCCTTATTCATAGTTAGTTGCATTTCATATTTTTCTCTTAAGGAGTTAATGGGATTAATCATTTTCAGGAGAATGGTAAGGTTTAGGGATTACATTTTGGAAAATTTTCCTTTTAATGCAAAAGCAATACCTTCATGAAAATGTTTAAAATCATCTGTAAGTATATATGCATAACTGTTTGTTATGCACTTCAAAATGGTTGGATTAATCTTCATGAAAATTTGCATAGTGATTCAGGTAAACCTGGTAAGGTTTTAGGCAGGTTAGGTAGATTGTAGATCAAGGGCCATGATAGGCATAGAATGCTTTTTTCTTTTCCTTCATCATATATTTTTCTTATAAGATAAAATAATTAAAACTTTTAAGTAACTTAATTCATCTGATTGCATTTAATTTTTTTTTTTTTTTTAAGATAAGTATAAATTTTGCTCCTTTTCTATATTTACTTTAGTTAGTTATTTAATTTTACCTATTTTTATTTAATATAATTCTTTCTTTTTAATTTCAATTTTGCCATTTTTCCCTATGCCAATCTAATCCATTGCTAGGAGTCATGGCATTGTCATTTGCAAAATAATTTAAAAAAAAAGAGAAATTATGTGTTTGTATTAGAAAGTTGTAATGTGCTCATATAGAGAAATTGCATGGGTTTCTGTAGGATAAGAGCCAGTTGTTATGATAGGTTATGCAACTAAAAATAAAAACTTTGGACACTCAATATTTAATAAATATCAAATTAGTATTTTAATATAAATATTCCATTATGAAATTATATCCATATTGATAACATTACTTTGACACTGATTCCAATTGTGCCCCAGGCTTTTATTTTTAGTTGCATAACCTATCATAACAATTGTCCCTTATCCTACAGAGCCAAACAATGGCTTGAATGGTTAGAGTGATGGCCTTCGGAACCGGAGTTTGTGGGTTCGAATCCCACTGTGGCATGGATGTTCATAGCTGTTCGGAATCGGCTTTAAGCAGTAGATCCCGGTCTCATTAGCCTTCGTGTTGCAAAAAGTAGATGATAGCGTTCCAAACCAAACCTTATCCTACAGAAGCTCTGTATGCAATTTCTCTATATGATTCCATTACAATTTTCATATAGGACCTTTTCACACATTTTTTCTGCCATGTATTGTTTTAAAATAATTTTTTTTTAATAAAAGTAGTTTTTTTTTTCAAGAATAGTTTTAATATTTATTATATTTTCAACTTTTTTTAGACTCAAATTTAATAATCTTAAATTCCCTTCATAGTTTTTTCAAACTCATATTAAACCAATTTTCAGATATTTCAAATTTTGCTCATTATTTTTTTAAATTAATTATAAACTTTACATTTTCAAAAAGATACTCTGTGAAATGTTTCAATCAGTTAGGGAAGTTAAGAATTAGTCTATTATATAATTATTTATTATCGTGGAGTGTCACAAGAAGAATGACCAATTTAGTACTACTTAATTAAAATCTATCATAAAAATCACAAATATACCAAAAATGTTTAAATGTTCTTAATGTAACAAAAATGTTAAAATTTCATGAAAGCATAAAAAATATATACATGTTTTCTTTTCTGAACAAAGATTCATTATTTTAACTTTGTCCAAATCACTTTTCCATTTTAGTTGAGTTTTTAGCTATGCCAGTAAAAAATAGATGGCAATACTAGTTTAAAATCTGTGCAGTTTGAATTCCAAGTATTCTGAACAGCTTTTTCTTTTGCCAAATTGTTTTTTTTTTTCATTCTAATTTTTATGATTGAATATTGTATTGTTACCAAATATGAACCAATGTGCCCAATTTCAGATCTCTAGTTAATCAGGTAGATAGTTAAAAATTGATTACAAAATTTCAACTGACACACAAGTGAGTTTAAATAAAAGAAATTAAATAAAAGAAATTTAACAATTTATTTATGCTATATAATTAATATTTTAATTTTTATTTATCTTTTATTCTTTTTATATCCTGTTCTCTTTGAAATGTTAGTAATTTTCCATTAGCTGTCTGCAAAAATAATTTGCCAGATATAGCATTTTTATTTTTTTAGCTTACATTTCATTAGCTTACATAAGTTTATGAGCAAATTTAAATTTAAAAATAATGTGTGATAGTTTTATGAAAATTATATTGTTTTTACTCTTTAAATTGTTTATATTATTGGTATGCAGCATGATTTAAACATGAAATTAAATACATATATATATATATATATATATATATAATGTTTTAACCATAACTAATCAACTTAATTATAATTGTATTCAAAAATAAATTTCTGGCTATTCTGTTTTTAAAATTACAACCTTTGGTAAGATACTTTGTTTCTCCTCAATTTGTGTTAACCTTTTACGACCTTGCAAATTTAATTTCTGGCTAGCTGAACTATTCTTATATAACTTCTTTATGTAACTTAGTTTTAGTTCTTGTGTTCCCTACTTAATTTATCTTCACACTCTCATATGCTGACTTACTTGAATCCTCACACCACTATATAAGCAAATGTAAAATGTTTTGGTGACAGAGTGTCAAAGATGGACTCTCTGAATAGACTTAACATTTTCATTTCCACAGTTTGATCTTTTTTAATGGCTTCCTTGTATCAAGTATAGATACTACAAGTAGAATAATTTATATATATAAATTACTCTGGAACCTTAACTACCAACACCAAAAGCTGTAGTTGGGAAACAAATAATTTGACAAATAGCATAGCCCTTTTATTTACAATTTTGATTTTTGTTTCAGATACTATCTGATGGCTATGCTGCTCATCTCTCAGATTTAAAAGCACCAGGCTTATCTAGACCAGCCCAAGGAAATGCTCGAATGATTCTATTCCGGGGTTGCTTTGGATTACCTGGACAAACTGGTACTACCATTCGTCAACGCCGTTCTGCTAAGAGAACAACATCTTTTCCACTTTCTGGACAGAGCCAGGAAATGAGATCAGCTGTTGACAGAGCTAATGAAGCTAACAGAGCATCTGAAGGCTCCAGGCAATAAATTATTAAACCTCAAAACATTTTTTACCACAACCCTCTTGAAGCTGCAAATAATGTTATAATTGTTAGAATATATTTGAATATCTGTGGTTGATCAGGAATGAGTTAATTATGCTTTAGAGCTGAAATTTATTTATTTAAGTGTCTGTGTTATTATTTTATCTATATATTTTATGGTACACTTTATTCTTAAAAAAAACTCCTTTTAAGGTCATAACTGTTAAATATAATTTTTGTTTATTTAATGGTACATTGTGAAAAATATTTTTTAAAGTTTTATAATTTTATTTCTGTTGCTAAAGATAGCTCATAAACATTTCACAGTACCCAGTTCTGCTAGCCAACAACTATATTATCTAAGTAAATCTTGAAAGTGTGTCCCTATTTTTACAAATTGGGAATTTATTTTAAGTAAATGTGTATATAAAAGTAATTGAAATCAGTATATTTATGGTCCATTGCTCATGTTTAAAGTACATTTTAACTCTTCTTGCCAAATGTGTTTTTATGGTTATTATTATCAAAAGACTATAATAAAAGTGTGCTTATTTTCATTCTTTTTTATTGCAGTTAAAAATTGATTTGAAATTCTTAAGACAAATAATGTCAATATCTAACTGTGAGCAATTTAAATATCAAGAAAAAAATTTTTAATGCTTAAAGTACTGAAAGTACTCTTAATGTTAAAAGCTTCTTGTTACTCAATTATGAGTTGCTCAAATTGAAATACTTAAATAAAATTGGATATAAATTTATTCAATTTTTTTAGTGTTTTTTTATTTTTAATTTAAAAAGTCATGTCTATATTAATAATGTGTGAAATGTCTAGATGTATAAAAAATTTTAATCTAATGAATGATGACAAGTATTTTTAATTGGCTAAATATTCTTTTAAAATAAGATGAAATGTGTAATTTATGTAATTGGTTATAGTTGTAATTATTTCCTGTTTTTGTATATCTTAGCCAATCTTCCACAGATATTCCAAATTTTATTTTTCAGATTTAATTTTCCACTGTTGTTCTGTGATTTATGTAGTGTCAGTATTATACCTTACCTTACCAAAGATCAATGGAGTGAAGGACTGCATTTATTCTAAGACTGTTTTATATATTTATTTTCCTATTTTTCAAGTGGCTTCCAAAGATATTAATTATCTATTATGTTACAATAATATATAAAACTTAAAAGATTAAAAAAATAATAATGCACTTAGTGTCTATTATTTGTTGTGCTAAGTGTACTTAGTGCACTTAGTACAATTGTTCTAAAAAACATGAAAAGTTTAATTTTGTTCTGGTTTAAAAATGAAGACATAATTTTTAAATTTTCAACCATTTGTAGATATATATGTGTCATTGAAATTTTAAATATTACTATTGTTATTGTTTTATGTGTTTTAAATTAAATTAGATAATAAAGCCTTAAGTCTATTCTAGGAAGAAAGGTTCTATGAAATGGATTCAATGATGATTTGTTAATACAGTATGGAGTAATATCCTAGTCAAATTATTGTTAGTAAAATGATTTATTAACTAATGCAGTTTATAGTAGTTGAACATCTAATTTTTTTTTAAAAATACATCAAATATATTTTTATTAAATTTGTGGGGTTTTTTTTCATCAATACTATTTTAACTTATTAGTTCATAGTATTTTGATTATGCTTAAAATTTTTAAAAGTATTGTGAGAGTTTAACAGAAGTTATTTTATTGTAACAGTCTGATAATAAGACAGCTTTTATTATCATTTAGAAATATATTCTTGTAGGCAAGTTCATTTATATCTTTGGACAAACTGCTTGTTTAAAATTTCCTAGTCATGTCACTTTTTATTTACAGCTAAATTGTCTCATAAATGTATATAATGTTGTATAAAATTTGTAAATATCTATGCTTGTAAAATGAATGTTAATATGTGTATGAATGTTATTCCCTGAGACCAAATGCTTATTTATTGAGAATGTTGTAATTTAACTCATAATCATCAGCTTCTATGTCACTTGCTACTTTTTATACGATGAAATACTTTGTAGCATATTTTTGTCTGTTTCAATCATATATTTAAGCCAAAGATTATTTACAGATTGCAAATTGGCTGAAAAAACTTATTTTTGAGAAATTAAATATTGTAAAATAAGCTGTTTTGAATAACCTATTGTACAAATGTATATGAGAATATTGCATCTTATGCATTTGATGTCAGTATGTTTACTTGGTCACAATTTTATTTTGTATTAAAATAATTTAGATTTAGAAAAAAAGCATGTTTAATTTAGAGCTTAAATAAAATGAACATTATAATTTTGATTTTGTTTCCAGTGTATCTTTAATATTTTGAGCTTCTCTAGGTCTTCAGTACCATACTCAAAACTGAACTTTTTTTTGTTGATGCAATCATAATTTTCATGGGTTACAAAATTTTATTGCTGATTATATTATTAATTTTAACCATGTAACATAATTCTTAATTACATTGGAAATTCTAACTACTGTTGCAGCAAAGAAATCAGGAATTACATAAAATATAGTTCCTAAGGAAATGTATAATGAACGTGCATTTTGTGATGATTTTTTCAGTACCCTTTTTCTGTTAAGTGGTAAATCATTGTCTTTGCAATATTGATTCTAGTAGTTGCACACACAACCCACTAATTATTCTGGCAGTAACTCTTTTTGAAAAAGTTATACTTTATATGGGTATAACTTGTTTCAAATAGGTATAAATAACTATTTGAAACAAATTACATAAATAATTAACTAGTTTAAAAGCTTCTACTAAAACCACAAAGTATTAAATGCTATGAAATTTTTATTAGATATCTTTATTCAACTTCAAAATTAATAAATGATTTAATGGAATTTTCATAGTTCTGTAAAATAATCATAACATAAAGTTACAGATCTCTTTGTATTTCTAATAATGTTTATAAGGAGCTTGGTGTTCATGATTAATCACATTTTGCTGTAAAGTTTTGAGAAACCTGAAGCAAATTAAAAGCTATTAAAACACAGTTGCGTTTAATGTGTAGCTTCACAAACCTCTACCGCAACTATAATGTCTTACATAACTGATGAACATAAATGAAGGGGATATAAATATTAAAGAGCTGCAAATATAGTCAATGAATTTATCATTAGAATTCATTTTTTACATTTACACTTTAAATTATCACTGTTATTTTAATTAGATTCATTTAGATTATGCAAGATTACTCTATGCAAGAAATAAAATTATTTTAACTATGGACAAAGACTTGAGTATACAAAGTGCTAACTGTTTTATAACAAATATTTATTATAGGAATTTCTGGAGACATCCTTATATAGCTAATTATATACCAGCAATATTTGGGAAATTAGTGGATAGTTAAAAGTAAGTAGCGTGATTATAGAGAGAATTTATTTTCTATAACCACTGTATGAATAGATAAAATAAATACACTTAAAAAGAATATGCTTGATAATTTTCTAAGTGGATTAGATGAATGGAATCTATAAAAAGGAGCTTATTAGAGAGTAGTTTTAGACTTTGAATGTATTAAATACATGAACAATTCTGAAATTGATCACAAAATTAACCTATTATTTTCCCCATGACTTTAATGTCATATATTTAATAAATATATTTTTTAAGTTTTCTTATTAAACATGTTCTTATCATTTCAGTGAGAACAGAAAATTTATATACACATATGTGGCAGTCACAAATGTTTGGTCATGTACTATGTAGAATATTCACTGTTAAAAATACCATTATAGTTATAAAATCATTAATAGTATTAATAGTTTACATTGCATATTTCTAACAAGAAGTGAGATGGATTTCTGATTTATTAGAGAACAAAGAATTGGAAGCCTTTTTGGTATATTATAATATCATAACATCTCCACTATCTATAAAGAGATTGTATTCTTATTTTGAAAAAAATCTGACATTTAAAAGAAGAAAAGCTTATTTAATTTTTTTAAATCTTGGTATACTTATTGAAATTTATGTCTCAAGAATAACATTTTGATAAAAGAAATATTTGTATGACATTTAAGCAGTTACATTTAATAGACCTACTCAAAATATAGTCTTTCTACATTCATGAATTGATTCATGTATAATAAATTACTCAAGAAAAGTCGAAAGTAAATCATGATTAATTTACCTCTTATTCCAAACCCGCCGAACGATGGCCGAATGGTTAGGGTGCTGGTCTTTGGAACCGGAGTTCGTGGGTTTGAATCCCACTGTGGCATGGATGTTTGTAGCCGTTCGGAATCGGCTTTAAGCAGTAGGTTCCGGTCTCATTAGCCCTCGTGTTGCAAAAAGTAGACCGTATCGCTCCAAACCAAACCAAACCTTATTCCAAACCCGTTGTATTTTATTGGTGAATGCTCAATACAGATAATAGGGGAAAAATTCCCTCTTATTATTTTGATGTTTATAATCTGATTTATTTTCAAAGGTAGGCTATCTAATTTTATACCCATGAATATTTATAATCACTTAGCTCTAGTTTCAAAATTTTTTAATCTTGGCATTTGCTTTAAGTTTTCATTAATGTAATATTTATGTAAAGTAAGATATGATCATTAGATGGAAAAAAATATTTTAAATATATTAACGTGATATAGGAAGCAAAAACATTTTATAAAAATAAATTAATAAATAATCTATGGTCAAGATCAAAATAACAAATTTAATATGTTTTTAAGAAAAAGAAAAACTAGTGTGAAAAATTACAGCTTATTCATGTTTACCAAACTAAAATCATACAGTTCTTTTCACCTATTATTTATACTAAGTGTACCAAATCAAAAGAATTTAGTTCCAACACACACACACACACACACACACACACACACACACACACACATATATATATATATATATATATATATATATATATATATATATATATCATATACTTATATGAACTTAATTTCCAGTTATCTTTCTCACTTATATACTATACCTTTTATAAACAAAAATTTGTTCTAAATGACATTTCCATTTAAAAAAAAATTAAGCTTAAGGTATGAATTTACAATGCCATCTTTATTATGTATATGTTATAATTAAGTATAAGTATTGGAAGACAGTACTGTGAAAAAATATGAACTGTCATTTTACTGAAGTGTCATGGGGAAGATGAGTGCTAAAAAGTTTTTTTAAAAGAAAAATATGGAACCTTGTTGTTAGATATCTAATAAATTTTATTTTAATCTGTGCCTTTGAATGTTTAAGAGATAGTTCAGTCTTTATACATGTGTATATATGATTTAACACTTCTTGTTTTGTTACTGAATATAATAAGTAGGTATTTACTTTAATAAAATTTTGAAAAAAATTTAATTCTGATTTTTAAATAATAGCTGGAGTATGTGACTGAACTACACTTACACTATATACACTATATATGACTACACTATATGACTGAAGACCTAGAGGTTGGCAATAGAAAATTTACATAAAAGGAAATCGTAAATCATAGTTACCATTTCTTAAAACAAAATGTTATAAATGTTTTTAAAATACCAATTATAAAATTAATGGTTAAACTAATCATAAGATCACATGGCTTGAACCAGTGTTTTATATAGATATATTTGTTACTGTGTATACTGTATTGCACTGTATACTTTAGTTGTGCAATAATATATTATGTCTGTTATATTCAAAGCACACAGCAATTACACTATTTATTTTTAAAATTCTTTTACTATCTCTTGGTAAAACAATGATCAATGTAACATCTGTTTAAAATGTTATCAAAAGTAGTTATTTAGATAAATATGGTGTTATCTGAACAGTTTTAAGCCATTATGCAGAAATGCCACTGTTTGTTGAATTGTGTGAAATCATCTACACATTTAGTATCTTTTGTGATAACTTCAGATCCCTCTTACAATAGATATTTTATTTCTTGATTCAGAATGTTCTGTTCTTGTGATTTTGATTCTATATTAAGAATTATAGTCTTTAATTTTATTATGAAGTGATTAATATAAAGGTTTCAAAATAAAATTCTGTGATCATTTCATATAGGTTTTTTTTTAGATTCCCCTTTCTTTTTCCTAGTTTTAAGAGATACATGAATGCAATTATCAAAAAGTTACCTTTTTAGGATAATAATTATAACTATTTACTAATAGTTCTCTGTTTATAAAGTCGGTTAAAGAATAAAGTAATTTTCTTTTGTTATGTTTTTTCATATATGTGTGAAGAAAAGAGACCTTTAACCTAAACTTTAAATTTAATTTCCTTCATAAAATCATGGTACAGTCTAAATTTTCTTCTTTCCAAAAATGAAACTTAATATTATATTAAAACACTTATCTGTTTTGGAGGTATACTAAAAGAATAATAGCATCAATAATAAAAAATACAATATTATTGCTTTTGAGAATTGTACTAAAACTCATAAATTTGATCTTTAAATTGTTTATGAATTATTAAGAAATATAACTTTAATATGTTTATAGAATTTTGTTTACTGTATTTAACTTTAGATGTACCTCTTCAAAAGGATCAATTTTTTGTTTAGAATTAGTAAAACACTGTTCATTTGTAATAAGTGATATTTTATAAATTTATATCATTTAGAAAGACAAAATTCATATATTATTGTACTTTTTATGATAATTTTAATAAGTGAAGGGAATACATAGAAACTAATGTATATTCATAAAAAAGCTTTTCCTCAAAAATTGCTAACTGGCCGTCCTCAGATTTATGTAATATTTGTTAAATTGAACTTATAAATTAAATATACTTGAATAAACTTTTGTTAATGATACCTTTGATTTCATAATATAAAAATTATTCCATAAATCAATTTTCTCTTTATTGTGAATAATTATTGCAGCTTAGTTGAATAACATTTAAACTAAGTTGAATTTAAATTTTTAAATTAAAATTATGTATATTTTAAAAATGCAATTGAATTAAAAGAATATGCCTTTTGAATTTAATAAAATATTTTAAATAAGACCCACAGTATTAAAATGTATTATTATATAATAAGATTCATCGTCTATTCATATATTATTGGTTGGTATTTGTTGGTTATCATAGGTATATTCTAATTATCACTATTAATATAAATTTTATATTATGATATACATTAATAAGTTGACATCCTTGTTTTCTTAAAACTTTCTTGGAAAAAAGACTTATTGGAACATAATACTAACTGCATATTAACAGCTGTACATAATGTATCTCAGATATTTAAGCTGACATGTTTAATAAATTATTTAATTTTATACATATGTGAGAGAGAAGTCATGTGAATAAGCTTGTAATGTATGCACTTTTCACTTAAATTAGAATTTTGTTCACTTACACTTTCTAAATATGAAAGATGTTAAATGTAAAAAATATATAGAATATAAAGCAATATTTTATCCTACTTACAGAAAAAATCTAAAAGTTTGCATCTAATAGTGAATAAGTTAAAGTGATGTGGTTTTTTTTTTAATTAGATGTAATGATAATGTGTTAAAAATAACTTCTTACATTATGGATGTGAGTTTTGATCCCACATTAACACAATGCCTCAATCAGCATCAAATATGTTTGAATTATCTCAAAAGCCTCATGAGATTGCTAAATGCATAAATTCTTTGATGAATTGTAGGATGTATGGAAGAAAAAATTGAACAAGGAATAATGCAGTAAAGTACCGTTTTCACTTACTCATATGTGTTTTTTTTTATTTTTAAAAAATAAATTATGTTTTAATCATTTTGGATAACAACATAATTTGAAAGTAAAATTTATTTTAGATATTTATATTTGTTTACAAGAATGCATAATAATCTTACTAAATCAGAAAATTGTAAATTATAAACTGTGTGTATAACTGTAAATAACAGAAAAATATAATTACACATTAAAAAATTCTTAAAATATTTAATAAGTCTATGAAAAGAGAGCAAAAATTTAGAATCAAAGAAAATAAAATGATAAATTCTATAAATCCATTACAAAAGATAAACTATCTCAGGTAAAATGATATTTGTAGTGCTCAAGTAAAGTTGCCCTGATATTCAGTATTCATTGGCAAAATGGCAAATGTGAATATATATATATATATATATATATCACATTGGGGGAAAAAAACAGATTTGTTTGTGAAATGTTTTGATTGCTTGATGATAGTACTTTATTATGCCTTTTTAAAATACTCAGCTTGTCACAGACAGAAGAAAATTTGTATTTTGATGTTTTCCTAAAATAATGCATTTTTATTTAAGTAGTAAACTGGTATACTTATAATATTTGTGGAACTCAATCTTTTATCAGAAAAAAAGAGAAGATTTAGAGATAGGTATTTTTATACAAGGAAAGATGAATATGTTTATTAGAAAGCCAAAACTGACTAATCTTATGTGATTAAACAATTATAAAGGAATTTATTTTGATTATCAAGTTTTAATTTTTATTAAAAGAATAAAAAAGAAAAGTAGTTTTTTAGAATTACCTCAGTATTACTTGTTATGATTTGTTACTGTATATTTTCTAAAGTTACTGTTTTATATAAGAAAGGAAAAGAATCTGTAGGATTATACTAATTTTTGTAAATAATAAATTTAGGTCAGCTAAAATGGATATATTAAAAAAAAAAAAAAAAATAAGATTTTAAAAACGTTACTTAAGTAACTTAAATCTATAAATTTTTTGAATGCTTCTTTTTAGAATAATGAAAAGGTAGGGTAAATCAATAAGCATGTTTATTTCTTATGAACCAGTTTAGGTAGATACGCCTTTGTATGGCATATTAATTAAATTTTATATAAAAATAATTTTTTGCCAGCATGATCAATTTTGAAATTATGGTGATGTTTTCAATTACTAACATCTTTTCTTTGGTATTAGAAAAAGAAGTTTTAATAAAATTATAAAGCTTGTCAATGTTATGTTTCTAAAATTTATTCAGTATAGCATTTTTAGTGAATCCTTTCAGCTACAAATATATGAAGTGCCATTTCTTAAAAATAATAATATTAAGTAAATATTGTTAATGATGAAGAAAAAAGAATGAATATAATTTTATAAATAAATAAATATTATAATGGAAACATTTAAAGCACTTTTTAAAAATTAAAATTATCAGTTTTCCAAAACTAATAATTCCTTTAATGATTAAATATTTTGAAAGAAATTTTATACTGTTATACTGATAAAATTAAGTGTTATTAAAATATTTTAAACTTGGAAAAATGTTCAACATATAGCATCTAAATATTGGCTATCATTAAATAAGTGACAAGCTCTTGTTTTGAAATAGAGTGCATTTTTCATAATCTTAGAAGTTATTTGTTTTGATGTACAGTTCATATACAAAGAGCAGAAAAATATTTTCTACTTTGCTCTGCATTCTTCCATTAGTAGCTTCCATTAGTACTTTATTTTTTATGGGAGATGTATTTAAAAACAAAACTTTAACAATGTTGCAATATTTCTTGTCTCATTTCTTTTAAATTATTTTCTTAAAAAACCATCATCTTCAGTGTTCAACTGTGTCATAGAAAAACAAAATAGATCATTTTGTAACCATGTTCTCAACGTGTACATAAAATACATATTCTGCAACATATGTGTATGATTTATTTCTCTTAATAGATACATATCTTAATTTAAAGCATTGCATATGTTAGCTTCATACCAACACAAATTGTAATAAATGGGAAGAACACATAAAACCTGCATAAATCCAGTCAGTAATATGTAATTGAGAATAAAGTTTAAATGATTTTTAACAAATTTCAGTTTAACAGATTTTTAATCTTTTCTCTTAACCCGAATATAAATTGACCATAATATATATTTATATATATACACACTCACATACATATATATGTGAATATACAAACTGTCGAGTTATATAATTGGAGAGTTATGGTATATAACATAAAATATACTTTAGTCATGAAACATTTAAAAATTTATTGAAGGACTTTCATTAATAAATTGTGAGTGCCCTAAAGAAAATGATACTGAAAATAATAGCATGACGAAAGCAAATGATGAACATTTTAGTTATTCTATTACTTTAATATTTTGAATTATACAGTTTAAATGCTTATAAAACATTTAAATATTATATAAGTTAAAATAACTTATCTTTTTCTTTCCTTAACATTAACCTAAAGTTTATATCTATAGTATAAATAAAATTTTAAAAATAGATTCATTATTGATTTTGTATTGAGAGGGTGAAATATTGGGATTTACTCCCTTAATGCAAGAAAACAGACAAGATTACAGACCATTTCATTGCACTTGATATTTCGTCACGTATATATACAGGAGTTAGATACACATCATAACTGTTGCATTTCTGAATGGTAATGTAACAAATTTTATCAGAACCTATTACTATCATGAATGGTCTAAGACAAGGAGATGCCCTGGCCTGTCTTCTCTTTAACCTTGCACTGGAGAAAATAGTTAGAGATGCAAATTTAAATTCTAGAGGAACCATTTTCAACAAATCTGTACAATTGCATATGCAGATGATATTGATATTATAGCCCAGACATTAGATGCACTAAAACAAGCATTTATTTCTCTGTAAACTGAGGCCAAAAAGATGAATTTGAGCTTAGTGAAACTAAAACCAAATATATGCCTTGTTTAAAATCAGAATATAATCATTCTTTCTTAGAAATAGGAAGTTATAGATTTGAGACTGTAAAGCAGTTTATATACCTAAGTTCGGAAATTAATACACAAAATAATATATCTGTTGAAATTCATAACAGAATTACTGCTGCTAATCAATGTTTTTTTGGATTAAAGAAATATTTAAAGTTTAAGTACATTAAAAGATTGACTAAAATAATATTGTATAAATGCCTAATAAGACCTGCTTTGACTTACTCAGCTGAAACCTGGGCATTGACAGAAAGAGACAAGGAAACCCTAGCAGTTTTTGAGAGAAAAATATTGAGAAGTATTTTGGGGGGAATTAATGTAAATGGTATATGGAGAAGAAGAACAAATATTGAATTATGCAGAACATATAAAAACACAGATATAATTAATTTTATTAGCTTACAAAGATTAAAATGGTACCAGACACCTAGTTCAACTTAATGACAATAGATCCACAAAAATAGTTTTTACTGCCAAACCAATGGGAACCCGAATGAGAGGACGACCAAAACTTAGATGGTTAGACTGCATTGAGAAAGACATAAGATCCTTGAAAATTTCAAATTGGAAATCCAGAGCCAAAGATAGGACTGCCTGGTATGGAATTCTAGAGAAGGCTAAGGCCCATCCTGGGCTGTCATGCCACTTAGGAAGGAAGGAATGTAACAAATTTACATTTATGTTACACGCGAGGAAAATCCCATATAATTCAGTAGATTGTTTTAGTCAAGGATAAAAAATAAAACTTAAGTAAACAGTATTAGAACATAACAGCATATATAGTAATATTAGCAATTTTGTGAAAATGCTATATTTGTGAAAAATGTCTAAGATAGAACAAAACAAAAATTATTTTGGTATTTAAATGAATAGAATTTTAAAAACCTTGTTTTCCCCAAACCCTTTGTTGCTATCTAAATTTATAGAAACTTTTGCTGTTTATACCAAAGTCAAAAATAGGTACAGTACTAAGTTTTTGTTTTGTAGCATGTTGTCCAGTTCTGTAGATGAGTTTGATACTTTTCTTAATATTAATATAAATTTTTTTAAAGAAAAAAAGTCTTATTTCATTTGGAACCAGCCTATTAATGTTTAGTCTAAGAGAAAGATCTATTATTATCATAAGAGGAAGATAATAAACTTTTTTTACTATAGATTATACATTTTTGCTTTTGTTATAAGACACACAAAATCATATTATGAAGGAAGGAAAACTAAAGAAATATATTTTATATGAGTGTAATGTTTATAACTAACATTTCATTTGAAGTTACATTCATTATTTATTTTCTTATCAATCTTGCATCAAATTTTGTTTCTGTAATTGGAAACTTTTCTTCTTGATATGGCTGAGTACCTTTTGCCTGTTTTACACTGCTAGTATGCTAGTCACTTTAACAACCAACATGATTTTTTATGGAAACAGAAACATATCAAAGCCTTCTTTGAGATTCAAAGCAAAGCCCATTTCATAAATGTTCATTCCAATATAAAATGTGGATGGCTTCTACATTTAAAACTAAAAATTTACAATTACCATTCTTATTGAGAAAATGGCTTCCAAATTCCCAAATGATACATCTGAAGGAGGCAGGTCAAGCCTGACAATATTCTGTTTCTAAAATAACAAGGACAATCTTTGTGTTTTTGTTTTGTTGTCCTGTCTTAGGAAGTAATGTTGGCTGCCTATATGGTACCCCCATAATAAAATGGCCAACAAATATCTACAGTTTTGTAGTGGCAAAGGCTATAAAAGCAAGTTCCTCCACACTGGAAAAAATGATTTTTGAGAATATTTAATGAAATAATAAAAACAGATTAATACACTGATTTATTCCTGCGAATTGGGAAAATTGGATATATATATATAAACTTAATTTGCATGTTCTAGAATTTTTTACCCAATTTCACTAGTTCTCCGTGAAAAATAACCTATGCACATTATTTTTCCCAGCATATGCTTAATTATAGCATAAATATTTTGGAATCTAGGTTCTGATGATACACTGTTATTAAAAAAGGTTACAGGAAATTTATATATGTACTAAAATGAAGTTAAAATTGTTTTTTGAAGTAATGTAAATATTGTAGATTGAAGAAAAAAATTCTATACAAAACTAAAGATAGAAAAATTAATATAGACTTATTTAAAAACTTTTACAACACATTTACCTTAAAACCAATCATCCATTAAGGTTTTTATTGCATCTCTATTGTAATCATGTATTTATGGGTAAATGAATAGGCCACTGTTCTTCAGTACCAAAGTTTGTGGTTTTGAAAAACAGTACTAGTCTGAATAATCATCATTGCTTGGAATCAAGTTTTAAGCAGTAGTTTCCAGTATCATTAGCCCCTGTGTAGCAAAAATTATACTGTAGCACCCATAACCACTTAATCATGTTTTCTATGCATACAACAGAAAGTTTGCAAATGTTTACCAGCAATTAGAATCACTATTTACACTATAATGATATTTTGATCTTTTTATTTAAAAACTCAGATGTATGGAGAAAGATAATTTCAAGGTACTAAAATCATTAAAACTATTGGGTGAGTGTGAAAGTTCTACCCATTTTTGGATATGCATATTTGCAATGGAACTAACATCACACATGACATTGTAATGATGCAAATCGTCGACCAATCAAACATTAGGATGCATCACATATAAATGCATTGTGTCTCACAAAGTTAATCATTTTTTTAAAAAAATCTCAGAATGTGTAACATGGAAAGTGAGAAGGACTTTTTGGACATTGTTTGTTATAATGGTTTGATAAAAAGAATTCAGCAGCCACAACATGTCACAATGTTTGTCAAGTTTATGGGGAGGATGCAATAGACGAAAGCACATGCCCTCAATTGTTTCGTAAATTTAGGGAAGGAGACAGAAGCTGCCAAGATCAAAGTAGGAGTGGATGGCCATCATATGTTGGAGAAGACAATATTGACCAAGCCATATGGAACAACCCAAACCCAACCATGCAAAAATTAGCAGAGAACTTCAATGTACACCAGACAACAGTCGAGAGATGGCTAGTTAAATTAGGTTTAGATAACAATGGAGATTATACACAATAAAAAGTACTGTTCATTCAGCTTTTATTTACTTTTCTTTATGGATAAGAAAAACGGGTAGAACTTTTGCACTCACTCAATATATATGTTTGTAAAAATAATGATACGTTGGCCTAGTGTTTGAGACAGAAATTAAAACTCAAGAAAAACATGAATAATAGGTCTTGATTAAATGATTTTATACAATAATAAATGCCTAAGGAATACAAATGAATCAACTTATCATTCTGTTGATTGAAGACTGCTCTCGAGTCGGCGTCAATCCTAAAACAAAAAAAAAAATAGAATAATTCTATCTTCCAAAGAGGTTCATCCACACGCTACGGATGCCAGCCGTTCCTCTCGCCCCTTCTGCCAACCACCTTGTCCCTCCAAAAAAAATTCCGACCCTCGCGGAGACAAAAAAAAAAAGTCCACTCCAGAACGGCGGGGGGAGAGGGTCCAAATTCCCCAAAATTCACGGACACCGCTATTGGCTGAGAGAAGTCTGAAGTCGCTTTGCATTGAAACCGGTCTTGCCCCGGCATGTCACCTTCGAAGACACACGGGGTGACCGAATGTAACTTATTGTTACATCTCCTCCGGTCTTTAAAAAAAAAAAAAAAAATTGTTCATACATTGAAGTATAAAATCCAAGAAGTGAAGTTCGTATTCATACTCTGTATGACAGATTTGAAAAATATTTTGATCTGATGAACCAGAGACACCCTTGTATCAATGATGAAGTTGCAAAGAATTATAATTATCAAGTTGATTTATGCAGGTTTTTCCTTAGGCATGTTTGCTGAATGTTATACAAGTATTTCCTTAGGCATGTTTGCTGAATGCAATTTAAAAAAAAAAAAATTTCTGGCGTGTTTCGTAATGGAAAATTAAAAAAAAAATGCATGATTAGTATATCTAAAATTAAATAGTTAAATTACACAAAAGTATACAATCTTCCCCTCTCAAACATGTCACAAAACGTAACTTATAAACATTACACTTACAATTATTTGTTTGAAAATTACACATTACACCACAAAATCTTATATTGTTAAAATATTTAGTCATAAACTTGACACATCTCATTTATATTATACAGCATAACAGGTTTGTTCATCATAATAATATTCAATTATTTGTGCAAAATTAACAAGATGTCTTTCACTTTTTTCACAATATTTCAAAGCATTTATAGTTATGGTCCATAAGGATAACACAAATTCATGCACAAAATTGAGTACCCTGTTGCATATCTCTTAAAAAGATATACTATACTTATGCTATTCTTCAGGTGATTTTCACTTATTTCTTTTATTTTTTAGAGTTTTTCCAAAATTTCCTGATAAAATTCGGACCTGCCTGCAATCCTATCAAAACTATGAAGGACGTCTCCCCCATAGTAGTGGAAATTAATTTCAAATCAATAAATGTTTAACAAAATTGAAACACCTGATAAGAATCATATCATGAATTTTAAATTGTTTACAAAAGTGAAAGTTTTTTATGTAAAGTAATTTTGTTGCTGGGAAGGGAAATACCAGCATCTAGTTGTTAGATGATTTTTACCACAAATATGACATAAAACATTCATTTCACTTAAATTTTGATTTGTTTCAGCAGCGCAAGAAGAATTATTATTTTTGGAATGACATTTTTCTAATTGCTCAGATAAATCCTGAATAGTTTTTTGATCTTCTGCTTGCGACTTCAACAAATTATTAATCTGCGAAATAAACAAGTCACTATCTAGTATTGAATTTTTTTCTGACCATGCTCTCTCAATGTTAGTCGCCATTTCGATGGCTTGATCAAAATTTTTTGGGCCTAACTTTTTTAAATCAATTCGGATGTCTGCTCTTAGAGCATCAAAAAATTTTGTTAACTTAATGTTCTCGGATAACTTTAGCAAATTGAGATCCGTGGAGTTATTGGGGTTAAAATATTTTTTTGCATGAAGATTAATCTCTTCTGCTAAATCCTTAACACTTTGGCTTGGCTTTTGGCATATTTTTGAAAAATTTTCCTGACACTCCTGAAATGATTCCTTATGCTCAAATTTCTGTCACAACAACCTTTGCAATTCTTTAACATTTTTTTCTTGAGAAGCAACAGGATCCTCAATAATGTACCTTAATGCCGCATCTTTTAAATTTAATTTAAACACAATTAATCGCTTTTCATCATTCCATGATTCTAAGTTTGCAACACTGTCAAATTGATTAATAAAATGATTAATATTCCCATGTTCTAAACCACTAAATTGCGGCAATGATGAGATTAAACTTGTAGCCATATTTTCAAAAATATCAGTTAAACCCTTAGATCTAGTACGGTAAGAATACATTCATCAATAATACAATTTCCAAATCATAACGCATCACTGTTTTAAATTCAAATATTAACATTTTTCAAAAGTATAACCATTCTTTAGTAATTATTAGAACATTTTATGGCATTATTTCAAGTTAGTCCCTTCATCCGATGAGTTTTTACTAAGACTAATACATACATATACTTAAATGAAATAACCACCACCAGTGGCAAATGTTACTGTATGACTTCAAGCAGTCAGCAAATAAAGTTCATTTACAAAACAAACATGATTAATATAGTTACAGAAATTTTTACAAACATTTTCAAAATTTCACATTTGTTACATATATTTCACATTTGTTGTATATACTTTAATACAATGAAATTTTACACTTAACTTACAATAAAAATCTTTTCAATGAACTTTGATAAACCAACTTTGGGTAATGGTTTAGTGAACAAGTCGGCAAAATTCAATTTTGTATTTACATAATTTAAAGTGAAAAGATTTTGTAGAACTAAATTTCTAAGGAAATGATATTTTATGTCAATATGTTTAGTTCGAGAATTTTCAATTGGTGATCTAGAAAAATTTATTGCAGCTTGATTATCACGCAAAAGATAACTACTCGTATTAAATGTAATAATATTGTGGTTTTTAAATTCATTAAATATACGGATAATCCAAATTAATTCCTTGGCCGATTCACACAGTGATATGTATTCACTTTCCATTGTGGATAGACTAACACATTTCTGTTTAAAAGTCTTCCATATAATGGGAGAATCGTCTATAAAAAGAATATGTCCTCCAATGGAAATTCGATCATCCCGATTTGTAGCATAATCTGCATCACTATAACAGTTGACATTTAGATCATTTACCTGAGATAACTTTAGTTTATAAGATTTAGTTTGATTTATATAGCCAAGTAATTTAAGTAAAGTATTCCAGTGTATTAAGCCAGGATTACTCTGAAATTGTGAAAGAATATTTACTGCGTAACATATATCAGGTCTAGTTCTATTTGAAATAAATGACAGACAACCTAATATATTTCTGTACGGCAATTCTGACATTTTTAAAATTTCGGCTTCTGAATTTGGACATTGGGTTTTAGAAAGAACTGTACCTACTGCTATAGGTAATGAAGTTGCTGGATAATTGAAATTGTTATATTTTTCACATACTTTATGGATATAATCTGACTGATGAATAAAAAAGTTCATTTCCAATTTCTTCAAATTGGACTCCTAACAATTTACGAGTTCTACCCATTATTTTAAGATCAAAATGAGTACGTAAACGATTTATCACATTTTTTATAAGACTGTCAGATTTTGAAAATAACACTATATCGTCTACATAAAGTAATAAAACAACATTATTCATATATACATAAACACAATTTGTCCATTCTAATTTGTTAAAATTTAAACTTTCAAGTACAGAGTGAATTTCTAAAAACCATTCTCTCCCCGATTGGTGTAAACCATATAATGCTTTGTTTAAACGGCATACGTGGTTTGGCTTTAAAAGATCGACAAAACCTTGAGGTTGGGTCATAAAAATGTTTTCTTGAAGTGTAGCATAGAGATAGGCACATTTTATATCCAATTGACAATGCTTCCACTTTAGTTTACATACAAGTACTGAAAAACACAATCTTACGATTGAAAAATTAACCACTGGGTTAAACACTTCATCGTAGTGTAATCCCTGAATTTGCCTGAAACCTAAAGCAGCAAGTCTGGCCTTGTACCTGACGATTTTATTGTTTTCGTCTCGTTTTAGGGTATAAACCCATCGGCAACCTATAACTCGGCTGTTTTCCGGTTTTGGAACAAGGTCCCACACTTTTCGATCTTTTATAACTTTGATTTCATCTTTCATTGCTTTACACCACTCATCAGCTTGGGGGGTTTTCAAAGCTATTTTATAATTACTTGGAACTATAATCTCTAGTCATTCCGAATGATTTGCTTTTTCTATTTTTACAACACCGGAGTATGTATTTTTTCCGCTAAAATTGAAAAGCGATTTGTCATATTTTAAATTGTGTGCTTTACAGTAATTTTCGATATCTGTATTAGATCGAAAACGCGCTTTTACACCTTTAATTCTATAATAAACATCAGTCCGAGATCCGTTTTTACGTGGAACAGCTCTTCTTTCCCAAATAATATTTTCACTAGAAGTTTTACTGCTTTCCGGTATCCCCTCCCCTTCCTCAAAATCTTCAGTTTTTACGGTTTCGGGAGATTTCGGTTGTTCAGTTTCTTCGGATTCCGACTCGCTTTCTGAATCAGACGAAAGTTCAATTGTTTTAAAGTTTGGGCCCAGTTTCGCTCCACTGTTACTCTGACTATGTAGTTTTTCATCATCAAAAGAAACATTTATTGTCTCAACAATTTTCCTTTCTGTCGGAAGCCATATACGATAACCACGAGTTTTTAATGCATACCCTAACATAACACCCTTTTTAGCTCTCATATCTAGCTTTTTACGTTGTTGTTTAGGAACATGCAAATAGGCTTTAGTTCCAAAAACTCTGAGATGTTTTAATGATGGTTTACGTCCACAGTAAAGTTCAAAAGGGGTTGAGGTTTGCTTTCCATGGCATACTCGATTCCAAACATAAGTATGACATAACAAGGCTTCCGCCCAAAATCCATTACTTAATCCGCTGGAATTTAACATAACTTTTATTGAGTCCATTGCGGTATAATTGTAGCGTTCTGCTACGGCATTTTGTTGTGGCGAATAGACATTTGTTCTTTCATGTTTTATGCCTTGTTGATCTAAAAATTTTTCAAATTCTGTACTACAGAATTCGAGACCTTTATCAGTCCTCACGTTTAATATTTTAGTATTTAAAAAACGTTCTGCCCGTTTTTGATAACTAGAGAAAATATTAAAAACCTCATTTTTTTCTTTTATTGGATAGGTAGTTACTTTACGCGAAAAATCATCAATGATACTTAAGAAATAACGATAACCTCCAATAGCTATATTGGGAATGGGACCACATAGGTCCAAATGTAGTAATTCTAGGGGGTTTTGTGACCTAATTTTACCTATCGGTTTGAATGATTTTCGTCGAGATTTAGCAATTTTACATGGTTCACATTTTAAAACTTCGTGTCGCAAATCAGGTAAACCACTTACAGAGTTGTTTTTACTAGTTTGTACAATGTATTTCGTATTTATATGACAAAGTCTGTTATGCCAAATTTCTAACTTGTTTAGATTAGAAGTAGAAAAATTCTGTTCTTTACAATCTTTGAAGTTCATATTACGGGGCTTATTTACAGTAAGATTTTTACTTTTATGTTCTTTTAACTTTAAAGGTTTAATAGTTTCATACTGGGGATTTACATAAAAAAGGCCATTATTCTTTTTAGCTACAAATAGTTTACGACCATCTTTAGCATACACTGTAATTTGTCCCTTTCTACATGTAAATGTTGCACCTGCTTTGTCAATTAAAGAACCTGACATTAAATTACGCCTTAGTTTGGGAGAGTACAATACATTATAAAGATTAACAATTTCTGACTCACCCTTGTTTTTTAAAAATCATCCTCACAGTACCAGTTCCTTCTACTTTACATGACACACCACCAATGGCAACTACCATAGAAGTGTTTCTTATAGGCTTAAAATCCTTCAGGAGACTCTTGTTACCACAGAAATGCGAGCTTGCTGCTGTGTCCAATACCCAAGATGTATCGTCGCTGTCTTGACTTAGGTACGATTCGGTGATAAAACAGGATTCCGGCTTAGGTTTTGTAGGTGGACGATTTCGAATACTCTGTTTATTCTCAGTTCTCGGCTTTTCGGACGACTTCCCTTTAACACCTTTCAAACTTGAAGAAAAGGCGATGCTTTCTTGGTCTTTAATGGATTGTTTTAATCTAGATTCTTCAGCAGTTAATTCAGCCTGAATTTTATCAAAAGTGAAATCCTCATCTTTCCAACGGTAGATTGATTGTACAATTCCGTTAAATTCAGGAGCAAGGAAACGAATGAGTTGAAACGCCTGGTACCAGTCATCTATGGGTTTTCCAGCGTCCCTCAATTCATTTACAATTTTTCGGATTCTTGCCGCGTACACACCAATTTCCTCGCCTGGGTTGATTTTGCAGGAGAAAAATTCATCGGTGAGGCCTATTATACGAGCACGAGAGTCCGGTCGGAAATGCTTTTCTAATATTTCCCACGCATTTACTGGATCATCAGTATCAGAAATAATACTTCGATATTCTTTGGCAATGTTTAAATATATTAACCCATAAGTCTTGTCTGCTCGTTGGTTGAAACTTCTTAATTCCTTAGCTGATATTTCAACTTCCCCTTTCGTAGGTGCAGCTTCTATCTTTGATACGATACGCCAACAGCTCTCTTTCATTAGTAGCACTTTCATATCATCACGCCAAGTTGCGTAGTTGTCGGCATTCAGCTGTTCAATTGCAACTTCCATTTTTAATTCTTTTAAAAGTCTGCAGGCCCGCCGTCGAATAGCTTCGAAGATGTTTTAAATAAACTTCATCACTGCATACACTTGCGGCCCATAACCGACATGATGGAAAATTAATCGTTTTATATAGTTTTTCCAACACTTCAAAAAAAAAAATTCAGAGTCGTCAGAGGTTTGATGAAGTTATAGGATTTCAATAAAATTTACACTTCGAAGGTTTTAAGTTAAGATTTTATTTATAAAAAAATTAAACATGTATCGACTTAATACAAAATTAAACAAGCTAGTTACCTGCAGCGTTAGCTAGAAGTGCTTCTCAGCTAACCACGCTGCCTAGGCTTAAATACACACATGTGGCAGGAGATTTACATGAAGGTTTCAGTCACGGTTTAAGTTGACTGAAACGTAAACGCATCGGATGAATAATTAGGTGATGTAAGGAAGAAATCTATTATTAGTTTTTTTTTTTAAATTTCCTAAGAGATTCCTTATGCTCAAATTTCTGTCACAACAACCTTTGCAATTCTTTAACATTTTTTTCTTGAGAAGCAACAGGATCCTCAATAATGTACCTTAATGCCGCATCTTTTAAATTTAATTTAAACACAATTAATCGCTTTTCATCATTCCATGATTCTAAGTTTGCAACACTGTCAAATTGATTAATAAAATGATTAATATTCTCATGTTCTAAACCACTAAATGCGGCAATGATGAGATTAAACTTGTAGCCATATTTTCAAAAATATCAGTTAAACCCTTAGATCTAGTACGGTAAGAATACATTCATCAATAATACAATTTCCAAATCCTAACGCATCACTGTTTTAAATTCAAATATTAACATTTTTCAAAAGTATAACCATTCTTTAGTAATTATTAAAACATTTTATGGTATTATTTCAAGTTAGTCTCAATTTTTATCAGTATTAAGTATACCTATCACATAACATAACAATTTTACATTCAATACGAAATAACACAAAAATACCAAAAAAAATAATGGAGCTTATATGAAAATTATTTATAGAAACACAAAATGCACAAATAAAAATAAAATCATCTATTCTTAAATTCATCTCAATAAGATCATTGTCTTAAAATGCAACCACGTGAATACCTTTTCAAATCAAATTAAAATATATTTCATGAAATTCATTTAACATATATACAAATTAATATTTTTACATAGCTAAATCAATATAAAACAATTCATGCTTGAGTAGGGAAGAGTATTAGAATTTCAAACACAGCCATGGACATACAATTTAGTAAAAAAAAAAAAATTAAATTAATCTTAAAAATAAAATATAGCCATGGTCATCTTAATTATTTAAAAGTTTAAATTAAGTTACTTAAAAATTAATAGTTTCAAACTATCTCAATCACCAAACCAACGCACATTATCATAATCCTGGTCACGGCACCAAAAAATGTAAAAATAATAATGATACGTTGGCCTAGTGTTTGAGACAGAAATTAAAACTCAAGAAACACATGAATAATAGGTCTTGATTAAATGATTTTATACAATAATAAATGCCTAAGGAATACAAATGAATCAACTTATCATTCTGTTGATTGAAGATTGCTCTCGAGTCGGCGTCAATCCTAAAACAAAAAAAAAAAAAATAGAATAATTCTATCTTCCAAAGAGGTTCATCCACACGCCACGGATGCCAGCCATTCCTCTCGCCCCTTCTGCCAACCACCTTGTCCCTCCAAAAAAAATTCCGACCCTCGCGGAGACAAAAAAAAAAAGTCCACTCCAGAACGGCGGGGGGAGAGGGTCCAAATTCCCCAAAATTCACGGACACCGCTATTGGCTGGGAGAAGTCCGAAGTCGCTTTGCATTGAAACCGGTCTTGCCCCGGCATGTCACCTTCGAAGACACACGGGGTGACCGAATGTAACTTATTGTTACAATGTTTTAGAATGTATTTTTGTACACATAAACAGCATTATAAAATATAATTTAATTCATCTGAAAAATATATACATTTTGTACAGTATAAAATTATATTTTACAAGTATATAAAAAATATCAGGATTCTCTTGACCTTTCATAAATTCTTTTCTGTATGTTAATTTTGAGTATGTAGTACACATATAAAACCTGAATCGGATAGATCAGATACTTTTGGATATCATATACATTTGATATTGAAAAAGGAAGTTCCAAATCTTCTGATCTTTTACACTTTCCACTTAGACTTGCTTCATCTTTTATCTCCTTGTCCTTTCGTGAATTCTTTTCTGTATTTTAATTTTGAGTATGAAGTAGATATAAAAACTGAATCAGGTGGGTCAGATACTTCTGGATTATACCTTTTCAAATCAAATTAAAATATATTTCATGCAATTCATTTAACATATATACAAATTAATATTTTTACATAGCTAAATCAATATAAAACAATTCATGCTTGAGTAGGGAAGAGTATTAGAATTTCAAACACAGCCATGGACATACAATTTAGTAAAAAAAAAATTAAATTAATCTTAAAAATAAAATATAGCCATGGTCATCTTAATTATTTAAAAGTTTAAATTAAGTTACTTAAAAATTAATAGTTTCAAACTATCTCAATCACCAAACCAACGCACATTATCATAATCCTGGTCACGGCACCAAAAAATGTAAAAATAATAATGATACGTTGGCCTAGTGTTTGAGACAGAAATTAAAACTCAAGAAACACATGAATAATAGGTCTTGATTAAATGATTTTATACAATAATAAATGCCTAAGGAATACAAATGAATCAACTTATCATTCTGTTGATTGAAGACTGCTCTCGAGTCGGCGTCAATCCTAAAACAAAAAAAAAATAGAATAATTCTATCTTCCAAAGAGGTTCATCCACACGCCACGGATGCCAGCCGTTCCTCTCGCCCCTTCTGCCAACCACCTTGTCCCTCCAAAAAAAATTCCGACCCTCGCGGAGACAAAAAAAAAAAAAAAAAAGTCCACTCCAGAACGGCGGGGGGAGAGGGTCCAAATTCCCCAAAATTCACAGACACCGCTATTGGCTGGGAGAAGTCCGAAGTCGCTTTGCATTGAAACCGGTCTTGCCCCGGCATGTCACCTTCGAAGACACACGGGGTGACCGAATGTAACTTATTGTTACAATGTTTTAGAATGTATTTTTGTACACATAAACAGCATTATAAAATATAATTTAATTCATCTGAAAAATATATACATTTTGTACAGTATAAAATTATATTTTACAAGTATATAAAAAATATCAGGATTCTCTTGACCTTTCATAAATTCTTTTCTGTATGTTAATTTTGAGTATGTAGTACACATATAAAACCTGAATCGGATAGATCAGATACTTTTGGATATCATATACATTTGATATTGAAAAAGGAAGTTCCAAATCTTCTGATCTTTTACACTTTCCACTTAGACTTGCTTCATCTTTTATCTCCTTGTCCTTTCGTGAATTCTTTTCTGTATTTTAATTTTGAGTATGAAGTAGATATAAAAACTGAATCAGGTGGGTCAGATACTTCTGGATTATCATATACAGTTGATATTGAAAAGACAGGTTCAAAGTCTTCTGACCGTCTTCGTTTTCTCTTTTTATTTGGTTCATGAGTTAATTTTACACCACGATACCTATTGGAATGAATATTAAAAATGAATTTATATAAAAGCAAGAATAAATGATACATAAAATATATTTAGAATAAATATTCATATTCATTTGATAAAATAGTTCAAATGATATATATATATATATATATATATATATATATATCACTGATTAATGTACACAGACTATAAATTAAATAAATATGCTTTAAATTATTGTATTGACTATAAATGACAACTTAAGAACCCGGTAAAAGACTAGAATGGTTAACAATAAAAAAAGTATATTTTTTAATGTTTTCTTTTTAATTTTCAACCGTAAGTCCCCATTCTCAAAGATTGCACTGCCTTTTGTACTACAGTCTTTGAGTGTGAATACCACTGCTGATAAGGTTGTTTCTAGCTGTTTGGAATCCCCTACAATCAGTAAGTTCTGATCTCACTAAACCTCACATAGCAAAAAAGACAACAGTAGATTTCTTAAGATGAGGTGCTAAATTTGTCTTCTATTATGTCAAATTTGCAGATGTAAGTGTATATTAAAGCCATTTTTAAAGTGTGGGCATTAGCTACATCTTTATGCCTTCACTAAAATTATTAATAAAAGGGTAGGATATTTATTCACAAGAACTTTCAAATTTAATATGTGGTTATACAATTAAATATATATATATGTGTGTATATATATACTTCAGTTCTATAGACAGTCTTAAAAGTAAAAATTTTATATACTTTTACAAATTAGATATTTTATATGACATGAAAAGGAGATTTAAAACCGATAATAAATAATAAAAAATAAAAAAGAGTCTCAGTATAATTAAAAAAAAAATACTAGAATTCTAAACTTACACAAGACTTTAAAATAATGGTATTAAACTACCTATGTGTCTTCCTAAAATCAATTATATTTTGTGTAACTGTTTACATTTATCATTTCATTTCAATTTTTAATTTTTAATAGATGATAATGTCAAAGTAACAAATTGTCATTTTGTTACTAAATGACTATTTTGAACTTTAAGAAACTATATATTTAAAGAGATTAACAAAAAGGATATCAAACATTCAAATACCATATTTACATAGAAACTAGAATAGAATAGACAGGAAAAATATAGAAATACATTAAAATACAGCCACTATAACTGTATTTCTATAATTAAGTCATTAACTGCCAATACAAAAACACTTAATTTCAAAATTTTTAATTTATGAAGATATTTATTAAATATTAAAAAATGTAGCCAAACTTATTAAGTTTTGTCATTAAAACTTTTTTTTAAAGAAATATTATAAAATTTAATTTTAAATTACCCAAATCCTTTCTTATCTGTTGGCTTCTGACCATCATTTATTATGGGCTCTGGAATTCCAGCACAATTTTTACCAATTCCTTGACCTTGTTTCCAACCTTGAGCTTCCATTAGTTTACGACCAAAGCCCTAAAAATAAAATTATGCAGTTTACTATTTGGCATTTTAGTAAAAGAACTTATATGAACTTACATTGATTCCTTTCTTTGTTAATCTATAACAGAACCTTAAATAAGAAGTTTTCAGGAAAACATTGGTGAATTACCTTAATAAAAACATCCAAATGTTTTTCCACTAACTTTCTCATATACATAAGGCCATATTGGAATAAAAAATAATCATGTCTATGTGTTACAAAAACCAAATATGAATGATTACCATTGATAGATAAATTTGTAAAAGCATTAAAATAATTTCTTCTAGTGACAATTAGTCAGACAAAAACACTACCTCTTTTTATGAAGGATTTGGTACAAAAGTTGATAGGTTTACAATTAAATTCAACAAATGATGTAAAATCAATAACAATCTAATTAGCTTACTGAGTTTTTGCCTTCTTGTGTTTATATGCATAAAGACATGATTCCAAACACATTTTTTTCTTCATTTTTCACACATGGTAATTTATTAAATAGTCAATTTTTAATAAAATTTTTAAATTTAATTTTTTAATGATTTTGATTATTTATTTATGCTTTGTAAACACAAGAAAAAATAAACTTGTAAAATGGTATATGAAAAATAATATAAAACAGAAGTACATTTGTTCTAACAATTTAGTAGGTTTCCTTCTTTATATATATGTGTGTGCGTATATATGTATATATATATATATATGTCATGGTCAGTAATGTAGGCAACAAATAACAAGTCTCTTTTCTTTTTGTACCATGCTTTATTAAATTTAGTCCTTTCGTTAAGCTTTAGCTATGCCACTAAATACACTCCTTTGTTAATTTACATCTTCGACTAGCATAGAGGGTGTTGCCCAGCTCAGCTTCCCACTCAGTCTTCCAAACGCTTGCATAAACCTTTTCTTCCTGATTGCCTTCTCCATTAACTTGTTTTCACTGTGTAATCTGCCTGATGGTGTGTCTCTTTCTTCTTGCAAGATATTTATATAGTTCCACTTATTTTTAAATATAACTCCCTTAAATTTTAAAACCACATTTTCTAACCTGACACATGGTTCCCACTCTTTTGCTTCCGAAAATTTCAAGCACTTTCCCAAAACCTGATATTTTTTTCAAGCACCTCTTTGATATGCTGTTCATAATTGAAAAATATTAAAATAACTCCCCAAAACAGTGAACTATATATATAATGTTCACTCTTTTCCCAGAAAAAAAACCCAGGCTTTTGAAATGGTGTAAAAAAAGGAAGGGCTAAAAGCACATGAATACTGGTTTAAATATAGTTTTTTTTAAAGCATTCCAAACTTTTTATTTTTTTACATCCCTTTTTAAATCATATTTTATCAAGCCAGTGACAGTAGCTAGTGCAGTTTGCAGTGCATGAAAGATGAGTCACGTGACACACCCACAATTGCTGATAACGATCCTTCTCAATTTTCCAGTGTAGACATGAATTAAGGGCCCTTCCACACTATGGTCCACTGCAAGCCATCCCCACCGTCTGGAGGGGGTATGGCTTATCGTGGTCGATGGTAGAAGACTATAAAACCTTGAAGAACGATGGCTTCGGAGGCGGTTTTTCTCCAAAGATCAAAGGCAGCCAGATGTGCCACTAAAGTGCACAGTAGACCCAATGGACGAATCCACGAGCTCGACTCATTGAGTGGCCCAGCATGTGGATGCAACCCGTGAACCATCGTTCAAGGTCCCCATTAGGAAGTGGTGAACAACTGGCCATAGTGTGGAGGCTAAATAACATTTTGCAGGGACTTGAAAAAGGAAAATCAAGCACCAGACCTCAAATTCAATGACCTCAAAGAAAATTCAAAAACTTTTAAGGCCTTAAAAAACAAAAAGAAAATTTAAGCACTTTTCAATGACTTTTCAAGACCGTGAGAACCCTGTGAAATATATATAAGCAAAAGAATAAATTTAAGTTTTCCCATGTCTAAGATATTCAAAGGGATAATATAAAAGTCAGTAATATATGCCTTGGTAACACTTTTATAACAATGAAAGGTAGAATGCTGAAATTGTGTGAACAAAACTAACTTTCCTCAATTATTTTATTAAAACTTTCTTTACCATGAACTAAAAACATTAAAACTATTAGTTTATAATAATGTAATTATTAAAAATTTTATAAATCGCAGCATTTACCAAATATGAATTTTAAAACTGAATATGCCTTACCTTATTATACTTTTCAAATGCGGCAAAATCATACAAACGATCTATTTCTGTCTCAGTATTATTTCTTATAGATTGCTCTAATCGCATCCTTAGGAGATCCCGAGAGTCTTTATCACAGTCTAGACCTTTAAAAAAATACAAAAAAATCTATAAGCACATGTATGGCAAGACATGATAATGATGACTTATTAATGATATAAAATAGTAATAAAAGAAGTTGAAATGTCTTAAACACAGTTATAGACTGGGCTGTTTATTATAAAATTGATGTAGGACAGCTTGCAAAAAAAATTTTAAATACTAATTTAAGTAGAATTATAGCATAAATTTAATTATTTACAGATAATTCAGTTTAAATTTAATAAAATTAGTAACTTGCAAAGCATAGAATCAAGGCTATTTCTTATAGTTAAAATTCAGTACTGTGCAGGTAAAATATAAGAAAAAATATCTAATGAATTAAATCTACAAAATTGTAGAATTTAATAAAGTATTTAATATAAATATTTTGTTTGATTTTTTTTAATGAAGAATATTTTAATAACTTTAAACAGTGATATAAGCAGTAATAATAAATCAAATTTTTATAATTAAAATGCTTTAATACCCTCTAAATAACTTAAATATAAGAAACATTCAGAAATAAGGAGAATATATACATACAAAGGAATTATTTAAAAAACATTACTAATAATTTTTGTATGTAAATACTACTTGTTTTAATTTTTAAATAAAATATAAGAAATTCAAGTAAAATTAAAATTTAATTAAATAGTTATAGAAATGGCAAACAGATACTGATTTCGTTAAGTTATG
>CM063506.1:129112499-129299999 GCA_032207245.1 Pardosa pseudoannulata | reverse complement strand
GTGATATTGCTTTCAATTATATCTCAAAAAGTAGACCGTAGCACTCCAAACCAAACCACTTGACATTCTGTCCTATTCAAATTTGAGTAAATTAATTTGAGAATATGTTTGAAGAATAAAAAAAAAAAAAATCTCTGTTATACAATTTTTGAATAACAATATATTCTCAATTATTGCTAATGATCAAATTATTATAAACTTTCTCAGTTTGGATTAAACTGCAGTTTTATAAACAAAGTATTACACAGAAGTATTAAGACAATATAAGTCTAGAAAAGGTTGATATTACCCAAATTTTAGGACAAAAAGCACCTTCGAGATAGCTTTAGTTTTAGAACAAAATTTAAATTTCAACATTAAAATTTTTAATACATTTATAGTCGTGTAAACAATGTAAGTATACCAACCTGAATTGCTTAGTTCAGAATTATCATTAAAGACCAGCTTTTTGACAAAACATTTCGTCATTAAGCTTTCCCCTTTATTATTTGTCCAGTGTTCTCCATTATATGATTTTACAAAATCAAGAGCACGTTTAGCATCAACTTTTATGATGCAACAGTTTGTTACACGTCTAGAGGAATCCTTTTCGTTGTTGCACACTGCAGAAGGCTTTTGAACTTCAGGTCTGTGGCGATAATGAAAGCAAATAAAACCATTTGTTTCAGTAAAACGAGAAAAAAAGTTTCTTAAATCAGAGGCATGATAAGTTTTAGGTATATTGTTTACTATCATACACACTCCATCATCCATTGCTAACGAATTCCTAAACATTGAGCAGTGGAGAATGGAGTAGATT
This sequence comes from Pardosa pseudoannulata, assembly GCA_032207245.1. Classification (NCBI taxonomy): domain Eukaryota; kingdom Metazoa; phylum Arthropoda; class Arachnida; order Araneae; family Lycosidae; genus Pardosa; species Pardosa pseudoannulata. Next base: position 129,299,200 of record CM063506.1, on the reverse strand, counting down.
TACTGACCAATAAATTATAAAGCAAGATCAAAAAATTAAATTATATATTTTTTCTTTCATTATCAGTAAGAACTTGTTTAATGTAAATTTTGTAATGCATCAATATCTGTTTAATTTTTAATTATATCCTTTTATTTTTAATTTCCAGTACTTTTGAGTTTTTCTTCAAAGTTTATCTGCGACATTAACTGTTCTCATGTCAACAAGGCTTTCTGCATGTCGTCTGGTTAGAGAAAATAATGTCAGTTTCTAAATATGGGCACATCCGTAAATAACTCTTCACCGCGTGAAATTCTCTACTCTTTTGCGCCATTGTATGCATTTAGATGCTGCTGAAAATATTCTAAGTAATATAGTTATTTGTTGTTACAAATTCGTAGTTTAGCTGTGAGTATTCATTTAATTAACACCTAAACAATATTTTTCTACCGCCAGTTTTTGTGCACTTCCAGTGTTAATTATTACACTTATTTTTATAAATTTTCTGGGTTATTCGTGCAGTGTTTTAAAATTTAAAATGTTGAAGAGTTCTAACCGGTGTTAAAATTTGCATAAAAATTTCTAAATCAGTTTGAAGCTGAATGGCTCATAATCTAATATTAACAACCTAAAATATTATTTCATGGAAAATTGAATATTTCACTGCTGATTTTAATGTTTGTAGCCATCCGGAATTAGCTTTAAGTAGTTGTCCCCGGTCTAATAAGATAATGTAAACTATAGCTCTTCAAATCAAAACCAAAAATCACCAGCAATTGTATCTCTAGATTATTAGATCATAAATATATTCTAAGATTTATATATTAAGCAATATAATTAGATTACTTAAAGCATAAAATCTAGATTAATAGGATTTTTATTATTACTATTTTTCATACCAAAAACTTAGAATTACTCTAGGAATTTTTTAATCCAACCCAATTATGCTAAATGTAATAAATGATAGAAAAAATGTTTTTTTTTTTCCCCTAATCATTGGGTGATGAGGGGTTCCAAATATTTACTCTAATTTCTATTTAGTTTACTCTTTCTTGATTTTTATTATTATAAAAAGATTGTTTTTATAATTAAGAAAAGAGCTTATTGAAAGTGTTTGAAGATAGTTGTAAAGATATGAATATTTGGGTAACATAATAAATTAATAAAACATATAAATATAACATATATTAATATATTTTTTATGTTAATTATTAACATAATAAATTAATATTAATAATTAACATAAAAAACATTTGGGTAAAATAAAGAGCAGACACTTTTAAAATTTTAAGTGTTTAGTTCAAGATTCTTTTTATTCATCTTTATGAATTATCATTGACTGTTATAAAGCATATTTATATATAAATAGGCAGTTAACCTTAGATGGAATGCCCAGTGTTAAGTTCTCAAGCATGTAGATTCTCACTTTATCTACTGATAGAATGAAAGGCTGAGTTAACATTGCCCAGCCTGAGGACAACACCTCAAACCTGTTACATGTTTGTTATCTACATGCTAGTAAAAATAAAATGCTATGTGTTTTTTGAAAATATTATTTCTCTTTTATAGATGCCTGATATTGCTAATAGAAACATGGCTGCTACAGAAACTGATAAAGACTTCTTAGAATTAAAAAATGAAGGAAATGCTTTGTTTTCTTCTGGAGATTTCTCAGGTGCTGTTAAAATGTACTCAAAAGGTCTTAAACTTTGTTCAGAAAATAGTACAGAAAAACTTACTCTATTAAAAAACAGAGCTGCAGCTTATTTAAAGCTTCAAGAATATGAGAAAGTTGTGGATGATGCAACAGCAGGTATTAATAGAAATGTCTTTCCATTTGATATATGTTAAATATATATTTAGTATTCACAAAAAGGGAAGTTAAAAACTAATCCATTAATACTTAATGTCCCTTTTTAGGGGCAAGTTAAAAATATTTTGTAAAATATTTGTTTTTCTAGAATTTTTTAAGTGAAAGTAGATATCAATCTTATAAACTGTCACCCAAATTTTCGAGCATCTGCTATTGTTTATAATTTTGTCATTTGAATTGACATCATGTGGTTCAGCCTCATACAGAAATTTGCTTTTTGGCAGGTACATCAATTGAAATGATGAATTACAGCTATATCTAGTATAAAACTTCACTTTACAGTACTGTGTTAGCATGCACCAAATAAATCTGTTATCACACAGCTTTTTTCTTTTCTTTTTTAATGGCATCCTATGATGTTTGAAATGACTGATCACTAATGAGAACAGGCTATAATATTCAAAGTTGTTTATATTTCATATTTGTTTTACTCTCAAAAGTCTATGATAACGAAAATTTAAGATATTCATCAATATACATTTTGCAAGAAGGATTCAGACAGAAATGATTAATAGATAAAGTATTCACCTCATACTACAGTTACTTGATTATCAATATATAATTCAAAGATGTCAAATTTAAAGTAAAAACTTTAATATAATGAATTCTCTACCTTTGATTTTTTATTTTATTTATTTTTTTTAAAAGACCTTTCACTTCTTTTTCTTTTCCCCTCCCCTTTCTCCTTTTCATTCCTGTTTTCAATTTTCAAAACATAAATTCATTTCAATTTGAATTTTAAGCGAATTTTTTTATGTTTATTATTTCATTCTATCATTTCAGATTATTTTATTTTCATTAAGTCACATTTGTCATTATCTCTCACCTTTTCTTTGGCATTAAATAGACTCTAAATTCATGAAATTTTTTGAACGAGAGTTAGTAGGCCACTTCATAAACCTTGCCCATTCCCTCCTATTCTATCTTCTTAAGTTCTATTTTAGTCTAACTTGAGACTTTAGAGGGGTTAGTACAGAATTTTTTTTCCCATCCTCAAAACTTTATTAGTTGAAAATTTTGTCTTCAAAGGTACATCATTACTAAATTTTACACGTTTATAAATTTCTTATTGCATCAAATAACTTTTATGTTACTTTTCACACTTAATTTTTTTCTCATAACTCATTGTTAATATAAGTTTGTATTTAGATGACTAGTCTATAATTCAGTCACTAAATAAGACAAAAAATAATAATCATATAGAATAAGTCCAAATAAAAATAAATTCAGGTCATCAGATAGTAATTGGGATGTAATAACAGAATTTATTTTAAAAACAAATTCTACAAATGACATCAGATGTGTGTATGTTATATTGTTTAATTTAAATTGCAGATGAGATCAAAAAAAAATTTTTAAAGGTTTTTTTATAGTGGTTATTGATTGAAATTTGCTGTTGAGAGGCTAATTTTGATGTTAATAATATGGTAGGTTGTGAATTTCATTGAAGTTTGAGAATTTACCATTGTTTAAGAGTAATTGTTAAAGGATATTTTACTGTACACATAGTTTGTCATTTATGTGTTTATGTTGTGTAATACACTTACCCCAGACAATAATTATAGCTTTATTTTTTTATACAGTATAGCTTTAAATAGTTATCTTATTTATTGTACTATTGTAGTTTTATATACTATTTAAGAATATAAAAATGTTTAAGAACATATTAAGATTCATTGTACAATACTAAAGTTTATTTTTGTATACTTTTCTTAGCTTTGGAAATTACACCAAGTGATGTAAAAGCTTTATTTCGTCGCTGTCAAGCATATGAACAACTTGAAAAATACAATGAGGCATTTAAAGATGCTAGAGCTGTAAATCATCTTGATCCAAAAAATAGTGCTATACAGCCAATTTTAAGAAATTTAAATGTTAAATTACAAGAAATAGTAAGTACATTAATATTTTGATCTGTATAATATATCTACGATCTGTGTAATTTGTATGATATATTTCATAAGAGTGCCTGTAAATTTTTTTTAACTCTTCTTTTTAATGATGTATATCTTGAATGATAAGTGCTTGATAGCTAGCACACAAAAAATAAACTTAAGAATTTGCAATTGAGTTGATAGAAAATAATTAAATTTACCATAAAAATTCTAAATTGAGTTATGTTTTTTAATTTTTTAAAGCAATTTAATTTTTACACTATTGAAATTTATATTCAAATATATTTTTATTTTTTTTTTTACTTCAAACAGGCTAAAGAGCAAGCAAGTACTTTTAACAAAGTAAAAAATATGTTTGAATATCTGCTAGGTGATGAGACACCATCAGAAAAGAGAGAACAGGTAAACAAAACTTAAATTCTGAAATCTTAGTACTTAAAATTAACTATCAATATTAATAAATTATAATAATAAAAAAGCTAAAATTTTGAATATACATATAGATTTAGGTTTTCATTTCATTTTAATATCTTTTTCAGGCTGCTAACAACCTTGTTGTATTATCTAAAGAGAAAGCTGGATCTGAATTGATATTGAAAGAAAATGGCATTGCAAAATTATTAGCTGCAAAGAAGTTGGAAAAAAGTGAAGAAATTTCTCTCTCCGTTATAAGAATATTTGGGGAACTCAGTAAAAATAATCCTGACCGTGTATGTTTACCTCATTTAGTTACATAAGTTTGCCTAATTTTGTTTTAAGTGACATATCATTTTTTTTTTTTTTCCTACATGATTAGCCCAAAAAATGGGCTTTATAGAATTTTGTCTATACCTTTTGAATGTAAAGACCTTTCAGAAATTGTAATTTATGTGTTATTCTTCCAAACATTTTCTATTAATGTTTTTAATATTAATAAGCATAAGTTTAATTGTATAGATTTGTGGTTACCTTCCATAATTATTTATTAATATTATTTTTTACTTACAGTGGAAATTATAGTTTTTCTCTTAAAATATAATTATTCTCTTTAAATATTTGTAACGCACCCTCTTTTCTACCGGTGCGCTACGTTTTTAGCGTGTGATCTGCCCGCCTACTTTACTGGGGCAGATATGTTCCTGTCCTGTCGCTGGGATGCATATTACTTACAGTAATTTCTCAAAAACTTGGACGGACAAAACAACATTTATTTACAAAGAAAATAAAAACAAGATTAAAGAAAATGACATCATAATTGAGTCTCAAGCCAGTCCTCGCTAGATATTTTGAATTGCCGAGCGTTCTTTCATCACATCAGCGTACCGAGATGTTCCCCGGTTGGCGGCTCTCTCCACTCTCTCAATCTCTGTCAACTCCGCTGAACTCTTGCAGAATCCTCCCTTCTTCGGGGGGGTGTCTGGAAACTTGAGCCCCCACCGAAGAGAGCACCACCTCCTTCTCCGAGGCCCTGGAAAAACAAAACCACGACCCCGAGAATCCTTATCGGCCCCCTTTTGCCGGTCCGTTTCTTACTTTCCCCAAGAAACGCCATGTGAAAGGGGTCAACTGGGGTGATTCTGCAAATGTCATTGCCGAGCACACAAAGTCGTGGGTGCACATTCCTTACATGCCCCCCCCCCTGGCTTGAAATTAGCACTCAAAAGGGGCCTAATTTCAACACCACCCACGACCAAACCGGTGGCAGCAGAACCGAAACTCTGTTTTCCCCCGCCCTTCTCATGATAAGGTGCAAAGGAAAAAAGCTTATATCTGCCAAGAAGTATTACACCAAACACAAAAAAAAAACAACTTAAACCCAATGAAAATTAAATTTCAATATATACATGCACATAAAGAGAATTAAAAAAAAACCAATATCGAAACACCTTTAGAAAATTAAAACACACTATGCCAACACAATAATGACAAAAAAAATATTAAAGAAACCGGTGAGGAAGCACACATACTAAGATAAATATAAGCTTTTTTTTATAAAAAAAAATTAAAACACCAAACAATAGTTATAACTAAGCTTCGCTCACCACCCGAGACATGGCACTCGCCGCGAGATGTTGTGCACCTGGCTTATGAGAGAATGAACAATTCAGCTTCATCTTGAATTTGGCTTTCCCCCACCATGTCAAAATCTCCTTAAAATCCAACGTTTGGTTCCAAACGTTGTCCCTTATCCAAAAATCCACTGGGTACCAAACCACGAAACCCTTAACCCTTTTCAAAATTCTAGACCTGCGTTGGCAAAAGCAAACAGGATCCCTTTGACACTTGACGAGCATCTTTGTCATCCGAAAATTCCCAAACGCTACTCTTGCCGTATCCCCCGCCTTTTCCTCAAACGCAAAGTCTTCCCATCCGTTAATTACCACGGAAAATCCGCCCTCTGAACAATCCCGATCCACATGTCTGTTTCTGACTTCGGACCCCGTAACCATTTCTCCGTTCAACTCCAAATCCAATCCTTTCCATTTTTCCGCCCCGTTCCTTGCAACTCGCTCCTCGTTGCTCTCAAATTCTTGGGTCACCCCCTTAACCACGGAGCTTCCCTCGTGACGAAACGGACACTCCGAGGAGCTTCCATCCCCCTCGTCATTCGGCGCTAAGTTCACTAAGAGGTTTATTTTCCCCCTTAGCCCCCCAACTTGTTCGTGCTCGGGAGCGATGCCTTTCCGAAAGAGAATTTGATGTTCTCCTCCTTCCAGGGGCCGTAAGTCAATAACCTGGGGGTGGGTTTTCTCCCTCAGACCAACAACGCGCCTCTCTTCCCCCTCGTAGGGCGAAACTAGGTTTTTCTCCCCTATCGCCTCGACGTCCGGCGTGGCGCGCTCCAGGGAAAAACCGGTTTCAAAATTATCCCCACTAACCTTCTCCCTCGTAGTTTTTCGGGCGTCCCCCAAGCTTCTACAGGGGAGGGCTTTCGGGATGGCCTCTTCGTCGCTTCCCTGACCCTGCGAAAAATCCCTATTTGGCAGTCCTTCCTCCGCTTGACCCGCGATCTCTGATTCTCCCCGATCTACCATTACCTCGCCCCCCAGCGCTTTCCAGAGTTGTGGAGGCAACAGGGCCTCTTCGCCCAAGTCCTTCGCCGACACCTTTTCACCCGTGCAACAACTGGGCATTTTTTCTCCCTCAGAGAGCGAAACCAGGCTTTCCTCCCCCTCGGAGTGACCCTCGGCTCACTAGTTAGGGAAAAACTAGGTCTTGCCAATTCCATCCCCTCCGAGAAATCCCTACGGATATCTTTGCTCCCACTGGGGCGAGCCCTTGAGATAGCCTCTTCGTTGTTCCCCGTCTCTTGAGAAAAATCCCTGTTCGGTTGCTTTTCCGTGATCCCCCGGGTGTCGGGTTCCTACCTCGCTTCGCATATGACGGGGGGAGACCTTGAATGAGCCGTTCCTCCGCCTGCTTTCTCCCGAGGAAAATCCCTATTAACCTTTCCTTCCCTCGTTTCCTTGCCTTTACTGGATTGAGTTTTTCTGTAAACCGTTTCGTTCTCTCCTGTTTTCTTCGCACAATCTCTAGCCTGCTGTCTTTCCTCAGTTTTTCTTGAGAGCGCCGATTCTCCCTGATAGCCTGCTGACCAACCCCTCAGCGTTTTCCCTTGTTGAGAAGGCAACCGGGCCTCTTCGCACAAATCCTTATCGGTTATTTTACCGTGATTTGGTCCTGCGTCGCCCAACAGAGATCTCTGACCTACGCCCTCAACATTCCTCCGCAGCCTATCTTTCTCGGCCTCCAAGCTTTCAAGCTTTTGGCGTAAATATGCCAATTCCTGCTCTTCGAGTATCCTACGCCTGTCCTGCTCTTCGCGCACCCTGAGACGTTTCTGCTCTTCGCGGTTCCTGAGATATCCCTGCTCTTTACCTATTTTGAGTTCCTTGCATCTCGTAAGATATTCCTGCTCTTCGCGTATTTTGATTTCCTTCTCCTCCCTTTCTTCCACGATTCCTTCGAGCAACATTTCAGCTGTTTCTTCGTCATACTCTTCGGCCGCTTTTATCATTTTTATGAGCGGTAATTTGCCCATCTCCCCAGAAGCTTCGATTTCAAACTCCAATGCCAGCTGCACAAGATCTGCCTTTTTGGCCCTGATCAAAAAAGCCATTTAAATTGTAAAATGCTTATCCACCCCGCAGCTATTTGAGAATAATTCTAACGCATCAACATGAGCAAATACCCTTAAAAAAATCACACGCTACCTTCTATGGCAGAATTAAACATTATACACAAGCAAAACAGGATATTGAAGAGCCTAGCACTTTATATATAGCATTAACACTAAATACATGCAAAACACACTGAAATAATAAACTGAGTAACGAAAATAAACACAACAATAGAAACGCGAAGCCTATCCCAAACAAAACATTTCCTAATTCGCGCGCGACCCTTTGCACCGAATTAACTTAGCATGAGAAAAACAGGGAATAAAACGAGCACAGTTCATGCGCCTACCTTTTCTGACGCTCAACACTAGCAGAACCATATTTCCCTTCATCAGCACGTCGTCTTTTTTTTTCCGGAATACTCCACACAGCTCCAGCTCCGCAGCGAGATTGCTTCTCCTGCATCCTGGGCGCTCTTTAGCCGATAACTCTGTCCCAGTTGCCGCATCTAGGGGATTACCAAGACGTTGCCGATGATTCACTCCTGGGACACTGTGTCGTTCTCGCAGTTGCCGATGATACCTCCAGTTTCTTGCCGTAGTCTCCAAATTTCCGACGTTTCCTTTTTCCGCATCCAGGTGACAGACCCCACTCCTGAGGCCACGTATGTAACGCACCCTCTTTTCTACCGGTGCGCTACGTTTTAGCGTGTGATCTGCCCGCCTACTTTACTGGGGCAGATATGTTCCTGTCCTGTCGCTGGGATGCATATTACTTACAGTAATTTCTCAAAAACTTGGACGGACAAAACAACATTTATTTACAAAGAAAATAAAAACAAGATTAAAGAAAATGACATCATAATTGAGTCTCAAGCCAGTCCTCGCTAGATATTTTGAATTGCCGAGCGTTCTTTCCTCACATCAGCGTACCGAGATGTTCCCCGGTTGGCGGCTCTCTCGACTCTCTCAATCTCCGTGAACTCCGCTGAACTCTTGCAGAATCCTCCCTTCTTCGGGGAGGGGTGGGGTCTGGAAACTTGAGCCCCCACCGAAGAGAGCACCACCTCCTTCTCCGAGGCCCTGGAAAAACAAAACCACGACACCGAGAATCCTTATCGGCCCCCTTTTGCCGGTCCGTTTCTTACTTTCCCCAAGAAACGCCATGTGAAAGGGGTCAACTGGGGTGATTCTGCAAATGTCATTGCCGAGCACACAAAGTCGTGGGTGCACATTCCTTACAATAGTATTATAGTTATTTCTTTACATAGTGTACATTAAAATCTTGAAGCAGTGTTAGCTCTATTATGTTACTAAATAGAAAATTTATTAATAATTTTAACTAATAAAGTAACATAATTAGTTTCTATAATTAATAATGTATTAACACAAACACCTAGTGTTACCTGGATTTTTTCATGCTTTCTTCTAGTCTTCAAATGCCGCAAAGGTTAAAACAAAAAAAAAATGACAAAACTATGATTTATTTTGTTGTGTTTAAAAAATAATGGTACACACATGATATATTTCAATACACAATGACAAGATTCCCAACAACACATTACTTTGTTATTTAACATTTAAAAATTTATCTCTTATAGCTTTCATGTATGCAGTATTTTTAAACTTTGCAGAAATATATGTATAAACTTTATTTTCGATGAATAAAAAATCAACCCTATATATATATATATATATATATATATATATATAACAATTCATTAATTTATTAAATGTTTTTTAAATCAATAAGATATAAAATATTTCAATAGTTCTGGGCACACACTGCTTTATTTTAAGGAAAAAAAATTCAAAAGAACTTATATTATTTAAATAATTTAGAAGAAAAATGTTATTTTCTTTCCAGCTAAATATGAAATGAATTATGTCATAAATTATCATCAACAAATTTATTGCTTTTGAAAAATGGTATGCAAGAAGTGTGCTTTTAAATTTGTAAATTTCTTGTAGGCTTGTTTATAAAAGAAAAAGGAATTGTGTAAAAGAGTTAAGGTTAGTTTAAGAATATTTTTATATAGACAGTGTTTAAATCCTAAATATACCAAATTTTGGTGAAAATTGGCAAAAATTAAGGATGTGTATAAAGGAAAAAAAAAAAGAAAGAAAAACCTAAATATATCCATACATTTACAAATGTTTTGAAAATTATTTTTAATTTGATCTTTATTATTTATATCTCAAAGTGAAGCTTTATTATGCTAACAACATGTTATTTTATAAATTCCTTTATAACTGCTTTTGTAATTGTTTAATTTTTTTTATATCTATTTGCAGACTAAATATGTCTTACGAGAAATTGGTGTTCCATTCTTAATTGAAAATCTAAACTCAAATTCTGAAAACTATGTAAATGCTGTTCAGTATTTAATTCAAACTATTTTAAATGCTCTATCTGGAATGGATTTGAAAGAATCAAAGAAGCCTGATAAGAAGTTGAAAGCAGGTTATTATAAAATCTTTGTTTTAACTATTTAAGCCATGTAAATATGAAAAAAAAAAATTCTGTGAATGAAATTAAGTTAATTTTTTTGCTATATTTTATTCGTACTTTTGTAAATAAGAAAAGTTTAAGTTATTTAGATATTTGTAAAAGTCCTTATAATCTCTCATGTAGAATTGTTTGAACTTCCATAAAAAAGAGATTTATTGAAATTAAAAATTACATTAAACTGGTACACAATTCTAAAGTAAAATGCTCTCAACTGAATCAAAAATTTTAAATAAGGTGCAAAATACTCTCCAATCTCAAGTCTTGTTTAAATCAAACATACAACTAGAACCCTTAGCTACTTTGATAGATGATTAATTTTTAACAGGAGTGACCAAATGGTGGCACCCAGTAAAATTTTGCAGCACATACAATTCACCAAATTTAAAATGAAAACAAATATTGCATTCTTAGAGCAAATGCAATATTGTTTGATTAATTTACAGTTTATTCTTATAACTATTTATGTACATTTATAAATTTTTAACTGTTTTATTGTTTATTTGGGAATAATAATACAAAAACCTTTAATAATAATGTATTGTTTTAATTTGCACTTCAAATATAAATACACATAAACATATATACAGTTTAGCCCACCAGTATAAGATGCACTTTCAGTGTGACCCACAGAGCCTTTTGTGTTAGCCAGGCCTAATTTTCGAGATGTATCATCTCTCAAAATAGCTTAAGTATTTCCAGTATCTTGAAATGTTGTAATAAAAAAAATAGTTGTAAATGTACAGTAAAATATTTACAATTAATTATAGGGGAATAAATGAGTGTTTTTCTTACACCAATGAAAGGCAATCAAAATTACCTACATATAGTTTGGTGTTTTGTGTACTGCAATCACCTTTTTGTTACACAAAATTTAATAGTTATGATTTGCTTTACAATCTTTTTTTGAACAGCTATTATTAACTGTGAATGCAGGAAAATTTTAGTCTATTAAATATAAATTCCTGTCAAGTATTACCAATGCTTATTTTTCTTATTGCCTTAATAATCTTTTGATATTCAAATAGTATTGTACTGTAATAATACTATATTCATGGTTAAAATGAGCACTTTTATGAACTTAAAATTCAACATTATTAAAGTAAATGTATTTACTTTTCATAATAATTTTTTTTTCTCATAGAAAATGAATCAATAATTGACACAATTATGCAGACCTTGAATAAAAGTGTGTCCAGTCGTATGATGAGTAGTGTTGGCAGGGATGCCATTTTAGAACTTATTATGAAGAATGTTGAATATGAAGCATTAAATTGGGGCTGGAAACTTGTAACTTCTGATGGTAAGTTTTATATTATTTATGATTTACTAATAAAACAACAACCAAAAAAATCTTATGGATTCAAAGTTTAAAGAATGTTATTGCCCAAGGAGAGATGAGGTAGAGTGTAATTGGGTCAGATGGAGCTTTTTTTTAGTAAAGGTTATTGTTTTATAGATTTATTTGCTTTTTTTCAGAATTTTCACTTGAAAATGAAAGGTTTATGCATGTTTCTATTTGTGAACATTGTGCATCATCCTGTTAGAATTGATAAATAAAATAAATATAAATTTTCATGCCTTTAGCAAGCATGTTACACACATTGCAGTACCCCTAAGACTTATACCCATGGCAAATATTACCTTTCCCAAGCCCTATTTTAGGTGCTACACGAGTCTTCTTTGAGTTTTGACAAGGAATGAAAGTTCTTCATATAACCAAGTTTTTCTTATAATTGTGTTTCCATTGTTTATTTAAAATTACATGAAAAATCAGTTAACTTTTCAATTGTGATGCTATTTATATTTTCATAAGTACTGGATACAGGGTTCCCATGATCCTTAAAAGTCCTTAAGAACTCCTTAATTTTAGCTTTAATTTTTAAGGGCTCTTAAAACTACTTAATTTTTATGAAAGGTCCTTAAAAATTCCTTAATTTTTAAATTGGAATGCAATTCATTTCTCCATCGATGAGATCCACAGTCTCGTGTGATTTCCTATCAGTTTTCTTATATGACAAATATATAATCTTTTGTATATTTAAAAGATTTAAAGTATAAAGTCAGCTGCCCTTTCCTAATAGCTAACAGTCATGCAGATTTTAATTAAATGGAGCATGGAGGATGGGAGTTTGTAGATATTTCAGTTACTTATGGAAGTTTAATTTTCCTTGTATTGAATGTAATGGAAAAGTCTAAAACTTTCTTCTTTCCCAGGCAGCCCCGGGTATAATCAGCTAGTATATATATATATATATATATATATATATATATATATATATATATATATATATATATATATATATAAACTCTTATATAAATATATATATCTGTCATTTTTAAATCCTTAGGAAGTACTGTTTATAATATTGTTTTTATTCACAATTTATTTTTAGTTTGATCACTCAAAAAACTTCAAAATAAGGTTTTGTCAAATAGATTTATATTATATTAATTTTTAGGTATTTTTAAAAACTTAATTCTGAAATATTGTAGGGCATTTATTAGGGTTTATGCCGTTATGTCGTGTATTTCAAGTAGGTCCATAAAAAATTACTTTGGTCCTTAAAAAGTCCTTAATTTTTGTTCTGGAAAAAGTGTGGGAACCCTGTGTATAATGTATAGTTTAATATCTTGTGTATTAAATTTTACAAATTTTCATTTAGTTTAAATTACATTATTATTATTATGTAATAGTACTCTTTTTATGTAGTTTTGAAGTTATGTTGTATTTTAGCTGTTATATCCTTTAAATCATTTTATTATATTGACAGGATTATGGCCAATACTTGAGGTAGCCAGTGAGTTGCAGGAAATTCGTTATGAAAGTAGCATGTACATAACTGGTAAAACATTAACTCATGTTGCAGTTACTTTAGACAGGATCTATATGTGTATGGATTATGATAAAGCTAGAGAAGAATATCGAAATAAGGTTATGGAATTTATCAAGTATGTTCTTCATTTAGTATACAATATCTTTATTTTACATTGTATTTTAGAAATAATTGTTAAAAATCTAACTTAATCTACTCATTAAGATTTTCTCTCCACTATTTATGCTAAAAAATTTTAATTTTCTTCTCATTTTTCATATTTAATTTTTATAGTGTTACACTTTCATTTTTTTTATTTTGATTATCTAGCTTGAATTATATATAAGTCTCTTAATATTTTCAGTGACAAATTAAGAGGTCCTGATATTGAAAATAAAGTTAGAGCAACTAAAACTATTACAGCACTTTTACAGGTAATTTTAAGATTCTTTTATAAAAAAGACCCATGTACTTAATATATATATATAAATATTGTTCGATAATAATAATACCTGGAAGATCATACTGTTTTACTGGGAATTATTTCATCAATTTTACTATTACCCACATGCATCTCAGGGGCAAATCTACAATGTACCAACATTAGGGGGGGGGAAGCTTGTAAGGATTGAGTCTCTGGGGTTCTTTTATTGGTGATGATCTCACATTCAAATTACATATAAGGAATTGTTGGAGAAACCGCATTCAGCTTGCCTGATCAATTCTGCTATGAAAGAAATCTGTGACTTACTAACACAACCTTGTGTATTTCAAAAGCAGTGCCATAACCAGCTATGGTTGGCCCTACACCCACACACACAGGGTATATCAACTAACTTAAAGGGATAATATGACTCATTTAGACCAACAAAAATTGCAATGGAGTACAAGGTTGCAGATGAATTTAATGGGTGAAAATTGCAAAAATGTATCTTCAGATGTAGAAAGTCAGACAAGAAACACACACACACCAGAGAAAATATTTATTGCACAGTATATGTGCATAACAGCTCATGATGTCCAGAGTAAAAAATATAATAATTGCTCAAAGTTCTTGACATTGATATTATTGCATACAGTAATGGAGGAATAACTGGCAGACTTGCACAAAGATGGGGTACATTTCCTGAATTTCTGTTGCAATGATCCCAATCCTTGCTATTACTTCTGGGAGGGTGTGTGTGCTTATGATCAATGCAGTCGCAGCTGTAGGAAAAAAAATCCTTGCTATTACTTCTAAGGGTGTGGCAATCTATGGCTGATGATCTCATTGATATTACATATTAGGAATTCTAAGAGAAACCCCACTCAGCTTGCATTTGACCTTCCATCTGATTTCATCTGACCTCAGAAGAAAAAAATCCAGATAGTTAAGATCAGGTGATCATGAAGGTTAAACAACAGGCCCATGTAGCATTTGATTGAATAAATAATAAATAGAGATGGATATTTTAAGTATAAGAAGTATAAGAAACTTATGAATTTCATGTAATTTTAACAATTCCATGCTGGAATTCACAATGTGAATGGATTTTAAGCTATGTTGCAAAAATATATTCACGTTTTAGTTCATCAATAACAAATAAAACAGTTGAAAACTAGTTGACAACAGGGACCATGTTTTAAACAAATATTTGGTTTTTAAATTTAAAAAAAAATTAAATTGCATCATTAAATAACTTTTCAATATTTTTCTAATGCCATTTATAATATATTTTCATTGTTTAATGAAGTCTCATTTTTTTTTATCATGTTTTAATATCAGATTTTTCAGATATGGTACAAAATTAACCATATATAGAAATTGAATATTAAAAAATTTGGCTTTCTTTTATACAATTTTTCTTAGTATGGTATAAAGGTTGTTATATCAGTCAATAGGTTATTGCAGGATCTAGGTCTTTTTGGGGGGGTTGATAGATCTGTAATTTAAAAAAAAAAATTTTTTTTTCAATAGAAAGCCTCAAATCCGGAATCATCCAGAGATCATGGATTCTTAATTTTGCACACTTCTGGATTTTGGACCTTTTGCAAATTTGTTTGTATATAAAAAAAGTAATATTTACAACCTTCCCCTTTTACTTCATGAACTTTTTCACATGTTGCATTTGGAATTCATTTTTAACCTGAAGTAAATATGGGTTAACTCTGCAATCTTAAGAAAGAGAATGAAAATGTGAAATCGTCATTTGGGTTCAACCTTGCAATCAGTTGTACATTAGAGTCTCAACTAATTGGCTTCTAAGCTTTAATGTCTTCAACAGACTGTCTGTTTTTTTCTTTTAATTACAATTGATTTGGGATGTGAGAATTTGACTTTTGAAATGAATGAATTCTGAAAAGCTTTGCCTTGAGAAATCATCTAAAGAATACAAGAGCTGTCAATCCAGTTTAAAAACAGCAAATTATTATATATAAAATTTGTGTAGGTAAAAGTAAAATAATAAAAAAATTCAAATATACATCATAAGATATAAAATTTATAAGTGATTCAAAAATGACTGGTGGTTTGGAAAATGTCAGGATTTGGAGCCATTTTGAATTTTGGATGTCTGGATTTTACTATATTTACATAACATTATCTTTTATAAGATATATTAAATTATTTGTGATGGATGCATTTTCCTTGTGAATGTGTTTTTGTTTTAGATTTTTAATTAAAAAACTATGTTCAGTATGTTTAAATTCATAAGAATTCATGTTGTTATTTTTCTATTGAAAGGGCCCTCTAGATGTTGGTAACTATTGCTTAGCTCAAAAAGGAGTTGTTGAAATGATGCTAGCAATGGCTTCATCTGATGATGAACTTCAACAGGTAAATATTATTGCTTTGTTGGTAAAATAAAATGAGAAAAAACAATTCATATCTAATAAAAATTTAGTTTGAATAATATTTCCCCAAAATTAAGACCATGTCTTGCTGTAACTTTGTACTTGTTTTTGATGTAATATTATATGATATGGTATTTTGTACACCATGCTTTTGATTAAGTTCTGGTTTAGTCCTTCAATTTTATCTCGTTTTTGATGTATCATTTTGTTTTGTGTGCCCCTTACCTGCATACTAGCACTATCTGTTGGTTCTAATAATTACTCTGTTGGGTTTGGGGAATAGCTATTATCTCTTTTGAGGTGAGAAAACGTGCATAAGCTGTCTCTTTAATGATACTATCATATCAACATCCTGTGACAGAGATAATAAGTCCTAACAAGAAGAAAAAATGAATGAATGAATGTTGCAATTCAGAATCACAATTTACAAGTTAAACACATACTTTTTATCAACATAAGCAAGATTGAATGAGTCAGAATATATATGCACATTTCGCAGTCAGAGTTAATAAAGGATTTGTAGGGAAAAAAAATAGTTTTAACACTAGAGGCAAATAAAGTAGAGCTATATGAGGGAAATGAAGTCTAGGAAATGGAAGATTTTTATATTCACGGTTTCCACGCACCTGGAAAGTCATGGAAAATCATGGATTTAGACAATGGATCAATTTTGTCATGGAAAGCCTTGATTTTTCAAGTAAAATTAGTTAAACTCATGGAAAGTCATGGATCTGCTAAACTACTGATTTACAAAAATGCATTGAATTGTTTAATTCTATTTTTACTTGTCATTTGGCTGAAGCTACTGAGTTTGGTATTTATGTGTTATCCTATTGATCATATTGCCAAGTAAAATTCGTTCACCAAGGAAACTCAAAGCAAGAAAGCTTAATGGGTCGATAAATGTATTTTATTCTGGTTTTTTCTTAAATTGTAGATTAACATTTTATTAATATAATAATTATTTTTTAATAAAAATTAAGATTTTTGCACAAAATATAAGTTTATCTCTAGGGATATTGTATATAAACATTATAGGGTTATCATGTTTGGCTATTATTCATGGTCACTCCGATAATACCTAAGTACCCTGAATTCAAATTGGAAACATTTTAATTGAAAAATTGCTATATGATTAAACTTAAGTATGTAGATACATTAATTTATTTTTATGTATGTGAATTTACTAACACTTATAAAGTAAGTTTATAGTTTTTTTTTATGATAAAATTCCTGTCATTTCTCTAAAAGCATATATTTTATTTGTATGCATATCAGAAGTTTTATTCATATATACTTTAACAAAAGCTTTTTAAAGTCATGGAAAATGATCTGCTAAAATCAGGGAAAGTCATGAATTTAAAAAATTTTATTTTGGCAGATACCCTGTATATTGTTGACTATTAATTTTCCTCACTAGATTCAATCTTCATAGTATTTTATCAGTGTTTACTTACCAGGAATGTCAAACTAATTAGATGCAAGGATTTTTTTTTATCCTGTCTATAGCAGTTCTGTAAATTAATTTTTTTGTCAGTACAGAACAAGTTGACAAAATTTGCACTAGTATATTGAAGTTAGTGGAATTACATGTAGATAGTAATTTTTATATATTTAGCATAGTATCAACCCTAATACAATGAAAATGTTTATACTAATGGACTTAAAATTCCTGAAATGGTAACAAAAATAATAAGGGAACAGACTTTTAGCAATTTAGTATATACCTTGTTTATTCGTTTTTTTTACAAAAAAAAAGTTTGATTTCAAAAATGTTTTTAAAAAATTAAATTTTATAGTTTTGTACCCATTTATATATATATATATATATATATATATATATATAATTATAAATATAAAAGAAGAAATTAATAAAACATAGTCCTTCGGAATACAATACCAGACTAATAAAGAAAAAATGAAAATAAGGAATGATGTTGCCAATGACTGTGAGGAGTTGTGACCTCACACTCCATTTAAACTAGTTTTATGTTGCAACAACACTCATGGAAGTCACAAAATCATATGACTAGTAAGAAGTCAAAAATGGAAGACTAAAAAACTCAAAGCAAAACCACAAAAACTACTCCAAGCACAACACAACATGACAGATAACCCTAGCAAATTTATTTAAGTATAAAGATATTCGATTATTTAAAGAATTGATACACACAATCATTACTATTAAGTTTAAAATAAATTTTTACTATATTAATGAGAAAACCAGCAGGGAAGTCTTTTTTATATGCGCATTTAAGGAAAGTACAAATATAACTGTCTCTTACATTATTATTGCTGTGCAATCTACTACATCAAATTAAAAATTTTAATTTAATTAAATTTTAATAAAAGTTAAAATTTTAAAGTTTAAAAATTTTTCTTCATAACTCTTAGTTCTTGATTTGCTAGCCCTGATAGTCTCTTTTACACATTTGTTATATATATATATATATATATATATATATATATATATATATATATGTATGAAGGCTTTTAGTATTTGCAAACAAGGTTCATTAAATAACTTTTTTCTACTTGATAATTTTGTTTAGTAATTTATTTTTGAGCTTTAACAAAAGCATAATATATTTAGTTTTTTTGTTCATATATTTTCATTTTGTTGTTGTTGAAAAAATTATTAAATACTTAATACTTTTCTCGGGTTCAGGATTCTGTACTTAATACTTTTAAATATTTCAAACTTAAAACATAATTATTTAATTTTTTTGTTGTTGTTTCTTGAAAAGTATCTGAATACCTGTTTCTAATTTCTAGAGAGTTGCTGCTGAAGCCATTATTGCTGCTGCTTCCAAAAAGGATAAATGTACTGCAATTGTTTCTATGGGAACGGATATATTAAAGAAACTTTACCAATCTAAAAATGAAAATATTAAAGTTCGAGCTCTTGTTGTGAGTATTAAATAAAAATTATATTAAAATTACTTTTTTTAATATTTTAAAACCCGTAGGATTATAAAAATAGAAATATTTCTATGTAATAATATTTCTGTATGCTTGATTTTAAATTTCAGTCATTATTTTTTTTAATTTTGTAAATATTGAATTTTTAATTGCTACAAATTATTTATGAAAATTTATAACTAAGTGGATTAGTAAAAAAGTATTTTAAATTATGCATTTCATTTCTAAACATGCTCTATTAAAATTTTTATTAAATTAAATTTTGATAATTTTTGCGACTTTTGAGGTATTTGTAACTTTAAAAATGAAAACATTGCATAGAATTATGTGTGTTCTGAATGATGTATTATCTCCTTTTTAAGGAGATAATGCATCATCTACATATAAATAAGCAAATTATTTTGCTTCTTTGTCCCATCATTCCCATATGCACAAGAAGTATCAGGAACTGTTGAGGAATTTGGCTAAAAGTTTTCAAAGATTGCACATTTGTATGTACCTTGTTTAAGCCAATGATGTGATATTTTCAATCAAACAGTTTTCTGTGTGAATAATTGGTTTATTTTTATTCATCAAGTTTTTAGTATATATTTTCTCAAAGGATTTGAATGTAATCACTGTGCCTAGTTTTCAAAGTAAAAAAATATATAATTGAATTTAATTTTTTCATTTGTCATAATAATGATAATAAAAGATTTTCTTTTCATAGGGCTTATGTAAAGTTGGATCTGTGGGTGGTTTTGATTCATCAATTAAATTGTTTAGTGAAGGTTCATCTGTAAAACTGGCTCATGCTTGTCGAAAGTAATTTATAACTAACTATGCATGCTTTTTATATTGTACTATTTTTTCATTTGTTTTTATTAAAGAATAAATCTTAAAATCTCTTTTTTTTTATAAAGATTTTTAGTTAATCCTAAGAAAGACAAAGACTTGAGGAAATGGGCTGTCGAAGGTTTATCTTATCTTACGTTAGATGCTGATGTGAAAGAAGAACTGATTGAAGATGAAAAAGCTATACAAGCATTATTTGAGCTTGCTAGAGTAAATATATTTCATTGAAATATTTTATAAGTAGCAAACATAATGGTTATTGCACTTTTGTTATTATGTTACAAATCGTGAAAACTGTATAGAAGTATGATTATATTTAGTTAATATGGATTTGTAGTATTTGCATGGGTTACAAAATATTTTAGCATTTTAAAATAATGTAGTCTAAAAAATATTGTATTTTTTAGACTACACTATATTTTTGTTATTTTTTAATTATATACTATATTCCTAGTTGGAGACTGCATTTAGAGTTTATCTTAAAATTCTTCAGCCTTTTTATTGTTAATTTTATAGCTAAAATAATTCTCTTCTTCTGAATTTCTTTAATTTTTTTTTTCAGATTTACAGTTAAATAAATTTGAAATATAATGTATACTTTTTCAATTGAATCTAAGCAGAATTTTTTTGTATGTTTAACATTAAAAAATTAAAAATTAGTATTTTTCTCACTTTTTTACTCACTCTGTGTTATGTAGCAAATTGCCATTTGTAAGCATTCATTTATTATACATAATGATGCATTTAAATTGTCCAAAATTTAGCAAAATTATTCAGTAAAAATATGATAATTGAAAAATATGCAATAAGCTTTTCTTTTTATTAATAACTAGTTGGGTATCAAAGCATCATTTGAGTTTTTATTTTGTATTTATTGTCAAAGTCAAAGTATTGTCTTTTTTATTTTTTTCCATGACTTTAAATTGTGATCAGAAGAAGGATCAAAAAGGGACTGTTTAGCTGAAAAATGCAACTTTAGCCAAACACAACTTTTTACCAATTTTTCCTCTATTTTATTCCTGCAAAAGCAAAATTTTTGAAAAATCCTGCTATAATGCTTCCATATATCATAATAAGAATGTAGATTCTGAATTCAGTAGTTTGTGCTGTTTATTAATGTGTTAGTCAATTTCTCTGTGTTTTATGTAAATAGATAAAGAGTTTTCAGTGCATCAAATATAGAGGGAAGCTTATGTAAACATTGCCTTTTGTGTATCTAGAATGAAAATGTTATTGATTTTTTCTGAAATTTTACTTTTATATTTCAGCACTGATTTCCTAATTTTTTACTTTAGGGTGGAGATTTGTCTGTTGTGTATGGTTGTGTTACAACCCTTGTGAATCTCACCAATAGTTATGACACTGAAGAAATCATCCCAGAACTTGTTGAATTGGCAAAATTTGCCAAGCAACATGTTCCTGAAACTCATATTAAAGTAAGTTGTTTTCCAAATGGAAGTTTTAAATCTTTATATATAAAGAATTGTGTCAGTGGATTTGTATACCCAAGAACTTTATTTACAGTTTGGTTCATATTTTAATGAAACTTTACACAATAGACTTTGGTGCAAGGAAGTTCAGCCTCCTTTAAATTTTCCTGATAGTAGCTTGATTGAGCTATTTCATTGTGACAAAATCTGTGTCTTATATGGAAATACAACTGAAGGCATGTTGAAATAATTGCTATGGAAAATTATAAACTTTTTTTTTTAATGCCAGAAAAGTGGGGTTTAAATCCTTTATGAACTGCAAAGGAAAAATATATTAGTTGGCTAACAGCAGCAGAAAATTATCACAAAGTTTTGTCTTGATTTCTAAGATAATTTAAAATTTTAAATATAACAAAACAATGAATTGTACATTTATTTTACTTTGCTTTTTAATTTTTCTTTTGTGGAAAGTTATATTGCAATAATAGTATGAACTGTGAGAGTCGTTATTTTTTATTCTTTCAAAGGTGCTTATAAAGTGCTTAAAAAGTCCTTTTTTTTCTATTTTATTTGAGTAAATACCCCATTTTAGTATTTTAATGGGTCTAAAAAATTTTAATTAAAAACAAAATTTATACTCAAAAGGACTTTAAAATAATTTGCATTGAATAATCTTGAATAATGATCCAATGCTATTGGAAGAGCATCTGAATTAATTGAAGAAAGTTATTCAATTTTTTTTTTTTTTTTTTTTTTTTTTTAAAGTAAGTTCAAAACAAGACGAAAATTAGAAAATAATTTTATCTCATGATGTATATAGATAGATAGGAAAAAACTGGTGCAAAATAAAGATTTTCTAGTTTAAAAATATTTTTCATTTTAAAACATTAAACAATAAAAGTGTTCACTTATTTTTACTTTTTTTATCCTTTTATTATTTTTTATTAACTTTAGGTAAATATACAAATATTTTTTTCTTAACAAATTTGATAGGAACAAATTACTTATTTTCCTATAAAAATGCTTCACTAAATCCTGATTTATTTATTACAGTACTTTAGAGTAACCAATTAACAGTACTAAAAATAGTTATTTCCATCTACAATTTTTACATGTTTTAAAAGTATTAGCATTACTTTTAATTGTTTATAACTTATAATTATTTATTTGAATGTTATTTCAGAACCTATGATTAAAATTATCCTATATATTTATAATACTTGTAAATTTTTAAGGATGCTAAAGAATTTGTTGATAAGAGGTTAAAAATGCTTGTTGAAGCAGGTGTGACAACAGCTCTTGTTGCTTTGGCTCAAACAGAAAGCAAGAATAGCAAAGAAATGATTAGCAGGTATTTTACTGAATCTGTAGCTAAAATAACTCATAGTAGTTATTTACTGTTATATTTATTTATTTTCTGGCATATGAATATTTTATAAATACTTTTCTTCCTTGTAGAGTTTTTAATGCAATATGTGAAAATGCAGATTTAAGAGGAACTGTTGTACAGCAAGGAGGTGCAAAGGTGATTTTCTTTTAAAGTTCTTTCTTGGCTAGTTAATTAAATTGGTTCTGTTTAGTGTGATTTAAATAGATTTCTGTGCCTTGTTTGTAGTTTCTGTATAATCTTTTTCTAACTGTAAACATATAGAGATTCTTATGTAATTTCCCATTCATATGCAAAGTGTACCTAATAAATCTGTAAATTTTAATCTTATAAAAATAAGAATTGTAGAAAAACATAAAAACTGAAATATTAATGAAAAAAAAATTTTTTTTGCTTCAAATTGGTAAATCTAAATATATTAGGACTGTTTTGAATTTGAGTCCCACAATCAATATTTTGTTGCACAAAGACAAATTAATTACTACTAATAAATAACTACTAATTAAAGGTGATTAAAGCCATGAACAATCACTATGACAGTGGAATTGAAATCCACAAACTTAAGTACTGAAAAGCAGCACCCTTCCTTTTCGGCCATATGCATATATATATAACATGGCAAAAATTAATCTGCCAGTTACATCGAATTAAACCCCTGTTATATTTGCTTACCTCGGCTTACTGAGAGAGGAGAATCCTAGGCAACTAGCTTATTGAGAATAACATGTTCCTCTTTCAAAAGCAGAAGATACAAAGACAAAATTCTTTTCTAGAGAAAGTAGCTTATTCAGTACTCTCAACAGTAAAAAAGATACTTAGATCATTAAAATGAGTGAGTTTTTTTTATTAAGGCAGCTGGAAAATGTGGAGAGTGGGAGGAAAATTTGCATTTATTGCAGAGAAGGCTTTGGGAAATGGGTTGGTAGAATTTTAAGTCCCTGACACTCCTTTAGATAAGATATTTTGTGGCTGGGAAAATAGATCTGAAGGAATAAGAATGGGAAAGAGGAGAATTTTTAAGAGATATTAAAGTGTCATAATTTTGATATATTAAATATGTGTGTATATATATATATAAAATTGTGTGTCTAGTGGATGTCTTGACCATTCTCAGACACATTAGTGTGGCAGTTTGCATTTTATGACTGCCAATAAAAATCTGTCAAACTTCTGCCTAGTAAAAATTTCATCAAATAATTTGCATTTAAAATATTTTAGGCTTTTAATAGATGATCGGAAAATTATAAGCACAAAAATGTTAAGTTCTGGAGTGTTAATTATGTGTTACATTTCATCACAGAAAAGATGGAAGTTGTGTATTAATATTGTTATTGACAGTCAATAGTTCATTCAAAGCTCAATTATTTTTATCCTTTTTGGTGGCAATAGAAAATTTATAGGCAATAGTTTAGCCTGTTAATATTTTATCTCATATCCATCGATCTTCTTTGTACTTTTGTAGTGGAAATGGGTATATATGGTACACATCTAAACAAACAATATTTGTCATATGAAGCATAGTCATAATGCAAGTAGTGATCTGCTAGATGGAACTTCAAATTGAATGGAGACTACTTCAAAACTGGAAACTGAACCTCACTTTGCACATTAATCATGAATAATTATTTTGTTTACAACTAAGTTTATTGAAAATGTTTATGTAGTTGTGTTAACAGCTTTTCACTGTTACTAAGAAGTAGTTGATAAAATTTTGGCTAAAATGTGTTAGAAAGTATAATAGTTTGGGACAAAATGGAGCATAAAGCTGTATTTTTTCAATCATTGTCACTTCTATCAGTGATTGATGAAAGAATGGCTAATTTTACAAATTAAGGAAAAGTGGATGCGTATTTTATGTATGTTACTGCAGACAGTAATATTTTGAAAGCCCACAAGCAACAGTCTTATTTTTGGTGGGCAACATTGTTATGTTTTTTAATTTCAATAGATAGCAATTGTTACTTCAAAGAGTTTAACCACTTAATTACAACAATGCTTTCTATGAGAAAAATCGTTCATTTAGATGTGTTCTATCATTTCTTAAATTTCTTAATAAGAGAAACACTATAAATATGGATTGTTTTACAAACTTTCTATATGTCAGTAGGGTATATTGGTCTATCTGTGCTGCCTATATAAGCATTTATATATATATATATATATATATGTCAGAATTATTACCCACAACATATACATCTAAAATTCTCCTTTCTCCCTTCTCATTTTTTAATACAAATTTTCCACTGTAAGCTTGCCATTTTTGTGCTTGTACTTGCTTGTACATTTTTGACTCTGAAAATGTCTCTGCACCACTTCATCACTTGTTAATAGATTTTTCTTCCAATTATAATGAAAGACGAGTTTTGAACTTTAGCATTTATTAGTTTTAGGCATTACATATTTATACGAGCTGTGGTAGCTCAGTTGGTAAAGGCAAGAATTTCATAAAATATGTTTGTGATCACAATGTTCTCTAAGTTCTCAAAAAATACTTCAGGGAGTAGCAATCCAAACCTGGGGTTTTCTGTTTGGTTCCATCTTCTAAATTACTAGGACACATTCTTAAAGTTAAGTCTTATCCTTACTCAAAGTAAAGCTGCATATCTATCTTAATGATAGACCTATCTTATATTGTGTCAGAGTATATTGGACCTGGTGTAGGTTTAGTATCAACAACACATATTTATACAAATGTAAAGGCATCATCATAATTTATGCATTTATTTAAGCTTGAAAATATTTTCTCACTGTATGATTGCTTTTTTATTTTAAAAAACTGGGTAGTCAATTTGTGAACTAAAAATTTTTTCATGCTATTAATTTTTATTTATGTTCATAGGTTCTGGTAAATTTGGCTCTCGAGGGTACTGAGAAAGGAAAGATAACTGCTGCTCAAGCTCTTTCAAGAATTGCCATAACTATTAATCCAGAAGTTGCTTTTCCTGGGCAGCGAGTATGATTTTGTATTTTTTATTAAAATTAAAATTTATATGTTCAGTGTATTTAAAAGCAATTCTTATATATTTTTTCATAGTTTTATGGTTGATTATATATCAGCCATAAGACCATTAGTAATCATGTTTAAAGTTTAATTTTCTAGGTTCAGATGTTCTAAAAGAACATTTGAACTTTTGTCTCACTTGAGCCATCAAATCCAGTAAATTCCTATTTTTTGCCATTAATTTATAAATTAAAATAACCTCTGTGGAAATTTCTACAGTTCTAAGTTGTGTGTTCAATCAAAGTTTGATATTTATAATTAGCACTTCATAAATTTCCACTTTTCTGCCTTGTCTTCTTTAAGATGAACAAGATTTTTGATTGAATATTTGTTAAACTGGGTTATTTTTTCATCTTTAAACTCATTGTTTATTTTCTTTTTGCTATTAGTTGTAATACTGTCTATTATAAGGAAAACATTTAGTGCACATAAAAAAAAACTAACATAGCATACAAATTCATATAAAAATGTACATGAATGTGGTCCATTTTAAAAAGTTGGAATGGATAAATGGAAAACTACATATCTTCACTCTTGATCCTTTGTATACCCAGAAATGCCATTTTCTCAAAGAGCTATTAAAGATGGTTTTGTTGCTTTATCACACTACTTGGAAATTAACACAGTCTGCTCATAGAATCCTTATAAAATGGCAAAACAGTCCTTATAAAATGGCATTTGTTAAAATGGATTTAGACATGGTCAAAAGGGGTTGTTTATTGAAATCTGGATGCTGAAATTTTTCACTGTTCAATATTTCCTGTGCTTTGTGCAAAAAGTAAATTTTACAATGGTTGTAAATTTCACTAGAAAATGAAAGTTTATTCAGCTTTAAATAAATTTTTCAGCTGTGAACAAAAATGTATATATATATATATATGTGTATGTATATATATGTATATATATGAATATATATATATATATGTGTGTGTGTGTGTGTGTGTGTGTGTATGTGTATGTATATGTATATGTATATGTATGTATATGTATATATATGTATATGTATATATATGTTTATATATGTATATGTATATATATATATGTATATATGTATGTATATATATATATGTATATATATATATATATATATATATATATATATATATATATATATATATATATATTTGATGGGTAAACTTTCTTTGAAATTTATACATAAAAGTTATTTAAATGTCTTGTTCTGAATCAGAAAAGATGATGATGATGATCACTTAACACTTCCAAGTCATTTATGAATATAGATTTGTTTCTTTTTTATACTGCAATTTTGTCATTAAATCTAAAACTCATTGTTAATAAAAATTTTCTATTTATATTTTACACATTCCAGTAGTGTATTTCTAGTAATCCTCATTCTTTTTTTGATATTTTTAAAAATCTTATATGAGCTCTTCATATTGCTAACATAGTAAAACAGCAGCTTGAAATTAGACATATAAAAAATTTTAAAATGTGTTTTTATCCATTAGTGTGCTGAAGTTGTTAGGCCAATAATGAAACTCCTTCATCCTGATTGTAAAGGTCTTGAAAATTTTGAGGCGTTGATGGCCCTTACTAATCTTGCTGGAGTTAGTCCAAGTGTTAGGTATTGTATAATATTATATATATTCTTTAATTGACAAAATTTTTGTGCTATTTTATATTGAGACATTGTTAAAGGTTTATCATACTTCAACTTGTATGCTTTGAAAAAGCAGCAGATTCAGTTTAGGATTCCTTTTCCTGTTGAAGAATTTGTTGGTTTCTGATGTGATAACGAAATATGTTCAACCGATTGAAGGCCTTATTACAATCTGGGATAAAATAAATCAGATTTTTTCCTCTGTAATACAAGTAACTTGTTTATCCATCATCCGTAAAAGGAATCATAAACTAACATGTACATGTTGACTTGAAATGACGCTTTCTATTACTAAAAATGTTTCACTCAATTCTTGTACTTTTTTTAATGTTTGTCAAATATGCATCCATTTGTAAAAAATGATATATGTATGATATATGTAAAAATGGGAATAACTTTTTACCTTGTCTGCAATAGGATACAAATATGTAACTTTTAATTAAGTTTTTTGCCTATAAAACTATACTAACCAATATCTTAACTATAGTGTCAGTGATAATTCTATCCAGTGTTTAATCTTAAGATATTTTAATGAACAGCAGTTTGAAGCATATATATTTAAATATAAAATAATTACTTCAGTGATATACATAGTCTCACATTATCAGGTAGATTTTAACCACAAAATTTTCAAAAATTTCATACAACTGTGTGTAAGTGAATCTACAACTCTTGTTGAGAGCCACTTGAAAATTAATGGAATTTAAGTGAAATATTAGTTTTTTTCTAGCTATAAGTGCAAACTTTAAATTTCTTGAGTTCTCACCTAAATGTACAGTTTGGATATTAGCCCCCTCAGGAAAGAAATTTTGGTTGCTGTACTGGTTTCAATCTTATGCCCAGCAAAATTAAGTTTAAGGTATGAGCTCTATGAACAGAGAGAAAAAGTTAATAAACACATTCAGTTCATATGGTGGTAGTCATAAAAACTGTGAAGCATAATTAAAGTAGCAGAATGTAAATATCCATAGTGTATATACAAATATACTTAATAAAAATGTATTACTTTGGTTTCTATACTAATATCTGAATGCTCTTTTAATTCTCAATTAAAAGAATTTAATTTTAAATAAATTAGTTTATTTTTGATTTTCCCTGGACAAAATCTAGTTTTAAAACTTTTATGAACTGTAAATAGTGTGTTTAAGGAAAATTTTTTTTTTTTACTTTTGATTGAGAGCCTATAAACATTTTTTTCTGAATATTGACATAAATAGTTCTTTATAGGCATTTTTAGATTTTCTGTGCTATCAAGTATACTTGTGGCAGATATTAAAAATTATTTGATCAAAAGTATATACCTCTGATGCTGAAAGGGAAACTTAAATATCCAAGTGGAACTTACTGTTTGTTATTGGCCATGTTAAAAATAAATAAACAAAATATGTATATATACAGTGGGATAATTAGCACAGTATTTAAACTACTACTATCACTTTTGAATATAAATTCTTTTCCTGTCTTACATAAGAAAAGTATATAGTTGATTTTGTTTGATTATTTTACTAGTTATTAATAATTATCAATTTTCATGCTTCATAATGAAGATCTGGAATATTAAACCTTAAAATTATAGGTGTTTTTATATTCTTTAATTAGTATCCCAAACTGATAACATTTTCAGGGAGCATATTATTGTTAGATTAATTTATCTCTGTGTTACCATCTTTTCATTAGCTTGGGTTGGCATAATAAAGTTGGTGATTTAGCCATTTCATTCAGACGTTCTTTTTCAACCCCCAGCATTAGTCACAATTCTTTGGGATTTAATGAAATTACTTTATTAAGTTAGCTATGTACATTACAAATATAAAATATGTGAAAAAAATTCATATTACTTTTGGAAGAAGTTAAAAGTGGGTATTAATTTTGAAAATACTTCCTATAGGCTTGCAATTTCGTCACTTTTCTCCCCTTAATCACTTTTTTTACAATTAATCACTTTTAGTCACTTTTTAAGTAAACAGTCACTTTTTTCATGGTGTATCACAGCAAAAGTTTGTTGTTGAAAAAAGAAAATCTGAATTAATAACAAAATATTTTAATAAAAAACCGAAAATGTGATGCTCTAATCTTATTTTTTTTTATTAAAATGTAATTAGTCATATGATTTCCAGAATTTAGTGATTTTAAAAAGTCGTAAAGAAGTTCCTGAAATCTACATTTGTACTGAAATGTACATTTAATACATTAAAATAATTTATGTCAAAGCACACATTTCTCTTTTTCTTTTACTTCACAATTTTTGTTAGATACTCTAATCTATGTACATATTTCAAAATATCATTAATATGTACAGAAAATTGTGATTATAAAATTAATGTATTGCATGTATTCAAATCTAATTTATAGATTTTCTTGGATAAAAAACAATGTTGAGTTGTGTTAAACAAAATTTTTAACCTTTTTGTATTTGACGTTAAAATTATGTCTTGCATGAATCATTTGATTTAGATTTAAAATAATTAGAAAAATCTTAATAATAGCATCTGTAATCAAGAGGAGATAAAAAATCGCCTTTTTTTTGTTCAATGTTTAGTCACTTATTCTGTATTTGTCACTTTTCTCACCTTTTTGAAAGGTGAGGTAGAAAAGATGAAAAGCAGAAAAGATGAAACCTTTTCTGCTGAGGTACTCAGCAGTTGCTAGCCTGTTCCTATTTAGCTGAATAAAAAATATATTTTTTAAAATTTTAAATATTTTGAGAGGACAATGAATAATTATGATTAAAATGTTGCGATTATTATTTACCTAAATAATTTGTAAGTACTTTTGTTTGAAGTTATAAGTGTGAAAAATTATATTCCATTAAAGGCATAAATTTCAAAGAAGAAAAAACAGTCACATGTAGTTCTGTCAGCTGTTGCTCATTTGAAGTGTTAAAAACAAAATGTAAAAAAGAAATTATTCATGTTTTTAAAAAGCAGAGAAAAAAATATTTAACATGTAGTTTTTGTGGTATAAAAACTATACATCAAAGGGTTAAAGATATATAAATGAGTTAATTTTTTAGCTAAAACTGCAAGTTAGAAAAAAATTGAATTATACATAATTTTTTTTTAATTAAGCTACCTGCTTAGCACAGTTAACTCTTTCTTAAAGCAAATAATTTTGACTTTTTTTTTTCTGTTTAGGCAGCAAATTCTCAAAGACCATGGTTACACGCACATTGAAGAGTATATGGCTCAAGATCATGAAATGCTACGCCGAGCAGCAACACAGTGTGTTGTGAATTTAATGTTGTCCGATTATGTACGTATTCATCTTTTACATTATGTACAATTATGTTTTTCATGTATGTTTATATGCATATGTATGTATTAAAAATGAAGCTAATGTAATGTGTAATGTAAGGCCAGGATTTGGCAGACAATGGTTTTTTACTCAAGCATTTGTGACTCTTCAAACTTCTACTTTATGTATAGTACAAATAGCATATAATTAAAAACTAAGATGCATATAAATGGTTGTCCGATACCTTTGTTAGCTTGTTTCATTGACATCTTGGCTGTTCTCTTTTAAAAGTCTGCCAACCCCTAGTTTAGACTAAAGAAAAATAGAAGAGAAACTTGAATTATTTCCATAAATCAAATTAAACTGTATTATTATTTTATAGTATTAATCATTATGGTTGTGGGAAAAAAATCTATATAGTTTTATAATTATGTGCATTCAATTTCAAAATTTTTTTTACATGTATTATAGTATTAATTTTATTTGTTAAATATTAAATAGTTTATTTTATTTATTAAGAGAACAATATAAAGGATGGTAAATAGAATGTCTGTTATATATATTTTGAGGCCACAATTTTTTCGTAGCTTTACAATGTAGATGTTCAAAATTTATTTCTGGTAATGCTTCTCTTCTTCAGAAGTTTCATTCTTAACCCTATCAAGGTGGATGAGAAAACAGAAAGAAATGTCAAAAGACAGACTTTTTGAAAACGTCTGAGAATACAAAAAGACGTGAAAAATCATTTAATGACTGCTAAACAAGCACTTATAGCCTACCACTTCCAAACTGCCATTACTTCCCATTTTAAATATATCCTCCACAGTTTTCAATCCAAGCCATTTGATATCTGATTGGTTAAAAAAACTTATTAATCTAAGACTGTTAAAGATGAAATCACTGGTCATCACCTTTGATATTTTTTGCTGAATGTTGTAATGGTTTTAATGATGGGTGGTGCAAAAAACAGTTTTTAACACAGTTGCTACTAAATGTACGTCTACCAAATAAGCAATGTCAAATTAAGCATTCGTTAGCAAGTTCACTTGTTAATAAGGTTATAGGGGAAAATTAACAGTTGCCACTGCACAGAGGGCTGCAAAATAAAAAAAAAAAAGTAGTGGTAATTAAAAATATTATTCATCAATTTTTTTTCTTAATGAAAATTCCAAAAAATACATGTTCTATGCTCCAAAAAATTTTGGCACACATATACTCTGCAATCAGTTCTCTCTTTCATCTCTGGAACATCCAAAAGTCCCTGAACTGTATTCTTTATTGACCTTTCACTGTGACCTATATTCTAGTACAGATTAAAATTCTTTTTCATGCCATATTCTAGAATCAAGTATTCCATCACCACAGTATTCACTCTAGTCATTTAAATAGATAACACTGTTTGTTCAAAAGTGGAACAATTCCTTATCATGTTACATTTATTTATTTTACAATAATTTCACATCTGTCTTTCATATTCCAAAACTGTAGACTAATTGCTTAAATTATTATAAAAACATTATTTTAGGTTGTGAAGCTTCATGAAGCCCCAAATAATGATAGAGTCAAGTTTCTGGTTCTAATATCCGATGATGAAGATCTGGAAACTGCTAAAGCTGCAGCTGGTGCTTTAGCCATGTTGACCAGTGTCAGCAAAAAATCATGCAAAAAAATTTTTGATGTAAGTTTTATATTTTTACTTTTATACTGTTGTTACTAATCAATCATCCATCAATCGCCACAAATTATTTGATTTTTTAAAATCAAACAATTGATGACTCGAATAATCACAGCAATTATTTGATTTTTTAAAATTGCTATAAATAATGGAATTTATTTTTCTGCTTGTACTTTAAATTTAATAAATTATCTTTTGGGATTCTTTTCCTTCAGTTACATGATCTATATTGCTGTTAAGCTGTATTTTAATATATGATAATATGAACTGTAAAAATAAAATGAAGACTAAATTTTTTTCATACTTAAGATATTGAAACAAATTCCTGTTTTATTATATGATTTTGAATTGACCAAATTTCATAGTTTGTATGCAGATTTTTATTTAATATATTATTTAGTGCTAAGTGTATTACTAAATAGCTGTAACAAAATCATGTGAACTCACTTAATTCTTCTCACCTTTCTCTAGACCAAGGCTTGGCTTGAAATATTATGTAAATTAGCTGCTTGTGCTGATAAAGATTTATGCTACAGAGGAGTTTCCATTGTCCATAATATGATTCATGCCAGTCACTTCTGTGCAGAAAAGATAATTGAAACAAACCTACTTGAAATTCTGATGGCTTTGACAAGACCAGAAGTAGATGATGTTCCTCAGAAAGTTAAAGATTTAGCAGATGCTGCTCTTAAAAAGGCTGAAGAATGGAAATTAATCAAGACAAACACAGGAGAAGTTGCAGAAGCTGAGGATTCAGACTAGGATTAGATTTCTTAGAAGGTAAATTTAAATAGCTTATATTAAAATTAAAGATGCTCGATAGACCATGTTAGCCAAGCAAATATCTTATAGTTTTCAGCTTGCAGGCCTAGAATACTGAGGTGGTGAGTTTGAGTCTGGCAGGTGTACAAAATATTTTTCCCATTTTGTGTGCCAAAGATGCACGCAGGATAAATCTGTGGGTATTCATGTCCTCTTGCAGGTGGGAGATAGGTACATAATCAGGAGGAATCATTCCCCTTCATCAGGTTGATTAAAATTGGGGAGGGGAGAATATCCAGCAAGGCCTCCCAAACATCATATTTATCAGGATAGGCAGCTTGTTGGTAAAGTCAAGAAATTTTGTTATACAGAGTACCTGGAGCTGTAAAAACATCACCTTAACTTTTGAATATATATATATATATATATATATATAATTTAAAACTTCAATGCAAAGAATAGCCAAATGACAATTTTTGAGCACATGTATTATGTGTTGAACCAAGATGGTTGATAAAAAATAAAAAGTTTAAATTCATTTCCACATCAAAGCTATGGGGGAGGGTAACAACATGTTGCTTAAGTTTAAAAAAAAATTAAACAATACTAGAACTTTGACCTGAATTATCAAAAGGCCATGTGTAAACCAGTTGGTTAAGGTGCTGCTTTTAAGCATCAAAAATCAATTCATTTTATAACTGGTCCAATAACTGGTTTCATCAATCAGGTAAGCTGCCTGAGTTTTCTTGCTTTTTGTCATGTTTAACTCTAATCTAAGCTTACTACTTTTATAAAACTTTTAGGGAAGTAAACCTACACCTCAAATTTGTGATTATTGATTTACTCTGGGGAAAGACAATCCAGCAAAAAATCCCTGGTTTCCCCTAGGCAAAGAAGATTTCTCTGCTAGACCATTAAAAAAATATACGAGAAAATAGGAATGGATGAAACATCTGGAATTTTGCTTGGTATAAACATTGATTTTAATTTCTGATTCTTCCATAAAGTGGAGCACCCATAGTCCCATACTTGTTGCTATGAATTGCAGTTTTCTCTGAGTTTATATGACAAGAAGACTATTTAACAACACCAAAATTAAATAACTTTATTTTGAAGGCAAGTTTTCAATCTTATTCATTGATGTTAACATAATTCTTTTTTATGTTTTAATAGATTTAATACCATATCTTTTATAAATTAGCTCTTTAAAATTAAGCCTAAAAGTAGCATGTTGGTATTAATAACCTATTTTTTTAAAATACTACATAGAGTGATAGGACATGTCCCATTTCTCCCTGAGCCATACCGGTACATCTGTCTATACTTTATAAATGGGAAACTTTTTGTTCTCACTAGTAACTGACTTTTCTATCATTAATAAAATAGATATTATTGCAAATTTGCCCCACTGAAAATGTTTTGTGGAACTAGTCGAGCACAGAAATATTTTTTATATGAATTTATGTGAATTTTTAGTTTTTTAAAAGTACATGGTTTCCGCGCACCTAGAAAGTCATGGAAAATCATGGATTTAGACAATGGATTAATTTTGTCATGGAAAGTCTTGATTTTTCAAGTAAAATGAGTAAAAGTCATGGATCTGCTAAACTACCGATTAAATAAAAATGCATTGAATTGTTTAATTCTATTTTTACTTGTCATTTGGCTGAAGTTTCTGAGTTTGGTATTTATGTATTATCCTATTGACCCTATTGCCAATTAAAATTTGTTCACCAAGGAAACTCAAAGCAAGAAAGCTTAATGGGTGGGTAAATGTATATTATTCTGGGTTTTTTTTTCTTAAATTGTAGATTAAAATTTTATTAATATAATAATAATTATTTTTTAATAAAAATTAGTTAAGATTTTTGCACAAAATATAAGTTTATCTCTAGGGATATTGTACATAAACATTATAGGGTTATATTTGGCTATTATTCATGGTCACCTGGATAATACCAAAGTACCCTGAATTCAAATTGGAAACATTTTGATTAAAAAATTGCTATATGATTAAACTTAGGTATGTAGATACAACAATTTATTTTTATGTATGAGAGTGTATTAACACTTGTAAAGTAAGTTTGTAGTTTTTTATGATAAAATACCTGTAATTTCTCTAAAAGCATATATTTTATTTGTATGCACATCAGAAGTTTTATTCATATATACTTTAACGAAAGCTTTTTAAAGTCATGGAAAATGATCTGCTAAATCAGGGAAAGTCATGATAAGTCATGGATTTGAAAAATTTTATTTTGGCAGAACCCTGAAAGTATTTTGTTAGATAAAATAGATGTTATCAATAATCAATGAAGCTTCTGTACATGAGTGACATACAATCTTTGTCATTTTTCATAATATTTTTGAAAATTATGTAATTTAACTTTTAAAAACATGTCCCATCCCTACCTTATGCAAGGGAGGGGTTGGACATTTTTATTGATATTGTTTTTCAAACTTACATTTTTATATGTTTATATGTTTTAAACATGGTAAAATGTTTCAGTTTGTTACTCTGAAGCTTACAATGTAGTGTTAGTAGTAAATAATTTGAAGAATTTTTTTTAAATTGTCCAATTTATCCGTTCTTAACCCTATATATTAAGTCTTCGGTGCCATTTGTACAATAGTTACTAAATTATATTCTGAAGATCAAATAATTCTTATTGGAAATAATTAATATAACATTTTATTCTGCATTATGATGCTATATGAAAAATAATACATTTCAAAAGAATTTTGAGTTGGATGATGGCCCAAGCAATGGTGGGATGCTACTCCTTAGTACTAGAATTCATGGGTTTAAATCCCATTTCTAGCATGATTGTCATAGCCTTTAGCAGTAGATCCATGTCTCATTTGCTCACATGTACCAAAATAGTAGACCATAGTGCTCCAGACCAAACTAACCAACAGAATTTCAAGCTTCAAAACTCATATGTTTATCTATACTTTATATAATTGATTATAAAATTATGCTAATTTTTTTCAAACAAAAATCTTACTTTTTGGATAATTAAAGTTGGAACTTTCTAAAAATTTAATAAATATATTTTTAAAGCATCTTTATAAGTTTTGTTTTTAGTTGCTACTGTAATTACTTTAAGTAAGGTGTGAATTAAATTTTTGTGTACACATTTTAATTAAAATTCCTTATTACTGTACACATACAGTTGTACTTCATTTAAAAAAAATTAACATTATTAGTTTTAGCATCTAAAATATTCTTTTTAGATGGAAGCATGAAAACTGCTTGCAGTAAATTGACAGAGACATATAGTGTATCTGTCATGATGATTTTAGGAAAACAAAGTTTGTTATTGAATGTTTTGCTATAACAGGATTTTTTTTTTTTTCTTTTACAGGTTTTTAAGAGAAAACTATAGTTTGAACAAACACACCTGGTTTTGAAGCAGTATTTTCATTGCTTATCATAGCATTCATCTACATACTTTGTAATTTAATTTTATAAAAACAATTTTATAAATAAAATTAGGACTCCATATATTTTTACAAACATTGAAGTTTTCGATAGCTAAAGTTATCTGGAATAACTGTGTACTAAGAAATAGTTCTTTAACTATTTTTAAAACTGTTGACTCAGTTGCTGTAACACTAAAAGTATTTTATTAAACTGAAATACCTTTTATATTTTATTCTTGAGTATTATTTAAAAACATATTTTATGTATCCCCATTACTTTTAGGTTTCCAATTTTTATAATTAAGTAGCATAATCTTTTAACCTATCTAAAGTGATTTTTAAGGGGGGAAGGGGTTATGCTGTACTGTAACTAAGGAGCAATTGATTTTTTACACACTGTTACTATGTTTTCTTAACAAATAGAATTGCTATATTTTTTCTCCAGTTAAGTATTATGATACATAAGTTAATACCATTAGTCTTTTCAATATTTTACCTATCACTACAAAAGAAAAGCCAGTAATAATACAGCATAAATACAGCAATTTAAAAGAATACAGGCTGTGTAATGTTACTCTGGGATTTCTATTGTGAATACCCTTTTCTTTAATTCTCTGAAGACAGGTGTATCATATATATTTTAAATGAAACATTTAATTAGAATTTTTAATTAATATACATGTAGCCGAATATCTGTTATAATGGAATTTGTCAATTTAAAAAGTGTTGCATATATGATAGGCCTAT
Source organism: Pardosa pseudoannulata (assembly GCA_032207245.1). Classification (NCBI taxonomy): domain Eukaryota; kingdom Metazoa; phylum Arthropoda; class Arachnida; order Araneae; family Lycosidae; genus Pardosa; species Pardosa pseudoannulata. Next base: position 129,262,158 of record CM063506.1, on the reverse strand, counting down.
CCTTCAAGGGTTAAGGATGAGAGAGGTGTCCAAGTCACCATCAATAGATTATTTATGGATACTATGAGAACCTTACTTAATGTCAATGGATAGAAGCCATAAGTTCCAAATGTACTTCTACTTGTGCCTCTCCAGTTACAACTTTTAAATTGTGCGGGTCTTCAGCATCAGGATCTACTTCATCTCTTCTTGTTTATGACTTTTGAAAGATTAGAGATATTATATTGTTTAAGAAACAAAATTAAATGCCACCTTTCTGTTATAGATATGTATGTTGGTAATTTTACAGGTAAGAAATTTTGAAAAAGATTACAAAATCATAAATTAAATATTTTTATTTTTTCAATAATTGATACAAGCAGTATGCAAAATTAATAAAATGTACAATACTTTGGAATTACAAAACATAAACTATTGGTGACCAGCACCTAGACCTTATTACAAATAAAATAGATTTTGTTTCCATTTGTGACCTTATTATAAAAAGAAATCATTCCCTGAAATTTTATATATTTTCATAGGAATACATAATGATTAAAATATACAAAACAAAAACCTCAAATCATATCACATAAATTAAGTATTTATGTAAAGCCTGTGCAAAACAAATGTTAAACACTAAAATTTAGAAACAAAAAGTTATTAAACTGATAGAACAAGAGTTATGTATACATTGTGACACATTAGGTAAAAATATCTATTTCTCTTAAATGCATAGAATTATCTACCTGAGAAAAACTTTATTCTATATTTAAACTGATAAAATAATAGATACGTGTATGTTAATGAGAGAACCATGATTATAAAATTGAAAACATAAACATTCATAGTATAAATGATACTGAAAACTACATAAATATAAAACAATCACCATTATTCACAGATACTTTTCAAAAGAATCTTAATTCTAGGAAAATACGAATAAATTTTTGTTTTTAATAATTCACTTTTAAATTTTCCTCTAGAGCAGCATTTTATTTTAATGAAGAAAATTATTTTTAAAAAACCAAATGCGTTAATATATATATTTTTTAATTCTAACAAGGTGCCTGACTACTGTATGATTTGAGCTTTGTGAAAGATTTTTTTATTTTTATAACGGCTCTTTAAAAAAAAAGGTTGCTAATTGTTTGTGAATTTTAAAATGGGGCAAGTGTTTGGCTTATTTAGTTATAATAGCCAATCATACACCTTTCCAGACAAATATTGCTACATGTCCAATAAGTAAGCATATTTAATCAGCAGGATAGTGATTCAAACAGATGCTGGTCATGCAGTTATACTGAATTTAAAAAAATATGTTCTTAACACTAGGGAAAATAAAAGCTTCTACTTTATAATTTAAAAAAAATATTTTTGAAATATTGATAACAGTATTTGAGCAATTAATTTTTCAAACATAAATGAAGTTATTTTTGAGATACAGTATAGAAAAATAGTAGTTCTGAAGATAATAACTTCTATAATTTTGATATATATTTTAGTTACTATCAATAAATCTTGTTTTATGTTACCTCAATGGCAATTCTTAAAATACACTCCATTCATAATTGTGTATGTAGAGTGCACATATACAAAAATGAAATGCTATAGGTATTCAAGATTTTGTATTAACAATTCATTCATAATCCAAAATAAACACAGAGTTAGACTAGTTATACAAAATATTTGGGCTCTTTTGTTATTTCCAAGTTACTCGTATAAAAGAGATGTAGGACCATCAGAAATTTTCTGTTTTATAAACAAAATTTGTTTCTCCATCCTCTAGTGATAAGAAATTGAAAACTTTTTTAACTTGATGTAATAGCCACTGTTAATATGCATTCCTGTTTTGCCTTAAAGGGTGTATAACAAATACTTAAAAACAATCTGTACTCTGCTTTAACAATTTTTAATAAAGCATCTTTATAATATTCTTACGCTGAAAATGGTCAAAACTTAAGCTCAATTATTCAACCAAGCTATTTTGCTTTATACAATTCTTTTAGGAATAGAACATAAAATTTTCAACCTTTGAATTTTTCTCATTAACATACAGGTAGCAATAATGACTTGCACAAATAATTTTTTCATGAAGCAACAAATTAAGAAATAAAGTTTTTCATATAATTATATTTAGATAAGTATTTTAATAAGCTTGGGTGTTTGTCCCTTATGAATCTATAGAATTAGTCCTCATTAATTCTTTATAACAGTGACGGCATACTGGAACTGGCCTGTGATGATAGTGACCTTTTAGTGGTATCCTCTTGTCAATACAACGGATGCAAAACACATCACCACAACTCCAACAGTGAAACTAAAGTAGAAAGTATATTTGAAAATTATTGCAGAGTTAAAGTTAATAATAATGAACATTTCTAAAACCTATCACTTTTGTAACATTTTGAACACTTTTGGTATGGATGTCAACTTTAGTTACCTTTAACAGTAGACAGCCCACACAAAATAGTAAAATAACCCTTTCATGGGCCAATAGTTTCTCTTCAGAAATTGTTCTGATTTTTGGTATTTTATTATCAATTAAATAATAATATGTAAGGAAATGTACTTTATTTTTCCAAATTTTATGTCTACATTTAAATTTTAGAGGCGGTAAATATTCTTCTCACAGAATTATTTATAATCATAGGGAAAATTCAACTGAATAGCAATTTTTGTCATGGAAAGATTAGCCTGTTGCATTACATTCTCCACACATGTAATAGGTTCTTTTTTCTTGAGTCTTTGTGCTATTTTTCTTCATTGTCTATAGTTGGAAATCAATTTTAGCATGATTTCACATACTGGATGAGTGCACACATCACCCCACACTTCTTTGCTTGGAACCTAGCAGGATGGCTTTCTCATTTTCTCGAGGAATAACCATCTATTAACTGATGAGCTAATATTATAAAGAATGTTAGCAGGTCTATAGTGAGTTTTTCATTTGCTGAATGTTTATTTTTTGATCATTAAAGTGGGAAGTAATCATCCCATGGTCAATGAAAGTATTAACTCAACACTGCCCTTCCTCCCCGAAATAAATAAATAAATAAAAATTCTTGTGTGAACACCAGTGTACTTTTTTTATGCCTTTTAAACTATGCAAACTTTTTCCTGCACTTCACTTAAATTTATTTGAATATACAAATCTTTAATAAAATAGATAGTTACACAACTGATAAGATTACCTTTTGATAACATAAAGATTACTTCAATAGTTTTTATTAGTTCAACAATGATGAGAGCTCAAGTACTGCCATCTGACAATAAAGGGTAGCATTTTAATATTTGCTACATGGTAGCTCAGTTGGCAAATGCATCAATCTCATAATTGGAGGGTTATGAGTTTGAGACTCAGCCTGGCGAAATATTCTGCTGTGTTCATTAATGACAGCTGGGGGACATAAAATAGATTTATTTTCTCAATGTCTTCCAAGTTCCCATATGATGCCTTTGGAGGTGGCAGGCCTAGCATGGGTGTCTTCAGCTTACTTCTAATTTACCAGAACCCACTTTGTCTGTCATAAAGAGTAATGTTGGCCACCTACATTGTGTTCCCGTAATAAAATGACTAACAAATATCTACAGCTTGGTAGTGGCAAATGCTACAAAAGCAAGTCCATCTGCATTGGAAATAATACTAACATTTCTCATATCGAGCTTTTTTTTTAATAAAGAGCATAAATTGCAATAAGAAATAGAAGTTCACAAATTTATGCTTCAACAGTCCTAAATACAAAATTTCAACAATATGGAGCTAAACATTTTTGAATTATGAGATACATACCGCATCATGAAAAACTAGTTAAAATGTATACAAGATAAGTATTTCTGTTGAAATCTGAGTGTTTTTGCAATTACAATACTTCCTTTCAAAAGAGTAAAAACATAAAATTGAGAATTATCTAAATCTACATTATCTCTAGCAGTTACACATTGATTAAAATTAAGAATGTATTAAATCATAAAAATAGAGAAAAAGGTGTACTAAATTGCAAAACTAAATCATATGGAAAAGTTATAATTTTATTATTAGAAATTCTCACATAATTTGTCTATTTACAGTCAAACCAGTTATAATACCTTCATCAGTGATGATAACAATTTGGCCCTAAAATGATTTTGACATATCAAAGATATGACTTTATATTGAACCCTTGTCTATTTATAAAATTAAAATACATTATGTAATCACTGCACACCATTTAAAATTAACTGTTTACAATGATGAAAAAATGCATTAGGATGTTAAAATAATTCTAATTAAATTTAAGCAGTTTTTGACCAGAACATATATTAGAAATTTTTTCTCTTTAATGATGATTTTAACATTTTTAGCAGTTAGATTAAGTATGGCACACTGGCTATATTTAAGAACATATTAAATTAAAAAATAAAAAAAATTAAATTTAAAATAAATTATAAAATAATTAATTCACATGGAATAATTTTCATAATTTTGCTAGAAATTCTCATATTGATATTCTTATTTTGTATATAGTCAAAGATCATTTCTGATTACAATTTGGTATATTTTGATATAAGTTTGATGTTATATCAAAATTATGATATTATACTGAATCCTTGTCTATTTATAAAATTGAAATGCATCATGTAGTGACTGCAGATAGTTAAAAAAGAAAATTATGTACATTCATGAAAACATCTGGTAGGATATAAACATAATTCTAATTCAATTAATAAGATTTTCACCAGAAAATTTTTTTTTCTTTCTATGCAGCTGGCAATACAGATAGATATCTTTATACTAAACATGGCTGTGAAACTGTTAGTCATGCAGTACCACACTATGAGCACATGTAGCTTAAAAAATGTTACAGGTGCAAGTAATATTACCTCCAATTGGGTCCTCGTAATTGAAAAACCAGGCACCAAGGAGAGGCTTGGCCTGCTACCTCCAGAGGTATCATTTGAACTTGAAAGACATTGCAACCATGAACGTATTTTATGTGTCTCAACTCCCCCTCTCCATTAATGAACATAGCAGATCTTTGGCAAACTTTGTGAGCCTCAAACTCGCAATCTTATGGTTATGAAATCAATACCTCTGCTGACTGAGCTACTGTGGTTTCACTGGATAATATATTGAAAGTATTACTAGAGAAAAAAAATATAATTTTTTTTTGCAATAAAGAATCTATTAATTCCTTCCTTATAAATGGCATCTTTTCTAACATTTTTTTTTCAGAGTTTATTATATTGAAACACATCAATTTCATTCCTTCACTTCATTAGAATTATTAATTTTGTTAATACTTATGTTATTGTATTCAGTTGATAAGGTGATACTATAAATTGGTCATTTACTTTTAGAAAACTCTCCTAATGAAAATTACTTGTTCAAATTCTCACTCCATTTATAGTTTTTAATACAGAGGGATAAAAAATTCAACTATATCACTAAATGCAATATAAATTTTGAAATCCACATTTGATGATGAGATGAGAAAGAGAAATGGTACAAAAAGAAAAAATAAAGTCAATCAATTTTACACTTGCTATTCTTGACTGAAAAATACCACATGGAATTATAACAAATTGGCATTTTACCATATTTATAACATTGTAAGTCCTACACTGAAGATTTGTTCCCACATCTCTCTCCTGATACAAACAGAAATACTTAAATACAAATACCTAATTTTTTAAATTTAAGTTACTTAACAAATTCAAGATTAAAACAATCACCTTACCTTTCGACTGAAATGATCAAATGGCGTTGAACAGATACATTCATGAACATTTCTTAGTGTTTTCCATTCAACTGCCACAGAATCCATTTCATCAGATAAAAGTGAAAATAAAGAATTATCAATTTCTTCAGGAGAATCTGTAAAAATCATTTAAACAATAAACTCAATTTTATTGCATTGTAAATAAAATGTTAATTAAAAAAAATCTAACCTGACATTAAAGGTATATAAAATATCTTTTTAATCACACTAAACACACCAACTTCCTTCCTGTGACATACTGGGCATGGGATAATGAAATTCTGGCACAAATGTATGTTGAAATTCAGTTATAATTTACTAGCTATGTACTTTTATAAACAGGAGCGACCTTGAGTGAGTGCACATATACAAATAATATAAAATATATATATATTAGATATATTAAACTTTTATAATAGCCTTTTAGTTATAAGTGATACATAAAATGATAATGTTATGCATTATTACAGTTATAGAAGATCAGTGATATTTTAAAACAATGTATTTTGGAATATTATTATATATAAAATGGTCTGAGTGCATTTAAAAAAATATTCAACAAAACTTTGGAGATGTTTCTGAGAATTTAAAGAGAAGATGACCTCTACAGGGTATCTGCCAAAATAAAATTTTTCAAATCCATGACTTTTCATGACTTTCCCTAATTTAGCAGATCATTTTCCATGACTTTAAAAAGCTTTTGTTAAAGTATATATGAATAAAACTTCTGATGTACATACAAATAAAATATATGCTTTTAGAGAAATTACAGGAATTTTATCATAAAAAACTATAAACTTACTTTATAAGTGTTAATAAACTCATATAAAAATAAATTGTTGTATCTACATACCTAAGTTCAATCATATAGCCATTTTTCAATCAAAATGTTTCCAATTTGAATGCAAGGTACTTTGGTATTATCCAGGTGATCATGAATAATAGCCAAATATAACCCTATAATGTTTATATACAATATCCCTAGAGATAAACTTATATTTTGTGCAAAAATCTTAACTAATTTTTATTAAAAAATAATTATTATTATATTAATAAAATTTTAATCTACAATTTAAGAAAAGACCAGAATAATATACATTTACCCACCCATTAAGCTTTCTTGCTTTGAGTTTCCTTGGTGAACAAATTTTAATTGGCAATAGGGTCAATAGGATAATACATAAATACCAAACTCAGAAACTTCAGCCAAATAACAAGTAAAAATAGAATTAAACAATTCAATGCATTTTTTTTAATCAGTAGTTTAGCGGATCCATGACTTTCCATGACTTTTACTCATTTTACTTGAAAAATCGTGACTTTCCATAACAAAATTAATCCATTGTCTAAATCCATGATTTTCCATGACTTTCCCTGACTCTCCTGGTGCGCGGAAACCATGTATGTAATACAGTTTTAGATGATCAGTAATATTTTAAAACAATATACTTTGGAATATTACATATAAAATGGTCTGAGTGCATTTAAAAGAATATGCAACTAAACTTTGGAGATGTTTCTGAGAATTTAAAGAGAAGATGACCTATATATGCTTTGGTATTAACGTGTACTTCCGGAATTTTATTCACGTTTCCTAGTGAAAAAGGTACAGTAGTGAAGCTATAATTAGAAAACATACTTCTATTTCAGAAAAAAATCTATTTTACACTTTAATATCTGTTTAATATTATATATAAATTACTAACCATCAATATGTCCCTCGTTTAAGTTTCCATTTTCAAAACCTGAATCAACTGCATCTCCTGTGCCATGGAATGGTTTCTTTAATTGCAATTTTTGTGCGAAATCATCACAGAGACCACTATCTGTCATGGAACAGTCAATATCTTTGCTTGGTGTTTCTGCATGACCCAAAGCAGCTTTGAGTTGACTAGTTCTCTGTAAAAAATTATACATGAATTTCATAAAAAAAGTTTAAACTTTTTAGAAAGCATTGGAGTAAAACATAAATAGTAAAATAATTAACCCCTATCTTATTCATTAGATTCAGGAACTACACTCTTTTAATTAGGCAGAAAAACATAACTAAAATGCCCTACCTATTAACGCTAAACATGCCATATGACGGGTCAAATGACCCATAAGGTATATGTAAAAAATGTAATGGGAAATGAATTAAAAATTATTATTCTTTGTGTTTCATTCTTTGTGTTCTTATTTTTTGTTCATCGCATTTTTTATATATACCTTATGGGTCATTTGACCCATTATATGGTATGTTTAATGTTAAACTAATCTAAGTTTACACTAAGTTTAATTAATTATTAAATATTTTTTAGTACTTCTAATATATACTGTTAAACCTTTCAAGATAACTTTTAAAAAGTATATAAATTTCCAACTAAAATATTGGAATTTTCAATTTATGGGAGTCACTATATACCTTAGAATTTGTATTGTTTAGAGTTGCTAGCATATGAATCTATTTATAATTCATATATCTCTCTCACAATATATATTATATATCTATAACGGCAATCCAGAGAGTAACTTACATTTTGAAATAAGGAAAAAAAATGTACAGGCCCCAAATTGAGTTTTTGACAATAAATAGGAGGAAAAATAGAAGAGAGAATAGAAGGGAATAGAAAAATTAAAAAATGGGAAAACACAGAAAACATTTTCTTTAAAAAAATAGGAAAAATTTCTTTTGAAATATATGATTAGTGAGGATCTAATTTAAAACAATAAAAATTTAGAGAGTTCATATCCTTACAAATGAGAAAAATTAAGCACCTATATCAGTATACTTATTTATTAATCTATTGTATATTTCCATGTATAAGCTGAGAATTTTTGGGGCTTCTCATAAACTTAAAGGGGGGATTGGCTTTAGATCCACAAACAGGTTTAGAATATTCCTTCTTGGTAACATTTTTTACTGTTGGTGACAAATACCAGATCAGCAAAACTAAACAAAACTTTTTTTTTCTTTTAAATCTATGCATGAAATACCAGAAAGAAAATATACAAATGACAAATATTTTATTACAACCCATAATTTTGAAAAATAAAATGAGTTCTCACTCTGCAGATGACTTTATTATGATTTAAATTGATGTATCTGCCGAAAAAATAAATTCCTACACAAGGTAAAAAAAATCATAAAATGTTGATCAGAATGACAAAATTTTAAATAATGTAAGATACTCAAAAATCAGGTAGATTGTTTAGCAGATTGCCATCTACCTTTACAGAAAAAAAGAAACTTGTCCCGATAAAACATTCTACAAACTACATTTCAGCTGTCATTAGGCATTAAGAGATTAGCCAATTATTCAAACCTGCAGTAGTTCTGTAATGCTGTAGCAAACCAGGTCTCCATTGTTGAAAAAAAAGGTGGTAATTGCTTAACAAGAGATCTTAGCTGTATGGGGGGAGGAAAGAGGACCCAAAATCATTCAAGTTTTTGAGTGTGATCATCAAGTGTATATACAGGAGCTGTCACAAAGAAAAACTGTTGAGCTCAATTTTCCTTGATGTTGTTTTGATCCACTCACCTTAGTTTCTGCAGAATTTCATGATATTTTTGAGTTAGAGGTAAAACAATAATCCAGGAAATCAACCAAAAACCACACATTTTTGCCAACAAAAACCATTGCTGAAGACAACTCCTCACACCAGTAGGATTACAAGGGCTTTGGTTTGGTTTGGTTTGGAGCACTACGGTCTGCTGTTTTGCACACGAGGGCTAATGAGACCGGGACCTACAGTTTAAAGCCGATTCCGAACGGCTACAACATCCATGCCAGCAGCGGGATTCGAACCCGCGAACTCCGGTTCCGAAGAGCAGCGCTCTACCATTCGGCCATCGTTCGGCAGGATTACAAGGGCATATTAAAAAAAAAAAATTCACATCAAACAAAGCACAGGTAGCACAATCAATTTTATACCACAGCAGATATCTTATGAATGTAGAAAGGATCTGACACAAAAATAACAGTCCTGATCTCATCCATTATGGCATCCAACCAACCCATAACTTACTTTCCAGAATGCCTTTGTACACATAAATTTCAATTAACATGTCACTGTACCATTATTAAGTAAAAAATAATGTCTTGAAATAATAAATCAATACACTAATATCAGAGTTAGTATAATTACAATAAAAAAAAATAATCATATGTGTGGCATAAGCTAAACTTAAATCTATTTTAAATTTTAAAAGTTAGGAATAAAAACCTTAATCATTTGATATACAAATAGAACAAAATTTGAAGTGTCCAGAAAACACTATGTAATTTGGCTCACTGAAAAGTTATATGCAAGTTCAGAAAAAGAAAGCTGTATTTTGAAATCTAGATTCAAAATTTGGATATAATTATTAACTCAAAAACTGTCTACTATGGCATTTGGTATGTGAGATTACTTATACTGAATATTGGTTTCAAAGTTACTAATTGACTGATTTGTCAAGGCAACTTCACTATTGGTACTATTGAAAAGTTGGAAGGGTGGGGCATCTCAAACGTTGTAAACAAACCAGAATTAACTGAGTAATCTCATAACAGACTGCATGGCATCTGCTGAAAACAGATTTTGATGAGTTAAGACTAACATAAATGTTCAGTGGCATATGAAATGAAAATTACCCTAATTCATTGCATATTAAGGTATTAAAACAATTTTGAGCTCTAAAAATAGGTTTTTTTTATCCATATAAATGATTATACATCGTGTTAGAAAATAAATTGAGAAATTCACTTAAACTTATGTATTATATAGATATATGACTAATACAAAATAGCTAAAGCTAATATTTTAAAACATACAAATAAAAAAAAAATTACCTTTTGAAGAAATAAAATATGGTCTTCTAAACTAGATATGTGATCTTTAGCAGCTACAAGCATATCACTGAGAGGTTCACGCGGGTGAACTCCATTTTCAAATCTGTTGTACATCCCTCTCCAAAATCTAAAATTTTTAGTTCAAATTATACATATGGTAAAAATAAGTCAAGTACTTCAAATAATACAAAAAAGAAAAAAAAATTTGATATTTTAATGTTATTAATAGGAAACAATATTGCTGCAATAAAAAATTTTCAATAATGATAGCTCAATGCATAAATTTACTTTTTAAAGATACTTTTAAATTATTTAAAAAAATTTTACCAAAAAATAAGCAATACAAAAATAAAATTATTTTCTTTCTTCAAAAGTTTTGTTCCATCAAAATGTGTTTAATATTATAAAATTAATGTTTTAACAATATTCATAGTTAAACTCTTCGGTTAAGACCTTTTTAAATACAATGAAAAATAAATTCATACTAGTAGTCAATATGCATCATGTTTTCTAAGATCATGGCAATAAATCATAGTGTCCTTAGATACTGTTGGTCTAACACAAAAATAGCTTTTGTCTAGAAGTGTCTTTATTAGTAGTAACAATAAATGAACATTGTTAGCATGCCATCAAGGCATTCAGCAAACCAAAATGGATGCTTATCTTGTGGTATCCCTTGTTGAAAATGGAGCAATTCTTGTTTCCTTAGAAACAGACAGGCACAGACAAGTTGACGGGAGCTATCTTTGTGACCAATAGTGTCTGAAACAAATTTTCATGATTCCCTACCCTCCTCTATAATTAATATACAATACTTAAAAGTGTGAGGAGATAACTTATATGTTTATTTTTAATATATTACAAAAATTTTGATAATTATACGCTAAGATTGCTACCATGATTTTCAAATGTCAAACAGAACACAATTGAAAAAAAAAATTATACAATTTGTTTTACTTTATGTTAGTGCCAAAGAAAAATAAATAACAGAAAGAGTAAAATATAATGCAATGCACACTGTAAATTCTAATTTAAAAACAATTCACATTATTCTTTACATTAAAAACAAACTCGATTATTTGTTAATTTCCAACTCTCTTTAAAATAACTTAATCAGAATTACATAGAGTTAAATTATGAATAAAAATGAACTGAGAAACAAATCTTAATATAGCAATGTAATTATAATATTTATTACTGATGAAAATATGTATTTGAAACAGATATCAACTGCAGTATTAAGAAAATCTGATGAAAAGAGCAGCACAAAAAAAAAAAAAATCTTTAATTACAGTTTTCATTTCTTCTGTCTGTACTTTTTTTCCTCATTTAAAAGAAATCTTAATATAATAATGATGTAAAATAATAGTTATGGCTATTTGCTAACTATAGTAAACTTACAAAACTCAAATGAAATACAGCTAAGCAATGAATTTTTGATGATGCTTTTATAACTCAAGAGAGAAAAAGATTTATAAAAAAATTACAAACAGTTTAGACTTATTAATATATAACATACTTTATTGATTGAGGAGCAGCACTGGGATGCAAGATATCATCAGTATCTCTCTTGTACAATGGATTTAAAAATTCAGATAAGTGATTCATCATAAAACCCCACAAAGAATAAGTCCTTTCGCTGAGCCTAAAATAAAGTCAATGCCCAATTAAAATTTCATACATTTCATACAAGCAAAATTTATTAAAATATTTAATGAATATAATAATATATACAATATATTTTCATTGTAATACCTCTAGAAACAATAAGTATTTAATAACATCAAAGGCATCACATAAGCTGTCAATCTAGTTTAGCTTGATTTAGAGTATACATTTTTTGTAACATAATGGTGTATTAGACTACAACCTACTGCAGAAAGTCTATTTTAAATGAAAGCATCAATGTCAATAGTAAGAGTTGAATCTTTGGATTTCAGTATCAAAAGGTCATATTCTGTGTGTGTGGCTATTATCTAGAATCTACAATCAGTACACTGTACTAGTGTTCACATTTTTTTTAAAAAAAAAAAAGGAAAAGAATACATTTATCAAAAGGGACAGTTTTAGTCAAGTGAAATGGTAATTTCTGTATGTCACACTGGACTATTTATCAGTGAAGTATGTATTACGTGTAAAAACAGCCCAGGCAAATCTTAAAGAGTTTTACATAAAATAACTTCACTGTGAAAATACTCTAATATTCTGATTAGAATTGGAAAAACATCTTTTACTAGTATTCAGAATTACAGTTTGGTTTGGTTTGGAGCGCTACAGCCTACTGTTTTGCACACGAGGGCTAATGAGACCGGGACCTACAGTTTAACGCCGATTCCGAACGGCTACAAACATCCATGCCAGTAGTGGGATTCGAACCCGCGAACTCCGGTTCTGAAGAGCAGCGCTCTACCATTCGGCCATCGTTCGGCTATTCAGAATTACAGAACAGATAACATAACAAACTGATAAAAGCATTCAAATAAAACATACCATATATATTTTTAAAGACAAACTTATATTTAAGCTATATGCTGCACAAAATATCAACTACTACATTTTTTATTGGCATGTTTACTGATTTATTTTTACTACTAATGAAAAAGAATAAGATTTATCCTGGATATAGAAAAAAAATTAAATACCAACAATTTAATTAATAAAAAATACAAAAAGAATTTAAAATGACAATTTAACTGTTATTTAACAATAAGTTACAAAAAAAATTGTGATACTGTTTATAACTCTGCTAATCTGCACACCAGGACAAGTGAATATCACACTGAACACAGCTTTTAAAAAAAAGTTTTTTAAAAGTATGATCGTATGTTAAACACATTTTACTCTAAACAAAAGTGGTATAAAAAGCAGATTTTCTTAAATTACCTCAATTATTTCTTTAAATACAGACAAGTATTCAGGGGTTTTCTTCTTATTTAATATGGAACTATGCTCTCTTGAACATTGCCTATTCTTTCATCCATGTTTAATGAAAACAGTGCCTTTTTTAAAAACTTGACTGCTGTTGCACAGTGTCACAGACCTTCCCTCTAAGCACTTCTATCCATCAGAACCATAAATGACTCTTGCCTTTATCAGAACTTTTCTACAGTGTACTTGTCAAAGTAATTTACTAAGTTTGAAGCTGTTAATTTAAGATTTGGAGTCTAGCAGAATACGTCACAGCAGTTGCAGGATTATTTAACACTAGATTTACGGATGTTGATCATATACCTATTTTTACTGAAGTGAGCCAATTTGACTCATACAAGAAAATTGAAGTTTTTTGCAAAGAAAATAGTTCCAAATTAATTTAAATAAAGTGTTTATTATCAAAAAATTCATGGAAAACATTTTTTACATATAAAATCTGTTTTCAAAACACATTTTCCGCAAACATTTCTATTTCATTTAGCACAATGGTTTCTATATCTGTTTCTTTTGTATGATTGTTATACTTGATAATTCTTCCGTACGTCAGTAGCATGAATTTCTGTCACTGGAATGGAAGTGTTCTCAACTTTTTCCCTATATTTACTTTATACTATACTTTATATTTACTTTATACTATATTTATTACTATATTTATTTTCATATATTTTTTACATATAAAATCTGTTTTCAAAACACATTTTCCACAAACATTTCTATTACATTTAGCACAATGGTTTCTACATCTGTTTCTTTTGTATGGTTGTTGTACTTGACAATTCTTCCATACGTCAGTAGCATGAATTTCTGTCATTGGAATGGAAGTGTTCTCAACTTCTTCTCTATATTTACTTTATACTATATTTTATACTATATTTATTTATTTTCATATACATTCTATGAGTCAAATTGGCTTACAACTGTGAAAATAGGTATACTACATTTGATAATACGAAATGAAAGGGTCTACATGGAAGAGAAATGAAAGTTTACAAATATTTTATTACTTAACTAAAAACCAACGTATGTTTTTGAAAAGTGATATTAAAGTTTTATATATATATAATGATCAAATTTTTAATGAGTCAAATTGGCTTGGTCCGTAAATATAGTGTTAAGGAGATGTGCCATATTTGTTAATTCACTTTCAAAGTACAGAGGAAGTAGTATAGGGAAATAATTTGCAATTTTATTTCTCCAGATATCTAAAGATGGTTTGTGCAAAATCACCAATTTCAAGGTTTACCTACAGCACAAACAGCCCTGTTTTATTGAAGTATTTTAATAGGGCAATTCAACCTAACTGAATATTTTTTTTTTAGTGGCACAAAGACATTTTTATAAAACCTTTTTTAGAACTTCCTGATAAAGTCACCTTAAATTGAGAAAACTCCTTTCACATTTTTTCAACCAATTAATATTAGTTAAAAGTTATGTACCTGAGGTCAATTCTATCCTTCTCACAATTGCCAATAAATGTACCAAACTGACAGGAATACACATGATCATGTATTGTAAGCAAAAATCTTTCATTAAACTGGAATGATGAAGGAAACTGCTGAGTCATTTGCCATACAGCATCAATAAACTGTGTAAAAACTGGAGCAACTTCTTTTGGATCCCCTTGGACTAGGCCACATCGATCTGTAAACTTATGACCAAACGCTAACCATTCCTTTTCAATTAAAGCCTAGAAAAAGACACAAGTAATTAAAGTATTATTACAAAAATTGAAATTTAATTTGATTTGATTTGATTTGAAGAATTTTTCATTGTTTGAAAAAAGGTAAAACCTGAAAACTTACTTTATTAGTTTAAAGATAAAATTATAGTAAAATCATGACAAGGGCAAAACAGAAAAATTCCAATGAATACATATGAATCTAGAAAACAGGTCATAAAGAATTTACTATGACCATCTGTTAGAATCTATTTTCAGACTTATTTTACTTAAATATAGAATTATACCAGATTTGATTTTGAACATGCATTTGGAAAAAGTTTGACACCCACTGAAAAAATAAAATTAAGAACATTTTACTGGAAACTTACAAAGTAGCTTAAAGTAAATACTGAAATTATATAACCTTTTGAGTCTGGACAGTTTAACAACTAAAGACAATATCAAGAAACAAGTTGTACAGTCAGTACAATAAATTATTTTATTGTATTAATAAAAAGGAATGTATACGTAATGAAACTATTTTGATAAGTTTTATAAACATATTGACTATATGCTCTTATATAAAAATTGCATATTTACAAGCACTAAAATATTCCATTATCCTTACTAACAAAATACCAAGAAAACACACACATATATAAGACTTCTTTACGTTTCAACTAAAATATATAGTAAAAAATGTTTCATTTACCTGGAAACCGGTAATAGTTCTGTAGTAAGGATCTTGAAGAAGAGCAGCTAATGAACAAGTTTGAGCAGTTCTATCCCAGCCATCAGAACAATGAACTAACACAGTGGTTCCCCTTTCTAAAGCCTAATAAAAAGTTAAGAGTTTATAATATAAAAAAGCCCTAAATAGCATTAAAAATGATATATATTTCATATATCTAATCATGAAAGAACCCATGTGGTGACTAGGTTCTGAAAGAATAATCCCAACATACTCCCTTGCGTGTCATATGAGGTAACTAAATTGGGTTGAGCACAAGGCCAACCTCCTTGCTTTGTAAAAAATTTACTGATTCAGAAAACTTAAAGAAATACTTCTGGACTGGCTCTTGTTAGACAATCTGGCACAAAATCGGACATGATATTTGGAACTTGGAATGTAAGAACTTTGTTTAGAGGTTGGGCATTGAGGAAACTAACAGATATCTTCATGGAGTACAAACCAGATATACTTGCTGTCCAAGAAATGCGATGGACTGGAAAAGTAATGGACATGAAAAATTGCAGTATTTATTATAACTGCCATGATAGAATACACCAATTTGGAATTGGTATTATAGTCAATAAAAAAATCCGAGATAAAGTCAGACATGCCAACATTCAAACACTTGTATCAGGAGCAACAGCGTAATTTGAAATTTTAACATGCTAATTACAGATTATACATAAGTACATATCTTATTGGTTTCTAAATTAAAATTAAACTTAAAATATTTAAACAGTAGTAAATTGTAAAAAGTAAATTAAAATTTATGTATTTAAAAATGTATGAGTATCTTTTTTAGTTTTAACAACTTATTTTTCAGAACAGTGTTTCTTGTAGCAACATTGACACTGATTAAAATATTTACATTTTTCTATAATCAGGGATTCTAGAGTTTGTCTACTCAAATTTGACTTAAATACAGTTTAGTTTTTCTGCACAGTACTGAACACTCTTTAATACACAGCATTACTGTGTGGAAAGAGTAATATTCAGCTATATATAAACTTTATATTTAATTGCTGAATTGTAATCTTTTAGCTGTTCAAAAGTTTTGTTATTTTCTGGAGCAATCTCTGGAAAATAACAAAACTCCAGAAATAACAGTTTCTGGAGTAATCAATTTTCCCCTTTTTTTTCAGAACAACTCCAGAGAATCCGGAGTAGTTGGCATGTCTGTAAAATAATTGAATTCAAACCAGTGATTGCAAGAATTTGTAGACTATGTATCAAGGGAAGAATGCACAATATATCAATTATCTGTGCCCATGATCCCACAGAGGACAAGAGGGTTGAGGATAAAGATAAATTTTATGATCTTCTTGAAAAGACACACAGTGAATACTGCTCAAACGACATGAAACTGATTATGGGTGACTTCAATGCAAAGATTGGATATGATACTAACATGAGTAGGTTCATGGGAAACAAAAACCTACATGAAGAGACAAGTATGATTGGTTTGATTTCTCAATTTTGCCATCTATGCAAACATAGTAATTGGAAGTAAAATTTTTAAACACAAAAAGATACATAAAGTTACCTAGAAATCTCCAGATGGACTGACCCAAAATCAAATAGACCACATACTCATTGATCTAAGACACAGAAGTAGTCTTACAAATATTCGGACCATTTCAAGGTTCAAACATGGACTCTGGCCACTTTTTGGTGGCCTCAAAGATGCGTCACAAAATTAACAGATTCTCTCATAAAAGAAGAGATAATAATAGTAAGAAAATTGACATTGAACATCTGAAGAAGACAAAGATTGTGAATGAGTATAAAAGAGAAACAAAGAGCACAATAGTGAGGAAAGACATAGCTTCTACAGTGGAGATTGTGTGGCAGTATCTTAAACCAATATTATAAGTTTTATATTGGCTAATATTTTTGTGGTACTGGGTTAGTAGGATAAATATCCGAAGTTGTGACAAACTTACTTCTGCTATAAAAGCAGCAGCTTCAAGAACTGTCTTCACATGCCGCAACCAGCCACTATTTTCAAGTCCATTTAAAAAGGCATTCATAGAGGGAACTTTAAGTTCACAAGCTGCCAAAACAAAAATATATACATTATTTACAAATATAATAAGGATTAAAAATATTAAAACAATTAAAAATAGAGTACCTTCTAGTAGCTTTTGAAGACTATTCCTCATAACATGAATATTTTCTATTCCAAAAAATTGAAACTTGATATTTTTGTAGAAATCTTCATTCTCATAACCTTTACCAGCAGCTTTATTTGCAATTGCATTAATCTAAAATTCAACAGTTCATGAATTTTGATAGTATTACATAACATTAATCATGGTACATAGCTAAGCTTTAACTTGTTCATGATTGCTGGAAAGAGAAAGAAATGCTTCCCCCCAATCAAGAACAATTTTAATCAAGCCTAATTTTTAATAAAATTTAATAATTATTATTTATTATTTATTTATTTATTTAAATAATTAAAATAATTTTAATAAATAAATAAATAATATAATTCATAAAGAATCATAGCTTCAATTTAAATTTGCTGAAATTTACAGTTTATAATCCCTGATAGTATGTGTATAAACTGTCACAAAAATTTCCTAATATTGTTAAAAAAAGACTGAACATTTTAATGGTTTCATTTAAATAAATTTATATTTACAGGCAGAAAAAAATGAACATTTTAAAACTTAAACATTTTATCCATAAAATTATATATCA
The DNA here is from genome assembly GCA_032207245.1 of Pardosa pseudoannulata. NCBI lineage: Eukaryota > Metazoa > Arthropoda > Arachnida > Araneae > Lycosidae > Pardosa > Pardosa pseudoannulata. The sequence goes on along the minus strand of CM063506.1, from coordinate 129,243,594 downwards.
CCAAATATTTTTAAATTTAATGAAATGAATAAATAAATATGACTCCAGGGATATCAGATCTTTTTTTATCTATTTGCCATTCATTTGCATTTAAATTGTTCTCACTATTAATCACATTAAATATTTCAGTGTCATCTGGACAGACAGATTAACTTTCACTTGTATTAGAAAAATTAATTTCCTCAATTTCACACATCAATTAAAAAATCTTATTCTTGCTTAAATATTTCACTCTTTTTGCCATGACGGTTAAAATAAAACTGTCCCCAAATATACAAACCCCTATACAGCAAACTCCAAATGCAAATGACAATTCAACTCCAACCTTTAACCATAAAAAATATTCCATCCTTTCACATTTCTTCAAAATGTAAACATTCAGTGCTCAATAAATCATAGCCTTTGGGACGACTTGAACATATACTGTTTGTTGCCTGTTCAAAAATCAATGATTCAGAAGAAAAAAAATACACTAGAAAATATATATTGAAGATCAGCATTCTGTAAAATGTTATTTTAAAAATCTAACACACTTCAACTACCATCTAATGCCATTTAAAAATTTAAATAAAATGTTCTAATTCCCAATCACATCAATATGTCTGCGGGCCGTGAACAAAGACTTAATTGCATGATCACATATATGATCGTGGTCCTGAACTGGTTAAAAAGTAAAGTATCACTGTTTCCTTTTTAAACAAAAGCAACAATGATTGTTAACATTAAATATATAATTGAATACTGTACATGAAATAAGTTTTAACTAATTTACCTTTGGTCGAGTGTCTACAACATACATATATTTAGAATTTGGACTAGATTTAAGAATACAATTCAACAGCTGTTCATCCTCGAGACAGCGGGCACTAAAGCCTGAGAGAGGTTGACTACAGCGACAAATTGCAGCCTTCAAAAAAAGAAACAAATTCATATTTACAAAAGTAGACAATAAAAAGCTTTTGCAATTATTAAAGATTCACAAATATATACAGTACAATTTGTTACTACATTTTCAGAGGAATATATCAGTATATTATACTGAAAGAAGGAAAAAGCTATGTGACTAAATCAACATAATTTATTAGGTTTCTTTTATTATAATAACCTAATTACTTCCATAATAAAGAATTGATAACAGAGAGGTCTTTTAAACTACACAGATAAATAACAGACCAATAGTAATAATAGATATTATTTTATTAATACCTGAAATATACATAATTTAACTAATCTTATATACAAAACACCAGTTACATATATAATAATCATACATCCCAATATACACATACACACATATATATCTAAGGGAAAAGTAAACTACATCAATTAACTAACGTAGATATTTTGCATAAAATCCTGAAAACAGCCCCCTACATAATATACTGTCAGAGAACTTCCCATTATTTGATTGTTCAACTGCATCAAAATCAATTTATAACCCCTAAACTCACCATTGGGATTATAGTTCACACTCTAGGGAAGTGGTCTAACAAATAAAAAATTTTATAGTGCCCTAGCAGCCAATTTTGAAATATTGAACAAAAAGAAGATGCATGCTATCAAAGATATATTTTTACTTAAATTTTTCATGTTAGCTGATCCCTCATTTTGTCTCATCCCTATACTGAAGTGGGAACCTATCCAACTGATGTTCTGGTAATAAAGGTCTTTCATAACTAAAACAATGTCTTTCTGGACATGACTGCAAAACCACCCATCGTATACTCAATCTTATGACATATATATATATATATATATATATATATATATATATATATATATATATACATATATATATATATTACATACAAAATGTATTTAAGACATAATAGCTTTAAAAAAAATAACAAACCATATTTTTATGCAGATAAGACAAAACAGGCAATCTCCCACGACTTCGAAATCTACTACTTCCTACTAATACAGCAGTTGAAGCTGAAGCAGGCACATATAAGAACTTTGGATAAGTATCACAAATCTACAGAAACATGGAGAAAAGGTAAATAAATTTGACAGCTGTTACTTCTTTTCTAAATAAATAAATAAATAAATAAATAACAGATTGAAGTACTTATAACAGTTAATTATTAACTGTATAATCCCTTCAAAACAATACAGTTAATTATGTCTTTCATCATAAATGCCGTAGAAAATTAATTAAATTAGGATTCAGAAATGTCTGAAAGACATTTCCGAATCATCATTTAATTAATATTCTTTTCTAGTTGTCTGAATATATTAAACTCTCTCAAAATTAAACAAAACTCTCAAAATTATAGGAGACATTCAGTGAATGACAAATTTTATATCAAATCATTTTGAAATTTCAATTAAAAAAAATGTTATAATCTTTCAAAATAATCTTTTTTTTAGTCAAATTGCAACCGGAAATGTATTTCAAGCTTAGACTTGTAAATGGAAGCTTCAAAAGAAACAATTAGGTATGGTGAGAATCCTTATAGTAAAAGTATGTAGAGGAATAGAATTTCACAGGCAAATATCTTATTTACAATAATGATCAAGTGTAGAAACTCCAAAAGGAGGTTCTCAACTATTCCCATTACAGTCCTGACCAGTCTTCCAGCGATTTTCATGTGTTTGGAGAGCTCAAAAAACATTTATGTGAAAGATTTCAGTTAAACAATGAAATACAGGATGAGGTTTGAAATTGGTACTAGTAGCAAACAAGGCTTTCTATGAGAGGAAAATATCTCCCTAGTTTCAAAGTACAATAAATACTTATACTTACAAGGTTGATACTTTTGAACTAAAAAAAACTACTGTTGTCACAGGTGCAAAAAAAATCACTATTTAGTGAATGTACCTTATAAATCATTACAACCACACCATTAAAATTGTATGCTCAAAATCCATTTATTGATGAATAATAGCAGTCACATAAACATTTTATTAGAGTAAGAAAAATTATTTGTAAAAAATAATTGTAAAGGATAACAATTAAACATACTTCATAATCTCTATTGATAGATGTTAATACCCATCGGTCATTTGGAACACCCATTCTAGAGAATTCTGCCTGCAAATCAAATTTATTCCAACCAGATGTCTTTGGAAGGTCTTCATTTGAAGCAGTATAGTGAAAGCAGTAGAGTTCTTCAATATTTACTAGAAAAAAATCCATAGAATTCAAGAAATATTTGAAATATATTAAATACGGAAAGAATTTATTACACAAAACTTTAAACTTGTAAATAAGTGAATATCATACTTGGTTGAGACAGTTTCAGCAATGAAGTATATATATCATGACTCTCCCTTTCTCTAGGTATCACAAATGTTACAGATAAAAAATTTTTGCAACGAATTAGCAAAGGAGAACCAGTAGTTGATATGGGTAATTTTATAACTGCAGCAATATGTGTGTGTAGAATCTGAAATAAATATCACTAATATAGCTTTTCAGATGGTTGAAAAATAAATAAATCTAAAAAGTTAGGAATAATTAAAACAAAATTATACTAAAAAAAGAGAAAGAAATGCTGAAAAATCATTTTAAACATTTGAAAAACAAAGAACATTTCTCAGAAATAAGAGCACACAATATTTTTACAGGTAACAAAATTACATAGATATATTTTAATAAAGCATATTACTGTCAAAAAATTACTTTATTTGTCCAAAGAAAGTAAATGAGAATCAAATGACATTTTTTTTCAATTTCACAAGGACTACTTTAAATAATGTACTTAATTTTCAGTCAGGATATTTTTCCTAAATAAATGCATTATACATAATGTCTTGATATATTTAGAGTCATTTTATAATTATAACTGTCTATGAAAAAAATTGAATTATACTATGTAAGTGTCAGAAGTCAAACTGATCTTTACTATAATATAAAATCAATGCAAAAAGGAAAGGATGAAAAATAATAACTAAAAAGTATTTAGCAAAAGGCATTTATTGCTTTTAAAAAATTAATTTCCAAAAAAGTCCTCTAATTTTTTTTTTTTAATTTCTCATAATGTAACCACTGAAATCGTAGATTATTTATATATAGTGTATAATTAAACAACTACTAAAATTTCTTTGTAGTAAAATACAGAAATTTCTCATTGAATAGCTTTCAAAATAATTGTTTTAATTGATTTAAATTTTAAAAAATTAAATAACTTACCCATGCCTCTTTTTTACCTTCTGGGTCTATAAATATCAGGTGAGTTGCAGTAAGATGAAGTGTGCCAGTATTAGTCTTTTTATTATTAAAACGGTCAAGCATTCGAACATTTTCTATCTGAAAAAGAAAAAAATAAGGAAGTCCAATATTATTTATTTAAACAATTAACATCAGTTCAAAATAGAACATGTTTTTCCCTAAATGTAATAATTTGAAACTACAGAAATAAAAATTTAAAAAAGCATCTCTAAATACTTAAATATTACTTAATGGATCTTAGAAAAATCACAACCTCTAATTTTATTTTGGACCAAGTAATATATTTTTTATTCATTGTTTATAAATATTATATGAAAAGTAAAAAATTACCAACATTTTAATGTAAACCAGGGTTGGCTTCATTTGCCCAACCCGAAAAAACCCCGGTGGGTTTTTTAAAAAAAAACCCACTTGAAAAAACCCAAGTGGGTTTTTTCAAAATTGGGTTCTCAAAATCTTTATTTAAAATTCCACATATTTAACTAATAATAAATATATTGAATTAAATCTATAATATACATTACATATTTCATTTTTGACAATGATCCTAGATTTTGTTTAATTTGAGGGGGTCTAAACTGCTAGAAAAAACAAAAACTTAAAAACTTTTCAGGGAAAAATAGTTATCTGTATGACAAATACAATAAAATCGAAATTAAACAAAGTTTATAAGAATGTATGATGAAAAAAAAAGAATATTGAAGTATTACATGTGATAAAATTAATTGAAAAATGAACAAGAAAAATTGGGAAAAAATATGTATAACAACTGCAAATAAATAAACATGAGGATAATATATATAATTAATTCTGCTACTTATCATATATAACTTACAAATTAACTAAAAATGTATCTTCTAAATTCTTTAATAACACAATACTGTTAATAAATACAAAGCAATAATTTAATACATTTTATTGAAAAGAAAAAGCTTCAAATGCAACTATTTCAAAGCCAACTTTTAGTATAAAATAATTGCCATTCAAAACTAGTTTTTTGATGTTTTGATTTTTAAATTTTTCAATTTTAAAAAGTTATTAACATTTTAAATTTATTTTAATCATACAATTAATTATATATCCTGTCCTCTTACATAACAAAAAAACCTGAATAGTTTTCAAATCCCCAAAAAAGCATCTAAAACCCATTAAGTATAGTAAAAACCCTGATAAAACCCAAAAAAATCCCCAAAACCCTGAAAAAACCCGAGTTTTTGCCAACCCTGATGTAAACTAAATTTAAGAGTAGATCTTAAAGAAGTCAAACAGACAAGGACATAAGTAAAAGGCTTACGTTTATTTTATGGTGATATCAAAGAATCATGATGTATAAAGCAGAGTAATTTTTATAGATTTTTTTTACTTCAAGTTTATCTTTCATCTGCTCTTATTAAATATCTTAGGCAATTAATACAGTTAAAGTTGTCTATTTCAAATATTTTTAGATTCCCTGTACTCATTATTAATCTTTCTTGCTTATTTTTTTTTTTGTTTATCTCCAATATTTTTCTTTCAAAACCTCCTATTTAAAAGTCTGAACACTACAATTCATAATTTTGAAGAAGGGACAGTATTTACACTTGAAAACAATCAAGAATAGTTTTCTCTTAGTCTGGATTTGAGCAAAAGACAAAAATCCAAAGATGGACAAAAAGCTAGCAACATTAACATTGAATACCAGAATAGAGATTGGATGGCAGTAAGGAAAATACTTAAAAGACGCTTTTTTTGGGGGGGGAGGAATTTATAAATATGTGACTATTCTCTTAATACTTCTGAAGTTTTAATAAAAAATTTTAAATATGCAAGTTAATTCTGATAATGATATTTATAAAACAGAAATTTACAGATACACCTAAAATAATAACAAAAGATGCAGAGAAGGCAAATGATGCTAAAAGAAACTTTCTAGAATCACAAGAAGGCATTAGTCAGGATGGTCTCTCTGCCATTATTTAAATAAAAATTATAGTTCAAATATAAATATTTAACACAAACTATATTAACAGGCTTTTATTCCTGGATTATGTAACAGTAATTTGCATTATGATCATTATATTACTTTAGTTTATTTACTAAATATGTAGATATAGATTGAAAAATTCACTGTTCAGGATTGAAATATCACAATTTTAAAACCTGTTTTGAATTGTATGCATACCCAAAAAATTCAAGATAAACAGGCTAAACTGTACTATAATTATTTGGTATTACAGATTATATTCTTATTAAGTAAATTACAATACAATAAAATAAACAAATGAAATGATTGTAGTTATAATAAAAAATAAATTTGTTATGAAAAACTATAAAATGCAAAATATTTATAAAAAAAAAAAAGTAATTATATTAACATAGAAAAAAAAGCAAATTGTAATGTTTCATTCTATTTTCATTAGAATAAATGACCCCAGTGAAGAAAATTATCAGCTCTTAAAATTCTTAAATGAAATATTTGAATTATATAATACTACATTTACATTACAATACTACACTTAAAGAAATAAAAAGTTTTAAAAAAGACTTAAGGATTTGAACCAATGTATGCAGTTTAAATCACTGGTATTTAATTTACTTTCTACTTACATACACTTAAATTTTAAGCCATTAATTATTTTATTTGTACATAAAATATAAAGACTTAGAAATAGAACATTATATTATTTTCCTTTTTAAGGTAGAGAAATAGAATATATTTTTATTTCAAATGTTAATATTTTATACACAAATGTATGTACAGTGCACAATGCTGATACATAAAATTAGTTTTGAAGAAAGAAAATTAAAATTAATAAACATAGAAAGTTATTTTGGATGTCTGTTGTAACGTATCCGGTTCCTGTTTCAGGTGACACACGGAAGAATCAGGTGTATCTTGAATAATGAATTTATTTACACTTCTGCAATATACATCTTTTCACCACTATAAAAAAACAATTTCTAATCACAAGTAAGTGATAAGTACATATAGGCCTCAGTAGAGACGGGTACCTAAACTAAATTCAGTCTCTGCCAAAATATGGGTGATTAGACGGAAGAACAATTCATAGCTCTCTCGAAAGTTCTCTGAAGTACAGGTAGGAGATCTGACCATAGTTAGTTCTGAAGAACTGCAAACAATCCTGAAGAGGATTATATTAGAAAAGGAAAGAAACCCAAAGCACAGGGTATTGCTTCAATCTCAGCAAGAGATATATCCCAAGACGGGATTTCGCTAAATAAAACTCTCCGTTGGAGAGACTGGTCGAGGCAACCTCCGAGTTAGCCGATGCAGGCTACTCCTTAAAGCAAAGATCCCAAGGTGGGATTATAGCAAAAAAACTCCGGTAGAGAGACTGGTCAAGGCGACCTCTGAATTAGCTGGCTGCTAGCTAACTAAATTCTCTCAAAAAAAAAAAAAATCTTCTCTCGTTTCTTTCTAGGGAAGGGGCCTCTAAGAGAGGGGCATCACCCACAATTTCATTATTGGGTCACCTAGCAATGACCTCACCTTCGACCAACTGGATTGGTCCGGGTTAAGCAATCATCGGCCGCAAAGCCAGGGGCCCTGAAATTCTTAGAGGCTACATCTGAGTAGCAGAAAATCCTTTTTTGTTCCCCCGATCATTTTTTTGTCTGTCAGTGAAGGTGCCGTGTCGTCTGGTGTATTATTCCTTTACTACAGGGCACAGCAGTGTAGACATCGTGGTGCCGGGGAAAATAATCCTTTTGTATCCACACAAGTCCACCTCTCAAAGCAAAGTTCTTTGATGATGATACATCGCTAAATCATGCCGTTACACTGTCAACAAAAGACAGAACTTTTCTGACCAATAATGCTGTTTAATTCTAAAAGGAATAGTCTATGTGCTGAATTCCCATTTCTGTAGTACAGTGGTCTTTAGACTGCTCAACAGAACCCTAGGGTTCTATAAAATATCCTAAAAGGTCCTATAAACATAGTCATCAAAATGATGGAAATAATATAAATAAAAAAATGAAGTATCATCAATTGAAAAAACAAACCTGTAGTGCCCATGGCAATGCACTGCCTACTACATTGGTATGTCACTAGTAATAGGGATGGAGGAGCAGAACACTGTTCGAGTGTAAACTACAATTATGTGCATGTTCATTTGACCACTAGTAATATGTGAATGTGAGTATTTGTGCATGCTACGAAAAGTAGACATTTACACATGTTTACCATAGTTAAAATGTGTCTAAATTGCACTTTTAAATTTGGATTATTATTATTATTATTATTATAACAGAAATGCTCCAGGTAAGCCTTTTGTAATTTGCTCTCATTTAAAATTGTAAAATTTATATAACTTCAATAATCCCATTACAGATGGGCTTCTGGTTAAAAACTGGCAATTAAAAGGAAATGACAACATTGCAGCCAAAACTATGAAGGACAAAAGTGCCTCTAATTTCTCTTCTGAAATTGAAGAATATTTATCTAATGTGAAGAAGTGTAAATTATCAGAAGGCCATAGAAAAGTGAAAATATGATACAGACTATTTAGCATTTAGGCTAACTTAAACAGAAAATAAAGATTAAATTAATGAATTATGTGTTGAATGTGAACAAGTTGTTAGTAACAGTAGTTCAAATCCTTTCAAACTAAAATGATATTTTGAATAGAATCATTCATACTTATGCAATAAAACTATTGAATTCTTTCAATGAAAACATAAATACCAATAAGTAAAAACAAAGAGTTTTCCAAAGATATTTTTACTGATAATTAAGCTTGAGGCTTCTTTTTGAATTAGTTATCAAATTGCTTGGGGGGGGGGCAAAACATATTTTATTGCTGAAAAATTAATAAACCTTGTCTTATGGATACAATTTCTTACACTGGGAGATAATTTTACTAAAGGCATTAATAGTATCTAGCATAACCTAACTAGCATAATAAAATCTTGTTATGTGCAAAAGTGCAATGCTTATTGTGTGCTAAAATCCTAAATTCATTTTTCAAAATAAAAGATGAAATTAAAATTTTTTAAATAATGATTAAACATATATATGCTCAAAATTTAAATGGTGAAATATTTGGCAGACATATTTACAACTTTAAATTAATTTAATAAATCTCTTTTGGGCCTTAAAACAAATATTATTAAACTGGATGGTAAAATCAATGTTTTAATTTCAAAATTAGGTGTGATAATCTTATATGAAAAATAATAAGCAATGTTTTAAAATGATTACAATGTTCTAAGTTATTTTTAAATTGAAATTAGACTGAACAATGATGTTAAAGACATAATTCAGAGACTTATTTTGTAGTTAAAAACCAACATTAGAGATTACTTTCCTCAGCAAGAAGAGATTGAAGAGTATGAATTTTTAATCTAATCAAGATTAAAAATCCATTTCAAAATTTCAATAAAAATCAGAATTTACAACTGACACAGCAGAAATAACAAAGTGAACTAACTATCAACAGATTCTATGTTAAAAAGCAGATACAAAAGAGATCATTCTATTTTAATATTTTATACAGCATATCTGCATATTTTTGCAAAAGTTATAAAAGTCTTGATGCCGTAAATTACAATATATTTATGTGAAAAGTCATTTTTAGAATATGTCAGAATAAAAATAAAAAATGAAAATTTTATTTTTTCATATTAACTTTATTTTGTAATACATTTCAAAATCACTTTACAGTTACTAAATATAATGCAATAAAGTGATACCTGTTGTATAATTTAATATTAATAAAATACAGTCCCTGGAAAGCTTGATAAATGGTCACCCTAATTATTGACACAAGCATTATTATACAACTGTTAATATTATATATACTTCGAAATGAAATGGATTCAATAAGGATATTTAGATGACAAATAACTAATACTTTGTTATTTAATTATTTCTCATGTGATTTAAAGGTATTAACACATCAATATCTAGTCTTCATTTCTAAAAAAATTAAAAATAATTGTTATATTAGTTTAGATCTGGGCAATTCAATAGGCTAGAAAGTACCATGTGTTTCCGTGCATGTCAAGAATTTTTAGGGCTTTTTAAAGACCCACATATAGGTGGGGTCGGCTTATATATTGATATATGGAACAGATGTAATACATGTGTTTTTGGTGACCTTTTTTTAGTCATTAGCGACAAATAGTTACCAAATTGGGAAAATTAATGAAATGGTTAATATAAAAACAGTAAAGAATACAAAAAAACTGCATAATGGGGAAAAGTAAATTAAATAAATGAGTAAAAAAATTTAAAAATGATACTAAATACAAAAATTGAAAATTAAATTTAAAATGGCTCTTATCTGTGTTATAATCACTCAAAAACAACATTACTAGAATGATAACTGATTCTATATAAGCCAGAAGAAATCGATAAATTGCCAAACATAGCATTTTTTTTCTTTTTGCTTATATTGCTTAAATTTAGGAAAAAAGTCATTTTCATATAGGGTTACCAGAATTGAAACTTATCATTAGCATCAAAGTAAAAATACCATTGGCCGCATGGTGTAGTGCTACGATTATCAAACCTTGTGCCACAGCCAGCACCATATTATCGGCAGGGCATCCGGGGCACATGCCCAGGGCCAACTGATTTCAGGAACCCAAAAATTTTTAGACCCAGAGGTAATTTTGAAACAAATTTTGTAGATTTAAAAATTTCCTGTTTTTATTCTATATACAAAATATGTGAGCTAAAATTTTGTAAGATTTTCATTATTTCACAAATTAAAGCAAGTATAAATACCCATACATTTGTCAGTCATGGGTTTGCACTTAAAAACTAAAGGCAAGAATGCAGGTCATTTTGCAAATGAAATCCACCAATAAGATGGCTACATTTTGAGAACTTTTCTTAAAAATGTTCACAATCGCAAAATCAAGATTTCTGATTGGTTGATTCCATTTGCAAAATGTTTGGAATATGACCTGCATAATAGCATACCTTTACAACCCTATGGTCAAATAAAATAATGCTTGTTCCATTAAGCAAATCTTTCAGCTATACATTAATAAAATGTAATAATAATCTACAAGGGCCCAAAATCTTCACAATCAGGTCCTGGCCACAACAGTAATCTAAATAGTGTAAAATTATGAAATTAAGACAGAATAAAGCTAATAAAATTTAAAATGTAATTGTTTTTCTTTACCACTTTTGAAATGTGCTAAGAGATGTTCTTGTATTTGTCTCGAGGTACAACATATCCTCTACCTCTGTAATTAAATTAGATGCCGTGGAGAAAAAGTTTTGAGAACTGTTGGTCTAGCATTCAAATTTAAAGCAATTTCATTGAAAAATACTTCCCCCGTAATACTTGCTTGGTGACATATCTGAATATTCTAGAAATTGATTTTTTGCTTCGGCTTATGTACAGGTTTTGAACTTTGAGTAAATTTTTTAAGGACACATATAATAAAATTCATTTTCCACTAATAAATGAAGTTCTTAGCTTCCCAAAATGTAATTTTAAAGATACAGGATGATTTTAAATCAAACTTAATACTGAAATCAAATGATGAATCTGAGATAATACAAAAGATTTTTGAACATTTCATGGTTATGAGTTAATTACAACATGATTTCTATCATATAGAAATAAAATAACATTTAGCATGAACTATATACACATGTATGTATATAAAATATTGCTTCTCAGATAGTATTAATATTAATATTTAAGATGTACTAACTCAGAAAATCTAAGTCAGTACTCATGTACATTTCATATCAAGATTATAAATTTTGAAATTAAAGTCTTTTTAGTAATGAGTATAATTAACCTACTAAAAACTTGATTTAGATATAAAGCTGGTATTACGTATAAAGCTGAATGAATAAGCCAAAATTGAAAACAAAAGTTCTAACATTACACAAGTCCATTATAAGTAAACTGTATAAAGATGAGTATACATGCACTCGTTTACAAACTACACTTTATAAGCATTATTCATAATTTTATAAACAACAGAACAAAATAAATTTTAAGTTATAAGAACTAAAGATAAAAGTATGCAACTAAACTTCATGCATTCCACTGCTCCATTTGGTCTTCAGAAAAATAACTTCTTTAAAAAAATACAGGCTTCAAGTTTAAAAATACATGCTTATGGGGCATGCATAACAGCTATTTAAAAACACACCAATGATTAGTAAGTTAGACTTACTTTCAACTCACAAGACCATTTTGATCCATTTAGATTACTTGAAACTACACCCTAAAACAAAATAACGCACAAAACCAGACAACAATAAAAATCTCAATAATTCGAATGTCCACCAAGTATGTTTAAAGCTACAATTATATAACAAAATTTTAATTAAAAAAATGTGATGTACAATTTTATTTCACTTCGGTTTTTTCAAAAATTGATAAAATGTATTTCTGATTACAAAGAGTATAATTATATATCTATGTATGTCAGCCAATTGTAGGATTTGAATTTCTAATGAAAAATTACAAAAAGTATCCCACAATATGGAAATTCTATGACTTTTATTAATAAAAAATGCTGATGCAAACGGGAATACGCCCGTCAAAACTTTACGTAAATCCCGAAAAAAATTTAACAAAATAATAAAAAGTTATAATTTTTCTTTCAATTAAATTCTCTGACTGACTATTCAGTGGTTAAACGAAAATTTGGAAATAAACATTATGGTGAAGGGAAAATTAAAATCGATCTTTAACAAGAACAAAAAATTAATTAACAAAATACCAAATTAATAGAATAATCATGCAAATTGAGACGGATTTTAAATTAATAGGAGATTATTACCTTAGGAGTCCTTATCAAATCCATTATTAATCAGAAAAAAACTGCTTTAAAATATTTATTAATTAATATTTACAGAATGTGCTTAAACCAGGCGATGCAAAGAGGCCTGTTAAAGTTACATACAAATCTGCATTTGAACCTCATACTTTTACATATCCAAATCAAAATTAAAAGGAAAATTTAAAACCCTGAAAACAAATTATCTCCTGAATCCTCGCGATCAGTCAACAAATATCTCCCATCTTTCTACGTTTCCAGATTCATCTTGAACAAGAGTACACCTCCAATAAAAAAAATAATAATAAAAATAAAATAAAATAAAATGATTTCTCGTCATTTTGAGGGAAAGTAAGGGAATATAATATTGCCTTAATAACAAAATTAGTTGCTTACAAAAATTAAATATTCTATTCTTTAACAAGATCTCTTTTCAATAATCCAACTCTGACTATTTGGAAGGCCACAATTTTACGTTTAAAATTGTTACTTCTACTTCAAATCATTATTAAATTTTATGTGCAGATTCAAATACGTAGCGTAAACATTGAAGGGTGAGCCACACTTTTCATCTTTGTTTACGTTTGTTATCGCCTTAAATATATTAATATTAATAACAAATCATCTTGATCGTAAGCATATAGTATTTTTGAATTACTATTTAAATTTTCTTTACTATTTTTTTCTTTTTAAAACAAGTGTACACAGTTTGTTTTTGCGATTTATTTAAAATTATGATTATTAATATTTAATATTATTTAGATTTAAAGAAATACATGATTTCAGGAGCGGTTTTTGTTTTCATTCTATATCCTTTTTCATTAACCACGTAAAACCATAAAATGTTTCTGTGTTAGCAATACTTAATGTTTTTATATTTTAGTATCCTAATCATCATTTTATTCCCCTTCACTCTCAATCTTTGAATAGACTATTAAATATTTATTAAAGTTGCTTCAGTAGATATATTAAATAACAATTTTTTTAATTATTGTGCTGTATTTTTATTTCTATGCATTATACCTGTGTAGCATATTTTGTTACTTATCTTTTGATTCTCACAAGGCTCGAAATTATAAAATGTTTCCTTTTTAATTAACGTTCTTTTATTTTCTGTATACTCTCCCACTAATAACCTTCAGTAATATTTTGAGAGAGCTTTAAATTGGGAGTTTTTTTAGCATATTAAAGCATATGAACACCAAAATTTTGTGTTATTAAAAGGGATAATACAATTAAGCTATAATATTATGTATAATACTTTTATAAGTCTGATTCTATTAGTATTATATATTATTCCAATAATATACTTTTAATACTTTTTGCAAAAAAACATTTATCTAAAATTTAATAGAAGCTAACTTTTTAAACTGTATTTAAAGGTTTAAAAAAATTAGTGTTTAAAATTAAAAGATATTCTATCTACCCAACAAAAGTTGCCGTTCTGAAGGCAATACATAAACTCTCTAATTAGCCATATAAATTAGTAAGATTTATAAATTTTTATACAAAATAATAGTAGTGAATATACTTCATTATAAGTAATGTAATTTTTTATTTTATTTGTATGTGCCTCAGAGTTCACTAAAGCAGGCTGAAACCGGGAAAAAGTTTTCTTTCTATCTTATTTTTTTAAGCAAACTTATTTGAAAGAAACCACATTCTGCTAAAGTATCTATTTTCGGAATAGAATTTAATGCAATGCGTTGATAACTTTTAAATCAGAGGTCAAACTATGTCGATAAAAATTATTTGTATCTGTAAAATACTCTCCAAAAGTACAAATTAAAAAAAAAAAAAAAAAATGTCATCGAAACTCAAGCTATCAACAAGGACTGAATTTCGATAGCATATTTTTGGTACAATTTTGTATTATTAAATAATTTCTTAGCCAGGGATCTGCCTAGACAAAATTAATGTTCATTAATGGACCTTTCAGAAAATATTTTATTGTAAAAATAGACAATTTAAAAAATATACTTTAAAAATGAGCCCTTAACATTATTTTCATTTTCAACAGACCTCTATACAGAACGATATTTCAGTGTTTTCAACAAATGTCTTACAAAATATTTCCCATGAATTTTTCAAAAATCTATATTGTCTTAAAAGTTAAACTTTGCCAAAGCAAGTGAACCCTCTGTAAAACAAAAAAGGATTTAATGTAATTTGTAATGTTTTTATTATTAAATATATGTTTATATGTGCATATACATAGCTTTTTTAAATAAGACTTAGACCCTAGAATTGAACTTAAATTTAGTGCTAATTTGGTATTCTTAAATTCGTATATTTTTTTTGCAAAAAATGGATCCTTCTTTCACTAATTCACAAAAAAGGACAGTTGCTGAAAGAGCCAGGTTTAATACTAATTCAAAAATTAGAAAATGAGTAGATTTTTCACAATTTCACTTAAACATAGCCCTGTCTGAAAGTTCTGGACAGATCCCTGTTAAATATATACTGAGGACAGCATCTTTTATGCAATTAGAGTACTTTTTTCAATTAAAAATTTTATTTATATATGTGCACCTATATGTGTGTATATATGTATATATATATATATATATATATATATATATATATATATATATATATATATATATATACATATATACATATATTGGTTAATCAAAATTAACAAAAGTTGTTGTTCAATATATTTCATTGCAGTTTGTTGTAAAAATGGCCTTCTGGCTGCATCTTGGTTAACCCATATTGTACCACACCAACTGAATATTTCTGTAAGTTAATAAAACTTCATCCATATCATTAATATGGTGTAATTAAGCATATAAAACCAAAATTTTGAAAAAATGTTTTCAATTTTTTAAGTAATTAGCTGTCCTATAAATAGGACAACGGTCCAATACACTACTAAAATTTAACAAATATCACTTTCATCTCATTAGGCTGATTCATAGGTGAAAATTGTAGAAATAGTAAATGTAAAGTCCAACATTACATTTTAAGCAGACTGTTGTTGGTTTTTTCTTACAGTTTATGAACTATGATCTTTGATAAGGGATAGTAAAAAAAAGGATATTCATTGTACGATGCTAACATACATAATTTATATCCAAATTTTAAAGGTTTATTTTTCATGAAAATCTTGTAAATGTGCCTTCCTAATCTTACCATTCTTACCATTATCTTACCATTCTTTCATCGATGGTGATATTTTCAGAAAATATACCAAACTTCTTCAAGGTTATGTTGATTTTGTCATAAAGAGGTCGAATTTTATAATAACGATCGTATGGATCAATTGAAGAATTATCGTTAAATTGAATAAAGGGCTTGGTGTCATTATACCGTTTTCTGGACATAGCGTTACTCACTAATGTAGGTCCAGTGTCTGGAGCATTTTCCCAGTACATTTTTTCGCGTGGTAACTAATATTACCTACTAAATAAATTGACACATAGAAACTGCGTGAGTTCTGTTTTTGTAATGCTCAAAGAATGTGTTTTTTGGGGAGGAGGGGGAGCTGCATACTGATTTGTTTCTGTTTCACTAACAGATATTATGCCATGAACCATCATGTGGAAGATTTCAACTGAAGTTTTTCCTGCAACCACGCTTATAATTTCATAATCTTGTGTTGAAATTGAATCACTTAATAAATCAAATTTTGGTTGACGTTTTACCCACTGGGTTTTTTTTTTTTGGGGGGGGGGAAGATGACATTCTTTATAGTTATTTGATAAAATTTCAATACCAGCGGTATCTTAAATTTTTAGCCCATCATGCATTCCTGGCTTTTCACATTTTGTGGCTGAATCATCTATTTCTTCTTCATCACTAACAGAGTCTGGATTAGCAGGAACAATACCAATTTCAGGATCATCAATTCCTCATCACTTAAAGAACTCATATATTCGAGAGCGTCTTGGTCTGTTAAAAATTTGCTTGGCATTTTTACAGAAGTAAAATGCAGAGTAAAATATCTAAATTCTTAGCAGAAAAGAAATAGAGCTGCATGCAGCACTAAACACTAAACAAATTTCAACCAAGCATGAGAGTAAGAGATTAAGTTTATCTTACAATCTCCAGTTTTCCTGATTACAATAGACATATGTTTCCCCTTGTTGTGTCCAGGTGTGCGAACAGGTGTTTGAACTGGTTTTCATTGAAGGATAAGAAAAGAATGTGCGCTATGAATGCAATAATGAATTCGTGGAAAAATAATCGGGATTGGACCGTTGTCCTATATTTAGGACACCTTTTTTATATTTACAAAATACACGTGTAAAATATATTTTTGAACAAAAACGCTCAGCTACAATATTAGTACTGTTTATAAACTGCAAGTAACCTCCACAACGTGTGAAAATAATAATAATAATGAATATAAAATTAAAGATTAAAAAATCACAATTTTTAAGGGGTTGCTGAAAATAGATTTTACAATTCAATATAATTATATTTCTCACTTTTCTTTTACTATTATGCTAAAGTATGTCTATTTTAAAGGTGTTAAAATAAAATCCACTGAGGAAATATTTATAACTTTGTTATTAAATGGAATTACATTTGCTGTCCTATTTATAGGACAGCGGTCCAATATGGGTTAATGCAGCTATAGATCTGATGTTAAATAAAAGTTTATCATCATTTGAGATTCTCCCAATGTCTAAACTGGCCAAATTTTTTTTATAACCTCTTTTTTTTTTTAATTAATAATGTGGAGACACTTACTTAGTAAATACTCACCCTTAGTGTGTCTGTGTTACTTTTAGGGCTAAAATAAAAAAACTGTTTTTATATAGTGATACCTATAAGATTTTTATGCAATTTTTATCTAATAAAATACATGTAATAATTTAAAAGAAATTAAAATTGTTCATCAAAATATGAAAAGTATAACTTTTTTTTTATATATAACATTAAAGACTTGTATTTGTAGTTGTGTAATCTGATAGGTGTAAAAATAGTGATAAATAACAATTACATATTTAATTTTTTGATTTTATCAAAAACGATCCATTTTTGTTCCATATTTAAATAGAAATTAAGATTTAAAAGATTCAGGGAAAAACTTAATTTGTTTTTAAACTCCATATAAATGTACGTTTAAATGTTATAACACACAATCTAAAATCATAAAGTCTCAATGTAAAAAAAAATTATGAAAAACACCAATGAACGTATATGAAATGTATATGTTGAGGAACTTTTGTATTATGAAACCTCAGTTGTTAATAAAAAAAATAATAATAATAATAATAATAAAACTAGGTGAATCAAGCATTTTCAAATTAAACCTGAGTTTTTTCAAACGTCATATGTGTGTCTATATACAAAATTTGCTTATTATTATAGTCTATAAATATCAATAAATACTGATAATGTTTTTAAAATTAACCTAATTTTTTAAATTTCAGACAAATGAGACTGTAGCATAATAATGTTATTTATCACATTTAAATAACATAATTATAGAATTGTTTGTATTGCTGGTAATTTAAAGTCCTTAATATTTTTTAATTATTTTGTAGTTATGCATATAAAAATTATTTTTATTAAATGTTTGAAATCTCAAAAATAGAATTAGAAATTGTTTGATTTCAGCTGATCTCTGTATTTGTTATCCTAAAAATTTAATAAGTTAGAGAAGAATCACATATAACAAGAATTATTGTATGAATTAACATTTGAGTAGAATTTGAGATAATAAATAATTAAATATTAACCAGTCTATCAAATTGATCATGATTATATAATTTCCTCTATTTTTTTAGATGTCCTCTCATGTTCTTAAACCTCCAAAATTAAGACGTTATCATATTTTGGAAAGTATCAGTTCAAAAACATTTATACCTCGAGAATATCAGGTAATTCTTTTAATATATTTTTTTATCACATTTTAATTTGACTTATTATTTTGTAGTATTCTGAAAAACAATTATAGATTTTCTTGTACAAAGTAAAAGAAGTGTTATCACAAAAAATAGGGTGTTCAGATTTCGATATAAATGTATGGTCTATTTTTAATGCCTATATTGATTAGATTTTACATGGCATCTGTACATGAGTACTTATGCATTTTTGCTTAAATCAAAAACAATTGGCCATAGAATGTTGAAATTTTATTATTTTCTTGTTCTGTGTCTCTATTTGCCGAACGATGGCCAATTGGTTAGGGTGCTGGCTTTCGGTACCGGAGTTCGTGGGTTCGAATCCCACTATGGCATGGATGTAGCCATTCCGAATCGGTTTTAAGCTGTAGGTCCCGGTTTCATTAGCCCTTGTGTTGCAAAAAGTAGACCATAGTACTCCAAACCAAACTAAACTGCCTCTCTATTTTTTATCTGAATCACAACATTATTTAATGAAAATTTTCAATATAATGGATATTAATGCTGCCAGGCATAGCTCCAAAACAATTAGCCATCAACAACTGAAATGTATACTTGTTTACCTCTAATTCTGATTGCAACTTGCACTCTATATAAGGACAAATCTCAATGTAAGGAATATTAACGTTACTAGTCTTGAGTTGTTACTGTTTTATTACTTCCTGCTACAGCATAGAGAACATCCTGAATTTCTGAATTTTCAGTTTATAATGAAATACCTCTTTAATGAAAAAATCTCAGTGTAATAGATATTAATGCTGACATTTGCTGTCACGTGGCAGTATATGAACTCTACTCAGACAACACCATTATCTGGACAAATAAAATAACTTTGAACTTTTATGGGAATATGCAGATAATAATTTTAGTGATGCACCCCTACAATCAAAATTTAAAAAAAAGTGTATAATGTAATAGACAGGGTTGGAAAAAAAATCATGATTTTTTTTTTTTTTTAATAAAAAAATAGATTTATTTGATTTATATCAGATTTTTTTTATTTAAATCAATTTTTTTTCTGAATACTAATTTTAATTGTTGTTTTTATGTTTTTTGCAATATACATAGAATAGTTTGTTATAAGAAGGAACATCTTATCTATGTAGTATATTCTGCACACTGATTACCTAAAATTAAATATATAAATTTTAATCTAAATACATTCCATTATTTTGTAATTTGATAGTGGAAACTAAATAAGGTGTAAATTTAAAGAACAAATTATATATTCTTTTAATGCAAACTATTTATTAAAAAAAAAAAAAAATCTCAATTATTTCAACATTTTTTAATCACCGAATTATGGATTTAATTGTATCAATAAAAACACTAGCTTTGATGCTTTATCCACTCCTAATTAGTTACGAAGGTTTGAATGAACAATACCAAAAGAAAAAAATTGTCTTTCCATTGCAGCAGATGAAGCTATGACTGTTGTTATTTGGTAGACAAACTGAATTTCAAGCTCTGTAATATTCTCTTTATCTCCCATTACATAAAAGTATTTCCACCAGTCTTAATCAATCAATGTACTACCCCTACTACATACTTTCTGATAACAACCCCTAAATTCTTGGAAAACATATGCTATCTATTTACACTTATTTGGTATTACTGTGCTGACTGATTCCCAATTCTCCTGGCCGAACGCTGGCCGATTGGTTAGGGCGTTGATCGTCGGTACCGGAGTTCGTGGGTTTGAATCCCACTATGGCATGAATGTTCGTAGCCGTTCGGAATCGGCTTTAAGCAGTAGGTCCCGGTCTCATTAGCCCTCGTGTGCAAAACAGTAGACCGTAGCGCTCCAAACCAAACCCAATTCTCCTGTCTTTAGAATACAGGTTTTAAAAGAAGTAAAAATGATTTTTAAAAAAATATCAACTGATTTGAATCAAGATTTAAATCATGCCAACCCTGGTAATAGATGTAATAGGGGTACAAGAAAATCATATGTGGTGTCCACATCAGATTTTTTTTTTTTTTTAATAAAGGTATTAAATATCACTGTAAAAAATTTACTTTTTTTGTTTGGTAAAACATATGTAAGGCTTAGAGAAGTGTTGAAACATTTAACAAAAGTCAAAATATTTTTTATTATGGTGTTATATTAGTTTTTATGGCTAGCTAAGCTTTAATGTATCCTTTACAATAAGGCTTATTTTCAATTTAAATACAAAGGCTTTTATTTAAATTTATATTTATTTTGAGTAAATATTAATAAAGTTGTGAATTAAAATACTAACAGTAAACATGAAAATTTTCTACATTCACTGTAATAAATATTTCTTGGAGTTTTAAATTCTTGTCTAGTATCTTATAGTATACTATGTTATTAATATTAAGATGTTCTAGTTTTTTTGTTTTGTTTTTTTTCTACTTAAACCTGTATTGATCAGTTATACAGGAGCCTAGCAAATAAAACTATAAAAATATCAAATTGACAAATCAAAATAGAGATATCTATTTTCTTTCTAGTTAAATTTATCCATATCTATAAAAATTGAAAAGTGTTAACATAAATAATTTTGTTTACAAACAATTCTGCTAAATACTTATCTTTAAATAAGCATCTTTATTGAATTTCATGCTTTTTGAAATAATACTGAAATTTTTTAAACTTTCATTTTTTTTCAAAAATTTAAGTATTTTTCTCACCCAAAAGTTTATATTTGAATCTTATATGTTATACTAAACAGGTTGAACTTCTTGACACTGCAAGAAAAAAAAATACTATAATATGTCTTGGTACCGGTACAGGAAAGACATTTGTAGCTGTGATGCTAATAAAAGAATTATCTCATCAAATTCGAAAACCACCTTCAGAAGGAGGAAAAAGAACAGTTTTCCTTGCACCAACAGGTAGTGTATTTTCTCCACTTTGTGATCTAATTCTTATTAGAAAATAATTTTTAATATTTATTAACGTTGTTTATTGTTAATTCACTATTTTAGAATTCATTAATGTTATAAATTTGAAAGTGTTTGTTAGACATTTTAAAATTTTCAAAGGTCTGTAAAATATTTTACCTTAAAAATTCAGAAATTTTCTCTTGCATCCTTTGCATTTTACTTGTCCTTAAATATAATTTTATTTAAAATCTATAAAATAGCTTTCTCATACAAAGATAGTAAAAATACTTTTTTAATCGAACATTACAATTGAAGTTATTTAAGTTAGTATTAAATTTCTTATAATTAATGTTATTCTATTTCTTTTCTTCATGTGTGCAATATTATTTTATATATGACAAATTATGTATTAAATGTATAAAGTTATTTTTTTAAATCTCTCTTCAACAAACTTATTTAACACTGTCATTCCTACCTGCCAGCTTGTATGGTTTACCTGCACATTGTATGGATTTTAGTCACATTTTAAGACTGTATATTTGTATGTGAACAACATCATATGGTTTAGTGTTAATTTTTAAAAAAAATTTTCAAAAAACTGAAAACTATATTTTTATTTTAAAATGTGACATAACTTCAAAAGTAATGTTGTATAATTTATTTATTATTTTATTTTATTATTATTATTTTGGCAAATAGAACACTATTTAAGCACTGCTTAATCATGTTAGATATATTTTTTTCAATTTATGGTATTTTTTCAATTTAAGGTTAAAAGGTACTAGAAATTAGATTGGTTGTGATAATTATTTACTAATTATTAAGTTCTAGAAATCAATTGGTGAAATTTAAATCTATGGATTTTTTTACAATGGATATTGAAACTAAGTGAAGATACATCTTTATTTTAGAATAGTTTTTCATTTTAAGAAATCATAAAAACCGCTTTATGCTCTCACTTGTAGATGTATATAGATATATATTTATTTATTTATACAGTTTATACAGTGACCTCTCACTATGCTTCTCAGTTTTCTGCCTCTGCCAAAGTCTTTTAGGAAATAATACTAAGCTTCTCTCAGTTATACACCTCTCTCACTTATCCAATGCCTTTTTTTTTTTTTTTTTTTTTTAAGAAATGTAATAACCTCTCATTTAAACGAGGGAATTTGTCAAACAAACTAAGAATTTCAGGATTTTACAAGTTCTTTTAGTTATGTTAATAATTTTTTATTTCTATCTATTGCTGAGAATAAATGGACTTATAAAGAGTGATATTCGTGTTCTTCTTGAAGAATTAAAAGGAGACGGAGACAATTTCAATTTCATCTTTTGCAACTTAGTTGTTATGTTTATTAATTATATTATTTTAATAATATTGTTCTATACTTTTCATATCTTCAAATTGATTTTTTAAAATTTTGTGCCAATTTAATATATGATATTGATATGTTAAACTTAGCTGTTCTGTGACTTTAACAGGATTTAAGGAACTTATTTTGTGAAAATAGTTGATCTCTCACTTAAATTACTTTTGTTTTTGGTTCTTTGACAGTCATACAAGAGGTCTTTGTATATACACACACACACACACATACATATATATATATATGTATATATATTCTAATTTATTATCTGTATTTATTTCAGTGCCCTTGGTGCGACAACAGGCAAAAGTAGTTTCAGATTGCACAGATTTAATTGTTGGACAATATTTTGGTAAGGATTTCAACTCTTGGACTAAAGATATTTGGCTTAAAGAGATAGAAAAACATCAAGTTCTTATAATGACTCCTGATATTTTAAAGATGATTCTTCTTCATGGGTTCATGCCACTTTCTACACTAAACCTGATTATTTTTGATGAGTGCCATAGAGCTGTGAAAAATCATGCATATTGTGAAATAATGAAATGTTTTGATGTGTGTGTCTTTGAATGCCAACCACGGATTCTAGGTCTTAGTGCTTCATTAATTAATAATAAGTGCCAACCACCTATGATTGAAAAGGAAATATTATGTTTAGAAAGAAATTTAAAATCTACTGTGGAAACTGCTAGTGAATTAACATCATTGAGCAAATATGGTTCAAAGCCAAAAGAGTACTTGGTTGAATATTGTACATTTATTGAAAATGAATCTACTGTGATTTCTATCATGTCAAATATAAATAATGCTATAGTATTTCTTAATAATGTCAATCTTAATTATGAGAGTTATGATTGTCTTTCCCATCCAAGTAAACAACCTCGGCGTTATTTAGTTGAATTAGCACATGTAATTGTTAATCTTGGATGTTGGTGTACATTAACTGCTGCTCAACTATTTATTGAAGAAATTGATTCTGTCCTGCAAAGTATGTTTTCTAATGCACATATACATTTTCTGGTTCTTACTAGGACTGTATTACTAATGGTTGAAAAACAATGCCAAAGGATATTAAATAAACATGAATTAGTACACAATTTGATTAACAGTTCACCTCCCAAATTAAAAGAATTGCTCAAAATTTTAGAAACCTTTAAGCCATTTTCTATTCCATCCATCGATAAAGAATCTAGTGATTTACCCAGCAGTACAAGTGATAAAGCAGAAGTTTGCAATATGCAACCAGCTAATGAGAATGAAAGCAATAACAGTGTACAAATTTCTACAGCAGATACCTGTCAAACTGATTCTACCATTGATTCTAAAAGTAGTAGACATGAAAAGAAAAATAAATATCCTACCTTATGCGATGACGGAAAAGCTCTTTGTGGTTTGATTTTTGTTCACCAACGTATTACTGCATATTGTTTAAGTGAGTGGTTAAGCACATTAAAGGAAACACATCCTGATTTCTCTTTCTTATCTCCTAGTTATATAATTGGTCATGGTAAAAGTAGCAGTGGTGTCAAATCCATTGTTATGGGGCTTCAGAAACAGGAAGAAGTCCTTCAGAAGTTTAGGACTAAAGTGTATAATCTTGTGGTGGCAACATCAGTTGTTGAAGAGGGCATGGACATTCCCAAATGTAATTTAGTCATACGATTTGATCCACCTGAAAATTTTAGAGCTTATGTCCAGTCTAAAGGGCGTGCTAGGGTGAATGATTCTTTGTATGTTTTAATGGTTAATTCAAAAGAGAAAGAATCATTTGTTGACAGGTTATGTGATTTCAAAACAGTTGAAGAGGTAAGATTAACAAAACTTATTCTGTATCACTAAAACAAGGATCTATTCATATAATTGATTACATTTTATAATATTAAAGTTTTTATGGTAAGGTGTAGGTATAATTTAAACTAGCATGTTTAAAAATATTTGAAAATATTTTAATAAGATTGACATCGCGTAATTTTTTTTCTTTTGGTTTAATTTGTTTATTAAGTCGGGGATGATTGTGCTCCAGGGGTACCCCAGAATTTTAGGTTTTTTTTCAATTACCCTTCTGGGTTAAAATTTTCCCAGTATTCATGTTAGTTTGTATTCAAAGAAGCAAAAGAAAAATTCAGATAAATTAAAAGGATTCTAGTCAAACTTTTGTTATTGCTAGTTTTGTGTTTCAGCTGCTGAAAACAAGTGTTCTACTTTAGTCAACATTTCTGGTCATCATGGGGGGTAGAAGGGATATGGTGATTTGCTGAGCTATGAGCTTTGACCTTCAAACAGATGTTGATTGATTTGCATAAGCATAACTTTGCGATGACACATTCTTATGACTCGTATGTGGGAGGGGGAAGAGTATTGAAGGCATATTTGAGTGGCCAGAAGAAAGAAATATTCAATTAGAAGGAAAAGTTTTCTGAATATATAGGGGTGGGATTGGCTAATTTCACAAATATAAAGAGTAAATGTAAGCAGAAACGTAAACAAAACTAATGACTTAAAAGAGAGAGTTAAAAAATTTATATTATTATGATACAATACTCATTTTAATTTTGGGTTTGTTTCGGTTTTGGGTACTACAGTCTATTTCTTCCCCTCCAAACTCCAGACAAGGGCTAATTAAACCAGCATTCATTCTGCTGTTTGATACTGAAGTTTGTGGGCTAGTATCGATGTTTGCAGCATTTGAAATGGGCTTTAATAGTAAGCTCTAGTCTCATTAGCCCGTCTATAGCTAAAAATACACCATAGAGCTCCAAACCAAATCAAACAGCTACAATAGGATGTTAACTGAATTGGTAAAGATGCTACCATGAGTTTAAATCTTGCTAAGGACATAGTTATTTGTAGATCTTCAGAATTGGCTTTTATTAGTATATTCTGATGTCTTTAACCATTGTGCAACATAAAAATAGATCCTAGTGCTTCAAAACCAAATGAGTTATAAATCTCTAAATCCAAAGGGAATCTAATCCCCCCTACTTCAGATACTGAAAGGAAGTGCATCCTATTGATTAACACCCAGAAATTTTATGTAAAAATATTTTTTAATTGTCCACATTTAAAAAAAATAGTCTTGGGGTATATGTTATTTAAATTCTAATTGTTTTAAATGTTAATTAAAATAAAATATAACAAATTATTTTAACTTCACAAATTAAATTCTGCAGTCATAATTTAAAAATTTGTTTTTAGAAATGCCTTTTAAAAATTTCCTATCAAATGTGTTTTGAAATTTTATGGATTATTTATTTATTATTATTTTTTAATTAGGATATTGAAAGAATTTCTAATTTGAATCTATTTTTAACATTTTTTGATTAGGAGACTTGAGTACTTGTTTATATCAATAAAAAAAATTTAGTTTCTTGTATATATCATATTTAGGTACTTGTTTTGCATTATATGAATTAAAATAACATATTTTTAGTAGTTCTTTCCTTTCCTTTTTATTTCTCTCTTTTCTTCATTTGCCTCCTTTTTTACCTTGTTTTTCTCAAACATTTTACTTGTGTGCCTGGTAATAGTTTTATCTAGCACTTGTTGTACCAGAAAAAAGATTTATCATAAATAGAATGTATTTGATATTCAAGATTTAAAAATCCAGTTTTATGAAGGCTAATTTGTATAACATCTAAGAATAAGATTCATAAAAAAAAAAAAAAGCTTGGTAAGTTTTTTATTTTAATTGTTAAATTTAAAGCAGTCACTGCTTGAAATTTACTAACAATTTATTGAATCAAATATTAGTAACATGCTAGTTAATGGCATATAACAAATAAAAGATTTGTTGTATATTATTCACTTTTTTTAGTTCAGGGTTTTTGATTACACATGATATATATATATATCAAGGTTTTTTTTACTTAGAGGCACAATCACCCCTGTTAAATTCATTGTAATATTTTTACTTTAGTTGAACTGTAACTTATAATTTTAGGAGTTGAACCTTGATTTTATTGTAAATAGCAAAGTTGTTATTGTCAAAAATAAATGAATAAATAAAATTTGGTTTTTGATTAAACACAAAAATTTGATAAATATTTTTATTTTGTTAGGAAAACAATATTTTATTATTTATGTTACAGTAGAATCTTGATTAACTAGGATTGTAAAGAAATATGCCTTGTCCCAAATAATCAGATTTATGCAAAATTTGATAAAAAATAATTGAAAATGTAAAATTATTATACAATTAGACACTAATAATTCAATTAATACCAGAGAAAGGAAATGAAACAAATTTTAATGTTTAGATTTATAATTTGTACAATAGAAGAAAATAGAAATGTTTTGTACTTCAGTGTTTCGTGGAGAATGAAATGAAGTGTGATTTGGTTTTTTATTTTCTTTTCAAAAAATTTTGTAATTAATATTTCTTAACATTTTTTCAGCAGCTTTGCAGTCATCTTCTTCCTCTAAGCAATTAAGTGTACTAATGCAACAATGGGATTTAACTTTTTTTATGAGCTACAAGATTTTTTTCATCACTTTTAGCACATTTTATAAAATTCCTAGTTTTTCCAAACTATATGAAACACATTGCACAATATCATTGTCAGTAATATTCCAGTTTTTAATCTTTTTTTTATCCATTGTGTATTGTTTCCAAGGGCAGCTTGTTTATAAACACAGCAGAACTCAGCAACCCTATATTTGTTGATACAAATATATTTATTAATTTATTATATTTGCTTAAAGTCACTGATTTTATCATCAATAATTAAATACATCTTGTAAAAATACATACTACACTTGAGCAAGTATCATTAGACAGTAAAACAGATAAACAGTTCACTAGCTGCTGTGTTAGATATGCAGCACTGTGTTTATCATAGCAGTGTTTCGTACATATATCAATGCATATGCAACCATTTTCAGTTGCAGTATGATGCTAAAGTGACATTTATTTTAAGCAGTTCTTTGGTTCAGTTTGTAGCTTGTCCATAGTATTTACTGTCATTTTAAATTTTTTTGTCATACTATAGGGATACAAAAGTCTTTGTAGCTTTTATTACCTTTATATCAAAATCTGAAAGTTATTTTTCAGTGTGAAAAAGAATAAATAATTTCCTAGAATCCATATATATCAAGCTATTCTAAATGCACTTGCAGTAATTTCAACTAAAAAATAAAAAATAAAAAAAAAAGTGCTTAGCAGTCACACAGACGCAAAAAAAAATTTTATTGACCTTTTTGCTAAAAACAAAAGAGTGGTTTTTAGTTTTGAATGAGCTATACCAAGATATAAATTTTTGGCTAATAAAAAAAAAATATTTTCGTATTTATTTGTTTAAATATGTCAAACACACATTTTTAATGTATTAGTTGATTTCTAGAATTACACTACCCCTGCAATTTTAAGTCACAAACCACTGATCCAATTAATCAAGAGTCCACTGTATATTCTTTCTGTTAACTTTTTAAAAGCTAATTCTTTAAACTTTCCTCTTTTTTTTTTCTGGTCAATTTTTAATGGGTAAAAAAATTAGATCTGGTTCTTAAATATATTTAAAGTAATCTAATGAAAAATGAAAGTATGTAATATTTTAGCTATTACTTCAAAAATGTCACAAAGCTGATAGAGACATGGAAGATCCTGTGCTTGAAAAGAATGTTGATGACCTTATTGAACCATATATGCCTGTGAAAGAAGATGGATGTGCAAGAGTCACTTTAACATCTGCAATTGCCTTAGTAAACAGGTTCATAACAATCTCTGTCTTTCTCTACCTGGTTTATTTACATTCTTTCAAGTATTTATACTAGCATTTTTATTTTTTTTTTTTATAGTTCACTCTAAAGTTACTACAAAAATATTATAAAGATATATTTTAAAAATTTATAGTGTATAAATTTACCTTATGCTTCTAAAAAATAATCTGTAGGTTAGGTTATACTTTTAATGAATAGAAATTTTATAAAAGTAAAACTCAGAAAGCATTTTAGTTTGTTACATATATTTTTTTTTAAGTTTTACAGTACTAATATAAGTTTTTCTAATATTCTTTAATATAAGAAAATTTGCTATATAGTGTATTAAAAGTCTTGTTGTGCTTCATAAGTATTGAGTTTGAGACGTTAAAACATTTACACTTTTTTAATTTAAGATAACTGATAAGCATTGAATAAAATATTCGTTAGTCATTCCTTTTAAACTTTACTTTTTTTTTTTTTTTTTTGTCTGTGTGTGTGTGTGTGAAACAATTGACAGCTATATATATTCTTGTATGAAATTATTCTTTTAAATTATTTAAATTTAAAGCTAATGTTTATTTGTCATTTAATATTGAAATTTTAGTTTTTTGGTTGTATCCATTTTTAATATTCTTTGATCAGCTGTTTATAATGTTATTTTTATTAATTTATAAATTTCTAAGGCTAATTACTTTAAAAGATTAGCATATTTATCCTATGTTGATATTTTACAGTTAGTGATTTAAGTACATTGTAGTGTAATTAAAATTTTAGTAATTTGGTTTTACTCTCTTTTAATATTCTTTGATCAGACTGTTAATAGTTATTTTTATTAATGTTTGTGAATTAAAAATTATTTTGTTTGTGGAAAGAAATTCTGCTTGTCTGAATCAGTCAATAAGGCAATATTCATAAACTATTTTTCTAACTAAAGTAAGAAATCAGTTAAGCGATTGAAAGCTTATATATATATATATATATATATATATATATATATATATATATATATGTACTGCAAATATGTAATTATATTTAAATATGAGTACAGTAGAACTTCAATTATCTGTACAGACGATTATCCAGATTATTTTGAAATCCTCCAAACAAACATCAAGCATATGCAAGACTTGTCTGTAATAAAGCAAGCAGAAACAATGAACAACTGATTAAGAGTGATATGTTCAAGGAGAGATATTTAATTATAAAATGCAGAAGTACAAAATGTAAACAACGTTTTTATAGTATGTAAAATAATGGTATTTTAGAAAAAAAAAAAAGCTCTTTTTTTTGTATTATCCAATTATATAGATATTTGATAATCTGGATCAAGTTTGATTCCAATTACTTGACTTAACTTTGAGTTCTACTGCATTTCCATACCATGTTTTCATATTATTAGACAATAATTTGACAGACTTAATTGTGCTTTTTATTGTACAATTTTCAGATTATCTTTATTTTCTCTCAATTATGTCAAGTACTTTCTTTATATAACTTAAGTACTGTGTAATAAAGCTTTTTAATTTTATATTTTTTATAAGTATTATTTTATTACTATTAATTCACTAAAAATTAAAGCTGTAGTTTGTGTCTGTATTAGTATTATTATAGATTTTCTCTTTAGGTATTGTGCCAAACTTCCAAGTGATACTTTTACAAGGTTAACTCCTAAATGGAAAATTATTGAAAGTAGTAATAAGCAACCTACTGTTTTTCAATGCATTTTAAAGCTACCTATTAACTCTCCTGTCAAGAAACCTATTGAAGTAAGTCATATTTAGAAATATAATGTGAAATTTTGTATAGATTATTTAAGTAATAGACTAATCTAAAAATGTTCAAAGCTGAAATTATTAGATTTTATTCTGATGGTATAGGTTAGCTTTCAAAATTATTTTCTCAAAAATCGTACAATTTTCAACTATACAGAAGTTTATAATTTTTCAGGATACTAAAAAAAATTCATTCACTTTTTAATATTTAGATTTCATTATTAGATGTTAGTAGTAATTATCTTTGCATTGGAATTAGATAAACAGGGGACATTTTCCCTTAGTAATGTATATGTATATAATGAAAGTTTTTCCCCCCTCAGTAAGTTTATTAATGATATAATATATTATGTAGGAGAAAATGTTCAAAAAGAATATAATTTTCTGTGCGAGATATTAATTTAAATGTACTTGCACTGGTCTTTTTTATTTTATGGAGAATTATGTCATTACTCATATATAATTTATAGATATGTTAAAAGGTTTTCTAATTTTAATTTTAGTACTTTATATTTCTCTGTAATATTTTAGAAAGTATAAGAACTATTGTGTGTTCTTTATAGCTTTGACGTAACCTTTAGTATGTCAAAATGAATTTCCTACAACTGTGTTGTTCTTGTCTATCAAATAAAAATGTTGATTCTTATTAGTTACTGGATAACTGGAACTTTTTTTTTCATAAATTAGTCCATTATATCCAAATTATATTCATAAATAGTTTCTTCTGAAAGTAAATATAAACTATCCATTTGTCTGCTTATTTTACTGAAGTAAATGTTCATTCTGCTTTGAAATTCTTTCCAGTTAGTCATTTTGAAGTGATTTAATCAACTGATACAAATCAGTTTTAAGAACTTCAGTTTTTAAAGTTTTATGATATAAATTAAATTTTTAGTTTAATATTTTTCATATGTTGGTAATTGTAATTTTGTACCACAAAGGAAGGTAAAATAATTCTCCTTAAAAGCTCATATATCTAAAATTGACTGAAACCTGGTTTAAATTTTATTTATCATGATTTTGTGTGGTAATGCAACTGTATATTTTTCAGGGCCCTTGGATGAAAAGTAAGCAGCTTGCTAAAATGGCAGCTGCTTTGAAAACATGCGAAGAATTACATAAAGCTGGTAAATTCATTTATAACTCTGTTTAACTTAGTCGTAATTATATTTATACACTAGTATCCAATACTGGGAGTTTTTTGTGTGAATAGTTAAATTTCTATATAAAATTTCAAAGTTTTTCATTTTTAGGGGAATTAGATGACAATCTTTTACCAACTGGTAAAGAAGCAGTAAAGTCTGAAGATCTTATAGACGATTTTGAAGATTTTAAAAAAGAAGAAGATGCAAAGAAAGGCCCAGCTCGTCCTGGCACTACTAAAAGAAGGCTTTATTATTTTAAAAGAGTATGTATTTATGGAATTCATTTAATGTTATTTTTTAGGAGGAAATATCCATTAACCAAAGATGAAAAATTATTTATGCAGTTATGATGAATCATATTAGTCTAATAGATAGGAATCACAATTATTTACCTTAAATACAATTGTATCCTATACATGAAAGATTTTAAAAGCTACTTTGATTATACTAATTTATACAATTCATTTGTAGAAAAATTGCTTTGTTTAGTTGAGAAAAAAATAAAATGTTTGGTGTTTTTTAACTGCTGTTGTGTTGTGCCATTCGACACTAGGTGTGGTATACTAAATAAAATCTAAAACTTTGGCTAGTTTAAGTCACAGGGTAAAATATCATATGTTTAGTGAATTAGCCATTATAATTAAATCTACTAAAGAAACAAACATTTTAAAACTATATTTTATTGAAGACTTTAACACAAAATTAAACAAATAAAAAGCAACATTTACAAAAGAAAACAATTTAACAGTAGACATTTTTTTTATTTTGACAGGATCATCTGTCTTTATAAATAAAGCATCATGTATCATGATAAAAACATCCTCTGAAAAATTAATTGTGATTCTCTGCCTTCTTTTTGGTGGAAAATATAATATCATTTCTAACAAGTGGATTTGAAGCTTTAAATATTTTTAAGAGTAATTTTTTGTATGAGATGAACAATCAACTGTCAATACTTACTGGGTTGTTGGTTTTATTGATATGACAAAGGTTTGCAATGAGAAAAACACTACAATTATGTAGTGTATATGAAAGAAATGTAAAAATGAAACAGATGAAAGGTATATCAGTAGCTATCTGTTATATCCAACTGAATTTTAGCTGTTTACCAACTATGGTACTCCTCTATAAGCTAAAGATTTGGTCATTAAATTGAATATCCAGATAATGGAAATTTTGGCTTTCAATCAAAAATTTTAATGAATTTTGAATTTTTTAAACTTTTAAATTTAAAATAAAATTGGCTGGAAGATACTTGAAAAATAGAAAAACTTTACAGGGTATTTACTTTTTTTTTTTTTTTACTTTAAGTGTAACAATGCATTATTGTAAACATTCTGAATTTTACATTTACTGCTTGAAAATAAAAAGACTTAGATTTATGCTTTTTAAAAAAAATTAAAAATTTACATTTTGGACCAAAAAAAAAAAAAAATAGAAAAATCAAACTTTAGAATAATTTATAAATGTTTTTCAGTATGTCTAAATATTGAAGTTTCAAATTTGTAAAATAAAGTAAGTTTCTTGCAATGCATATTAATATATATTTTGAAACTCATTTACCCATAACTTTATACATATATTGCTTCCAAGTAAAGGTTACACAAAGAAAACTTGTTTTTTAAGAATTTAAAAAATTTGCAAGCTTTCATTCAATTTGATTTAATAATCAAATTAGAATATATTTAATTTTGATTTAATAATCAAATTAGAATAATCAAATTAGGCTTAGAATTTTTTATGCTTACACTAAGGTTAATTCAATTATTACTTCATTAGCAAATATCCTTGCTAATATATGCAAATATCTGCACATATCAAGTGATTGCGTAGGGAAGACCTTGCAAACCAAGAATCAGAAAAATGAAGAGGATAAACAGCATTGCAAAAAATTTAAAAATTAAATTATAAAATTTATATTTATTAATAACTTTGATACATATCATAAAATTTATATTTATTAATACTTACTCATTAATTTTTAAATTGGAATGCGATCAATTTCTCCATCTGCAAGATCTGTGGTCGTCATGTGATTTCCTATCAGTTTTCTTATGACAGTTTTTTCTTAGTTACTTATTTGACAAATAATCTTTCGTATACTTAAAAGGTTTAAAGTCAGCTGCTCTTTCCTAATAGCTAACAGTCATGCAGATTTTAATTAAACGAAGCATGGAGGATGGGGGTTAGTAGATATTTCAGTTATGGAAGTTTAATTTTCCTTGCATTCAATGTAATAGAAAAATAGTCAAACTTTCTTCTTTCCCAGGCAATGTTGGGTATAATCAGCTAGTATATATATATATATATATATATATATATATATATATATATATATATATATATATATATATATATATATATATATATATATATATAATGACTGATATGTATATATCAGTCATTTTTTAAACCCTCAGAAAGTACTGTTTATAATGTTTTTATTCACAATTTATTTATAGTTTAATCACTCAAACTTTAAATGTGCATTTTTCAAAATTAGTTTTCGTCATGTAGATTTATTTTATATTAATTTTTAGGCATTTCAAAAAACTTAATTCTGAAATTTATTGAATATTGGGCATGCCTTGTCTGGTTCATAATCATTAAAATATGTTCCTCAGGAAATAGGGTTTATGTCATGTATTTCAAGTAGGTCCTTATAAAAAGTTATTTTGATCCTTAGAAAGTCCTTAAAAAGTCCTAAATTTTTGTTATGGAAAAAGAGTGGGAACCCTGACTTTTGATACATATCATTATATTAGGTGAGCCACAATATTTTTAAGCCTTCAATTTTACATTTTAGCTTTAAAGCATGAAAATAATATATTAAATACTTATGCCTTCAGATCCTGAAGTTTCTAAAATAAATAGTTTCTGCCTTGGTGGAAGTTCTATAAAGGCATACATATTTTTTTAATGACTGTTTAACTTTATTTTGAAATGACTAAATAAGTAAAATTAAATTTCTATTAATTATGGTTGTCCCAATATCTGTCTTTTTAGGTTGCAGATGCACTTAAAAGTAGTATACCTATTCCTTCATTACCATGCTATTTATATGTCTTTGATATGAAACTTACATGCCCAATACCAGAAGAGCAAAATACCCGAGGGAGAAAAATTCATGATCCATCCGACACAATTCGTGGATTTGGGATCTTGACTTGCAAGCCTATTCCACCTGTGAGTATATATATTTCACATTTATACCTATTGACCTTAATTCAAGAATTAAGATTTTTTTATATAGGATTTTAAATTAAAATTTCATAATCTGTAATCAGTTTTATTAATATTATACCGTATATTTCTGTGTAAGTCAAGAACTTTTGAGTCTTTTTAAAGACCTGGAGTGGGTGGGAGTTGGTTTATTTACAGATCCTTCAAACAAATGTAATACATAATTTTTCAGTGACATTTTTTGCCATTGACGAAAAAAGTCACCAAATCAGCAAAAATTAACAAAATGGCATTAAAGAACAAAAAAAAAAAAAAAAAATGTGTAACAGTGAAAAGTAAATAAAGTTTGTAAAAGTTTTGAGATGAGAAAAAACACAAAAATTGAAAAATACATTTAAATGATTTTTATCTGTGTTATAATCGCTCCAAAACAGCAGTACTCTAATGGTTCTGAATCAGCTAATTTTTTAATAAACAGAATTCTGTGTAAACCGGAAGCAGTAGATACATTGCCAATATAGCATTTTCCTCTCTTTTTTTAGCTTATACTGCTTAAATTTATGAAAAAATTATCTTTATATAGGGTTACCAGATTTGAAACTATTGTTGTTAGCACCTAAGTAAAAATATCATTGGCTGCATGGTCTAGCTTTGCAATTATCAAAACATGCACCTTGGCAATAATCTAGATAAGTTAGTGTAAAATTATGAAATTAATAAAAACAGCATAAAGTTAATTAAAATTTAAAATTAAGTTGTTTTTCCTTGTCACTTTCAAAACA
The DNA here is from genome assembly GCA_032207245.1 of Pardosa pseudoannulata. Classification (NCBI taxonomy): domain Eukaryota; kingdom Metazoa; phylum Arthropoda; class Arachnida; order Araneae; family Lycosidae; genus Pardosa; species Pardosa pseudoannulata. The sequence goes on along the minus strand of CM063506.1, from coordinate 129,207,997 downwards.
TGTAAACAGATGTCCTTGTATTTGTCTTGAGCTGCAACCTATCCTCTACCTTTGCAGTAATTAAATTCTGTGCCATGGTGAAAAAAAGTTTGAAAAGTGTTAGTCTAGAGTTTTACTTAAAAGCAATTTGATTGGAAAACATTTCCCCTGTTAGTTTATTTAAAGCTATAATAGAATAATAGTTGAAGCAGAAGCATTTCGTCCTATCAATTCTGAACAGTATTAAGACAAATGTTAGCATCATTTAAAACTACATTTATTAAACTTAAATGAAAAGGGAAAAACATTGGCTAACTGCCGTACACACATAGCTGTACAAATACTACCGCCGCATAGTTTTTTCCCCCTGAGTACTTATCGGTAGGAAAGAAACGACCTTTGGACATATACAATACATCACGGCTCAAAAGAAAAATTCATGCATTATTAATATTGTAAACTTCTGCATTAGTACCAGACAGGGCTTTACTTGCAGATAATTTGTTTGGTTGGCCATTGTGTAGTGTTACTGACAGGATCAGATGTCAGCAACCCAGACCTGTTGGTCATCAAGTAAACTTTTGGTAATTTCAAGCGATCCATGAGTTCTCTAAGTAAAGGATAGTATTTAAAAATAAAGATATTATAGAGTTTGTTTTTAATGCTAATATCGTCAGTGGTTATGAGATGGATAATAAAATAAAATATTTAAATTACTTATTATAAATATAAAGTAACTAATTTTCTAACATCCCCTGTTTTACCTGCTTGGCAGCATAGTTGAATGTTCTAATAATTGTTTTATAATTTTGGCTTATATATGAGTCTTGAACTTTGGGTAAATTTTTGAAGGAAAATCGCACCCTCAACTTATTTTCAGAAATATACAGAAGCTATCAAATTCCAGTTTTACCCCTTTATAATCTTTTTTATAAGAAGGTATTTATTCTCAGCCCAAAAAAGGTAATAAAAGAACCTTACATAAATTTTATAGTTATAAAACTTTTTTTTTTTTTTCTTTAAATTTCCATGTAGTTATCTTTAAAAGTTGTATGATACTTTTATTGAGCAGGAAAAAAAAATTATGTATATTTACTGAGTAGGTCATATATATATATATATATATATATATATATATATATATATATATATGCTTATGTTTGTGAATAGATGCTTGTATATTTGTTTAAGATTAAGTTCTTTTGGTTAACTGTTATATAGATTAGGTATATGCAATTATAACCTTTATATATATATTCATGTACCTTTCAGATTTGCAGTTTTCCTGTATTTACAAGGTCTGGGGAAGTAACTGTTACTGTCAGGCCAGCATTATCAAATTTTTTTCTCTCTGAGGATCAAATAGAAAACTTAGCATTTTTTCACAGATATACTTTTTCAGATGTTCTAAGACTTGAAAAATATCCTATGCTGTACAGACCTTCCGATTCTGAAGCATCATTTTATGTTGTACCTGTGACAAAAGGTTTCTGTTATTGCTTTTTTTTTTATAGTTTTAAAATATATTTCTAATGGATAGTATTTATATACATGTATATGTAATATATAGCAAAATTATTTAACTTTAATATTTCCTTAAAAACCTCCTCTCTCCCATTCTAATTCCTTTAAATCTTTTTCCCAGTCTCTAAAAAGTTTAATCAAAGGAGTATTTTCCACTTAACGTTCTTCCTAAAGCTTTGTATCCTAAAACTGTAAACTTTCTGTCTCTTCAGCACATTTCCCAACTGTTGGTGGCAAATGGTTTCATGCTTTGCTGATATTGCATTTAATTCGCTTATTAAGTTGTTTTTTACCATGGGAAAATTCTTTCTGTCATCTTTCTGTGCATCTCTGTTCGATCAAAATGAACTCTGTGGCTTCTTGTCTGTTGTCCAGTAGAATAGATGTGCGTTGTAGCTGCTCTGGAATAAATTCAATTAGACTTCTGCCATTCTCTTCAATGTTGGCCCAACTGCAATTACTGCTAGCAGTTGAGCTTTCTCCTTGTCCAGCAGTTTATAAGAAATGGTTTACATATATATAGAGAGAGTCAGGATGACAGCAACAGACATTATAATTAATATCCACAGTACACTAAATCACATTTATTTGCAATAAAAATTATTAAAGGATGGTTCATCAAAATCTAAAAAATAAACATTTTAGTTCATCATTCTTAATCACATCTCTCGTATCCTTCTGTCTTCTTATTCTCTCTCTCTTTGTTGCAATTCAAGCAACTCAGTAGTTCATTATGATCAGTAAAAATATCATCATTCTGTTTTAATTTGTAAAATTGATTTACTTTCTATAAAATGGCTATTTTTTGTTCATCTCCCCTCCCCCAAGAGAAAATGTATGTAAATACTAATTGTAGTAGTTATTTGGTTCATAAGTTATCTAAGCATTGATTTAATTAATTTTATAATTTTAAATTTCTAATATACTTTTTGTTCTTTGCTACCATAAACTTAGTGTATTAGTGTGCAAAGACTGTTTCAACAGTATCTCTGATGTCTATGAATTGATAATTTTATATGAAAAGGAAAGGTGTGAATATGTATTTAATAATTTTGGGAGTATCTTTAAATTATTAATTTTATTACAAATCTCTTTAAAATAAATAACATAATATTAATCATAGCATTTTTTATACTCTGGGGCAAAAACTGGTCACTGTTTTTAAAAATTTAACCGGTAAAGGCAGCATTTCTTTAAAAATTACCAACCAATTTTTTTATTAAAAAAAATCTTTTGATTTCTGTATGAATTGTATTTCAAGCTTGCTTTTAAAAATGATACTGAGCTTTAATATCACAGCTTCTAAATGCATTCAGATTGAATTAAAAACTGCTCAAAATAATATCCTTGGAATTATTATGAAAAGCACTTATTCTAACTGTTTGTTGCTAGTAATCTAGTTTTTTTTTTTTTTTTTTTACTTGCCTGAGAAAAAAAATTTCTAAAGCTAGCTGACTTAATGGAGATTTTCTAAAGGATTTCTATAGCTAATAGGGATTGAGCTTAAAGATTGCTAGAAAATGTATAGCCCTATACTTCCAAATTTAAAATGTCAACCTTGTTTTTTGTATGTACCAAATTACAAATTTTAATATCACTGTTTTTAATAGATCTTTAATTCTTTTTAGACCTAGTATTATATTAGACATTTGATCTTAGCTAATTATAGTTTTTGTCTGGGTCAGCCTTGTCAGTAAGAAGTTTTCCACCAATTGCTGAATTGGGAATGATTGCTTTGACTACAATTGAAGAGAGGTACCCAATGGCTATTTGACTGCATGTGTAATAGCTATGGTACACATGTACAGTTTGAAATGCTCAACATTTTCTCCTTGACAAAACTAATGGTGATTAGGATAATCACTGATGTTGAAGTGATAGATGATTCTTTAACATTGGCAAAAAAGAGTTATAGATAGGGAGAAATTGTTATCTCCAGTCATTCTGTGGCAATAGTATAAACTATTTCTAATGTTTACCTTCCTACAAACAAGTTATGCTTGTGACTATAAAATTTCTATTTGTTAGGTAGTTATCATTATTTAATTCTGCAGAGAATTCTAAGTTATTATGGTATCGGCAGCCATAAAATTGTCTTAACTAGTGATAGATCATATCTTCCCCAGTCAGGCTCTCCAATTGATTATCATACTTTAAAGATGATCAGTGCTCTAAGGTTTATTTATTTATGTGATTGAGAATTCAGTGAAGGATAAAATGTGTCTCTTTTGAATGGGCTTTCAAACCCTGGGACCTGCCTTAGATTAGTTAATGTTGTAAACTTCTGCATTAGTACCAGGCAGGGCTTTACTTGCAGAGAATTTGTTTGGCTGGCCATTGGGTAGTGTTACTGACAGGATCAGGTGTCAGCAACTCAGACCTGTTGGTCATCAAGTAACCCTTTGATAATTTCAAGCGATCCATAAGTTCTGTAAGTAAAGGATAATATTTAAAAATAAAGATAGTATAGAGTTGGTTTTTAGAATAGAAGCATATTTTCTTATGTTAAATTCATTTGTTTGTTTTGTTTCTTAGGTTTTGCTATTTTTTATCTGTTTTAAAATGAAAAGACTACTGCCTTCTTAATACTCTTTTTTTCTGTTAATTTTGATCTAAAGCCGAAAAAACTTGCCAATGCTTTATTTAGCTTGTCCTAAACTTTATTATGTAATTATTTGTATATTGATATGTATAAAGGACGGAAAAAGTTATATTCTAATTATTATATCATAGAAGTTAAATTTTACTGGCAATTAAAATCATAATGTTTAATATATATTATTACAAAATTTTATTTTTATGAAATATATTTTTAATTTTTATTTAATTTTTACAGGTGAAAATAGTGATTATGTGATTGACTGGCATTTTGCTGATGTGATATTTGAACAGAAAAATGGACGACCTGGGAAAATATCTGAAAATGAAAGAAAAGATTTTAAATTTATTACCTCAGATTATCAAGATGCTGTAGTAATGCCATGGTATCGCAATTTAGACAAACCTCAATTTTTTTATGTTGCTGAAATTTGCACAAACTTAACGCCCAAAAGTGATTTTCCTGATCTAGAGTATGAAACATTTGAAACTTATTATAAAAAGAAGTATAATATTACTATTGTGAATCATTACCAGCCATTATTAGATGTTGATCATACATCTGCTCGCCTTAACCTTTTAACTCCAAGGTATGTAAATCGCAAAGGTGTCACTCTTCCAACTAGCAGTGAACAAACCAAGAAAACTAAGAGAGAAAACTTGCAACAGAAACAAATTCTCATTCCTGAATTATGTACTGTACATCCATTTCCTGCATATTTGTGGAGGAAAGCTGTGTGTTTACCTTGTATTTTGTATCGTTTAAATTCTTTGCTTCTTGCTGAACAGTTGCGTTTACTAGTTGCAAGTAGCATATCTATTGGAATGAAAAATCTCCCTCAAAATTTTCAATGGCCTGCATTAGATTTTGGTTGGACTCTTGCAGATATCTTAGCTGCTCAAAATTCTGCAAAAGAGAACAAAGAGGTGAAACAAACTACAATTAGCAATTTCACCAAAAAAGAGAATTTAAAAAATGGATTTATTAACCCTGTAAATACAATGAATTTTATTGAAGATTCTTATAATACATTTGAGCCTCCTGAAGTGTCCAATGAAGCTAGCAATGGAGTTATGGATTTTGAAATTGATGTATTTGATCCTAGTAAGTTAAACATTCCAGATGATGATGAATTGCTTGAGCAAGAATTAATTGATATAAATTTTGGTATGGGTAATTCATTTTTGAATTCTTCAAAAAGTTTCCCTGTTACTTTTGGGAACAACATTTCTTCAGAACCAGTGAGCTCATATCCTTTATGGCAAAGCATTCCAGATGCAGAAAATGAAGATCAGTCTGTGTCTTGTATTCGGTATGGTTCTCCAAGTAATTTTGAAGGTTCTGGTTGGGATTCTGAATGGGATGTTGATGAAGATGAAGGAAGTTTTCTAGCAGTTAATTTTCATGGTCTAGGATATATATCAGCCCCTGGAGTCATAAACATGGAAAGTTTGTCTCTAGATTTGGCATCATGTAGGGACGACATGTGGGACAGTATGGATGAGGACTCTATTGCAAGTGATGATTTGGAAAGTATAACTTTTACCAAATCAACTCCTGCAATTGACATGAATAAAGACAACATGGTTAAATCCAATAAGAACTGTGAAGAAATTTGTGATTATAGTTGGTTAACTTGTCCTATTGTAAAAGAAGAATGTTCAAATATGGCATCTGAGGTTGATATGCAGATCGATCCTGATGTCATGGCTGCTGTAAAAGAGTTAAAAGATTCCAAGAAGAAAGAAATAAGTTATTTGTACGAGGAAGAAAATAGTACTGCTTTAGAAGTAGCAGAATGTGATGAGATTTTGAATACTATTTTGCAGTGTGAAGAATCATCATCATGTAACTCAGTATTAACTAATGTAGAATCTGAGCAAGAAATTGATAATTTTTTCCCCTGTGATAAAACTGCTTCAAATACAAATTTAGAAGAACCAGTATTAGCATTTGGTGAGTTATTGCCAAATAGAGATCATCATCAGTTATATGATGATAACATGCATCGAGTTAAGTTTGATGACAGTCCTGATTTGTCTGAACATCCTGGACCTAGCCCTAGTATCATTCTTCAAGCTCTCACCATGTCCAATGCAAATGATGGTATAAACTTAGAGCGTCTAGAAACTGTAGGTGATTCATTTTTAAAATATGCTATAACTGTCTACCTCTTTTGTATGTATCCTAATATACATGAAGGTAAACTGTCGTACTTGAGAAGCAAACAAATTAGCAATTTTAATCTGTATAAACTTGGTAAAAGAAAAGGCCTAGGAGAGTTAATGGTTGCTTCCAAATTTGAACCTTATGACAATTGGCTTCCACCAAATTACATTGTTCCTAGAGGCTTAGAGGAAGCTTTAATTGAATCAGGTCTGCCTTCTGGTTGCTGGAATTTAGGAAATTTGTGTGATTTAACTCAAATGACAGAAAATGAAATTCGTCAGTATATAATTAAAAAAACTGAACCAAGCATCTCTGAGAAATCTGATTGCATTCACTTGGATTCAACTAACCCTTATTCTCTTGTACCATACAATCTTCTTACACAGCATAGCATACCGGATAAAAGTATTGCTGATTGTGTTGAAGCTTTGATTGGTGCATATTTAGTATCTTGCGGCTCTAGAGGAGCATTACTATTTATGTCTTGGCTAGGACTTAGAGTTTTACCTGTAAATAAAAAAGATGAAGATAATTCACATGGTGAAAAATATGGTTATTTAACTCCTCCGCCATCTCCAATTTTAATTAGGAATCCCAAATCTGATTTAAAATTAGAAAAGCTTCTTGCTGGATATTCAGCTTTTGAAGAAAAAATTGGTTACAGTTTTAATGACAAGTCTTGTTTGCTTCAAGCATTTACTCATGCATCCTACTATTATAACACATTAACAGATTGCTATCAGCGATTAGAATTTTTAGGAGATGCTGTTCTAGACTATTTAATTACTAGGCATTTGTATGAAGATCCAAAAAAACATTCACCAGGAACTTTGACAGATTTACGATCTGCATTAGTAAATAACACCTTTTTTGCATCCCTAGCAGTAAAATATGACTTTCACAAGTTTTTCAAAGCTATTTCTCCTGGACTATTCAATGTTATCAATAAATTTGTACTACTAAAGGAGCATCACTCTGGACTTGAAGATTATCTGGTCAGTTTTATATACTATTGTTATAAAAATTTTATCAATTTACACCTGATTCACCCTTTTATATGTTTTTAATGTTCAAAATTAATGTGGTTCCCATATGAGAGTATATTATGCTGATGCAAATAATATATATATCAATTTATACACAGTGATAATACACAAATTTTAAGTAAATCATATTTTCTGTTAAATGTCCTTTTATATTATACTATTTTTTAAAATTTTATTCTGTAAGTAATTTTTAACATTAGTTAGAAATTATTTAAATCAATATAGTGCCAGTTATTATTTCTTTTCTCATCCCTTAACTCTTAAAATATCATTAGCATACATACATACATGGTTTCTGCGCATCTGGAAAGTCAGGGAAAATTATGGATTTAGACAATTGATTAATTTTGTCATGGAAGGTCTTGATTTTTCAAGTAAAATGAGTAAAAGTCATGGAAAGTCAATGATCAGCTAAACTACCAAATAAAAAAAATGCATTTAATTGTTTAATTCTATTTTTACTTGTCATTTGGTTGAAGTTACTGAGTTTGGTATCAAGTGATAGTAAACCTGACTCTTCGGGTAACACTGAAGTATTTGGTATGATTAATAGGGAGAACAATTTAAATGTGAGTGACTGGTAAACGGATATCAAAGATCTGATATCCTTGGAGTTATATTTATTTATTCAGTTTGTTAAATTTTTTAGTGATACATAATTTTGCCCTAAAATTTGTTTAAATTTTAAAAGACCCGTTTTTTTACTGTAAATATAAATTTATTAAAATAAAGACATTTTCTTTAAAATTTGCTATTAACTTTTTAAATATCATGCTATAATATATACAGGCACTGTCAGGGATTATAAGCTGTAAATTTAAGCATATTAATTAAAGTTATGACTTTTTATCAATTTTTAAATGAATTGGGCTTAATGGAGAAAATTATGTAAGCCTGGGGAAGCATTGCATTCTTGTTTTGGTGATCCTGAACAGGTTAACGATAAAAAAAAAAGATGTTTATATTAATATATGTAAACTATAACAACATAATTGTATTTTTTTTCATCTACATTGAATAAAACTAGTTTCTGTAGTCAATAAATAAAGGAATACTTTACAAATCACTTTTAAACTCAAATTAATATTAAATGTTTAAAATAATCTAGAAAACATGAACGAAAAAGTCTCACTTTTGGAAGAATAATAGAATCAAAAATTCTATAAGGAAATGGAAGAAAAGTTATGTAAATGATATCATAGACTAACAATTCTTAAAACTGTTTAATTTGATGTTTAAGACAATCAGTAATTTTTTTTTCGTTTCACTGATCCTCTTAGCTACATAAATGTAATGTAATATGTGATTTACTTTCAAGCAAAAAATCTAATTCCTACTCATTGATATCTTTAAGAATGGATAATGCAGTTTAAAACCACAAATGCAACTATCATTTGGCCAAAAATAATGGTTAGTATAAAACTAAGTTGTTATCATAAACTTTCAAAAGGAATATTTAAAGAAAACAATTATAACAGCAAAAATATCACTTTCCTGTACAAAATATCTATAACTGTTCTTTTGGTAATATAATCAACCAAGTATGCACTTTAAAACATATTAATTTGAAATATATTTTACTTTATTTGCTAATAACTTCTTTACCCTCATTTGGTATGGATAATTAAAGTTACTAGATAAAAGTTATTTAAAAGTTTATGTTTGTTTTTAGATTGTATTCCACTTATGTAACAACTTATAAAAAAGGTTAAATAAATTTAAAATTTATATTATTACGAACAAAGCGAAGCAGGGGTTAATCTTCTAAGCAAAGGTTTTCAAACACAATAGGTTGATAAACATACCAGTGTCATTGGTTTTGTAACTGACTGAGTTGTAATCTTAGCTTTGATGGAATATTTCTTTACCAATAATCAACAGGTAACATCAACACTTGTTGACTCAGCACATACACCTTTGTTTAAATTTTTTTATCCATCCCATGAACATCTTAAAAACTATAGTGATGTTGAGTTGCCTCAGATAATAAAAGGGTTTTTCATGTAAAACTGGAATAGGATCTACCACCTTTTGTTAAAACAAGAAAAATAATACCTTTCCAAATCTTCAAACTGGCCATCTTGTCTCCAAGATCTGTTGCCACTGCTTAGTCCAACCTTTATAAAAAAGCCTTTTAGGGAGTGGGATAATTCAAGAGAAAAGGAAATGCTAATGAGCCAGTCTTTGTAAATAGTTACACCATTCCCTAAGAAAACCTTTTAGACTGTGAAAACTGTTCATAAAAAATTGTTCCCCTTTTGTATAGTTGAATAAAATTTATGTAGAGAAAAAATCATTCCTTCGTATAAGTAAAATATTGCATAGACATTATTGAAGTTTTATCAGGGAACAAGAAACACTTCATATAACTGAATATTTTATGTACAGGATTTTGCATAAATGAGTTTCAACTATATATATATATGTAACAGACGGGGAACAAACCAGGACCCAAATTTTAAACTTGAAAACCTCTTTTAAAATTGTCCCTATTATTTTCCTCAGCCCGGGCATACTGAGCTGCCAAGAGTCCCACTAAACTTTGTCCTAAAGAAACACGTCAGTAGTCGTGGCCGAACATAATCTTTATTTCATCTTCTCAAAATCGGACAAAATCCGAAAGCATGTGAACCGGATGGTGTCAGAACGCTCTGTCTAATGCCAACCTTTTGCGAGAGATGACCAAATACTGTGTGCTTAAGCGAGTAACTTTGATTAAAAACTTCTGCCAAAGTGTGGCGTTTCAGATGACTATTATTGCTGATCGTTACAGATTTTTTTGTGGGAGAGTTATTACTTCCTAATTAAAATGGGAGTTATATCATTTTTGCTTTAAGAATCCAAGAAAGAATTTCGGAGTTATGCTGAAGGAATAAAAACATCCTCTTTAAATTGGATGGCTGGGAAATATGGTTAATATAAAGAGGAGAAATTAAAATTTAGTATAATCAATGGGAAAAGGGATAATTTTGAATAGACTTTAGGGCTTAGATATTGATATTATTACACATATATATGTTATATTTTGTATTTTTATTTTTCCATTTTGTTAAATGTATTTCATGTTATCCTTTGTGCTTTACATGATTGTAAAAATCATGTAACTACTAAAGATTGCTTTAAGAATTTTCAGCAGATACAATGAGATGTTCGGTGTTATTTTATATTTCTATACAAAGAAAATACAGTGAAATACGTTTAATGTGAAACCACTTAAGACAATATATCTTAACCTGAATTATTACTACAGTCCGGAAAACAACTATATATTTTCATGTATTTTTTTTTCTATTTTGCAAAACATGAAATTTTTCTACCTGTAGCAATTGCTTTGAAAATATTTACTCATAATTGAAGCAAATGAAGATTTTCAATCAGTTTATAAGATTATTTTCATATGTTGCACTCTGCAATGGAATTCAATGATTCCAAAGATGATTAAAAATTGCATTTATCATTCAGGATTTTAAAAAGTATTCGGTTCTCTGGCACCGAAACAAATGAAGAAGGAGGATGTTGAAACTGTGTCAACATTTCATGAAATATTTGAGAAAATTTCTGTATTATCAGACTGTCCTACTATATCATCAGAAGAATTTGTTGCATTAGATGATGATGATAATATGTGTACAGTCCCAATTACAGCAGTCAAAAACATTTTGGTGTTTGTTCAAAACTCAAAAAATATCATTGAAGCAGATTCCTATGATGAAAATAAAATTAATAATGCAGCTCCTATTCCCATATCATCTGAAATTATGTGCAATTATTTAGATGCACATTCCAATGGGGAAATAAATGTCAAAATGGATGACATTGAACAGTTGTTGACAATTTGATTCTAAGAAAAGACATTGCAAAGTAAAATATCGGATTATTTTAAACTCAAATGTTTTGTGTTTCGAAATACTTGAAAGTTTTGTATTGAATTTAATTAAGTTCATGTTTTTGTTTCATTGACTTTTATTAAATACATGCATATATCCATATCTATGTAAATAAAATGTACAGAAAATTCAACTAAATTAAATTTATTAAACTGAATTTAGTTGATTTTTTTTTCAGTATTCTTTAATTTGAAAAGTTATTTCAGTTCCCCTCAGTTTCATGTTACAACGATTTTCACTGTATTTTTAGAATACTGAGGTTTTATTAAATGTATTTATAAAATTAATTTATATCATAATTTCGATGACTCAATAGCTGTACTTATATTTATAATTCTATATTTGCTTTTTTGTTCATATTTTTTTTTCTATTACCTCATTGGTAAAACATTGTTTACAAGTGTCTTAGACAAACCACATGTATTCCATACATTAATACCGATGACTGAAAGTTTGGGATCTAGGTATTTAATGCTATACTACAGGCTTGCAATTCCGTCACTTTTCTCACCTTTAGTCACTTTTTTTACAATTGATCACTTTTAGTCACTTTTTTAAGTAAACAGTCACTTTTTTCTTGGTGTATCACAGCAAAAGTCTAGTGTTGAAAAAAAAATCATAATTAATAATAAAATATTTAAATAAAAGACCAAAATGGGATGCTCTAATCTTATTTTTTTTTATTAAAATGTAATTAGTCATGGTTTCCAGAATTTAGTGATTTTAGAAAGTCACAAAGAATTTCCTGAAATCTACATTTGTACTGAAAGTGCATTTAATATATTAAAGTAATTTACATCAAAGCACACATTTCTCTTTTTCTTCACAATTTTTGTTTAGATACTCTAATCTTGCTATGTACATATTTCAAAACATCATTAATATATGCAGAAAATTGTGATTATAAAATTAATGTATTGAATGTATTCAAATCTAATTTATAGATTTTCTTGAATAAAAAGCAATGTTGAGTTGTGTTAAACAAAATTTTTAACCTATTTTGTATTTGACACTAAAATCATGTCGTTTGATTTAGAGTTAAAATGAATAGAAAAATCTTAATAATAGCATCTGTAATCGAGAGGAGAAAAAAATCATTTTTTTTTTCAATGTTTAGTCACTTTTTCTGTATTATTTGTCACTTTTCTCACCTTTTTGAAAGTACCTGAGCAGTTGCAAGCCTGTATTCTATCAAATCTCACAGCTAGCATAAATGTTTGCAATTATTTGAAATCATCTTTATATAGTATATTTCAGCACTATTATCTCTTATATACCAAAATGTTAATCCTCTAATTTGCAAGAGAATCACAGTAAGTTAAATATAATATCAAAAAGGTTATTTGTTTTTCTTTCCTATAATTTTCATGCTACATTTTGTTAAATTAAACATCTTTGTAAGTAGTTTGATACTTGTTAAAATTTGTACTAAAATTTTATTCATTGTTTAAGATGCTTGTGTTTTTTATAGCAAGCTTATTATTTGGAAGAGGAAGAATGTGAAGAGATGGAAGATGTAGAAGTTCCTAAAGCCCTTGGAGATATTTTTGAATCTGTTGCTGGCGCTATTTACTTAGATAGCAATATGTCTTTGGATACAGTTTGGAGAGTTTATTACTCTATGATGAAACCAGAAATAGGTAATTATATAAATATATATATCAGGGTTTGTGTTTCTGTGCTATAGCAGGGGAGGTTTTATGTGAATTTTTAATAACAGGACCCAACTTTGGCAAAATTTCAGGTCCCACAGTCCTAAAAAATTTGTAATCATCATCACATCATCACAATTCTTTTACACACCACTGGCACATAATGTTTCTAGTATTGTCTTCCATCTCTTGCAATCTGAAGCCGCCTCCATAGCCAAACCCCAGCTGGACCATCTTAATTTTTTTATCTTGTTCTTTACCATTCTTTGCCATGTCGGTTTTGATCTGAAAAATTTTAATTATGAAGCAATATTTTGAGTGAAATGGCCCCAAAAAACTGTAATGGAAAAAGAGCTAAACTTTTACAATTTATAAATTTACAAGTAAAGTTTTTAAAAATTTAAACGAGCAGTTTCCATAAGAATTATTCAACATTTTAAATGCAATTGCTGTAGTATTTCTACCTAAAAATTATCTCTTAGCAAAAGAAGGCTTACATGAGTATGATATTCAAAATTTAAACACACTTATTATTTAAATGGCAAAAAATATGAAATTGATAGACAAAAATGAACTGCTAACTAACTTTTTGTAATATAAGTGTTTAGAGATGAATTTAAACCAATGGATAAGGTTTCATAACAATCCTTATTAATGACTAGATTGTGTAATTCTGGTAAGGTCTGTAGTAGCAGAAAGAGGCTTCTCTTTCTGCTACTACAGACCTTACCAGAATTACTAAAATAATTTTTAGCCAATTTTGAAAACTAGAAAATCCTCAATCTAGTCATTAATAAGGATTGTTATGAAACATTATCCATTGGTTTAAATTCATCGCTAACAGAAAGATGCTTCTCTTTCTGCTACTGTAAAATTAGTATAGAAATAGGACTAGAAATATACTTACAGAAAATATACTAAAAAATTTAATGATGATTTAATTGCAAGGGCCAAATTTAAAAGAGATCGTGGGATTCTTTCCAATGCAAACAGAAAATTTTGGAAAAAAATACAAGAGATATAATTTGCATGTATTTTGTATATACATAATTACAAATACAATATACTTTTCTTTTTTGCAAATATGTGAAATATTTATTATACTCTTCACTTAAATAATAGGATTTGTTTTACTTAAAATTTAAAAGACTCTTTCTTTTTCAGGATTCACATTTTTCCCATTTCTCCATGGGCCCACTAATTAGACTATTTCTTATATTTCTATTAGTTGGTTCATAAGACTCAGGTTGGGGATAGTTCAGTGTAAACACTTGAATATATATATATATATATATATACACACACACACACACACACACACAGACACACATAACTATTGCTAGCCTGTCAACTCTCCGGTTTGACATGGCAATACCAAATATCTGACAATTTTCTAGGTTTCTGGGGCAAATCTACGAATTACCAAATTTTCAAGAGGAAAAATATTAAACTTTCCATTTGAATTCATTTTTGCAACAACAAAACAAAATTTTTCTTTCTCTCTACCAAATTAGGGCCAGTACTGCTAATGCAATCAGAATTTTGCAATTAGCAACAAGAACCCCAACCACGATTCTTGAAAAATTGTGTGATGATACCCAGTGGTATTTGTGAGTAGACAAATAAAGAACACTAATGGATGTTTTAAATCTAAACAATTCCTGGATTTCATGTTAATTTTAACAATTCCACTTAGTAATGCAGAGTATAAAGGGATTTTTAGTTGTGTCTCAAAATTGCCACCCATTTTCCCTTTTTTTTTAAAAAAAAAAAATAACAAACATTTAAAAATGTGTTGATTTATAAATCAAGGTAACAGGTGCCATGTTTTAAACAAACATTTGATTCTAATTTAAGAAAATAAAATGTACAACAATAAGTGTAGTGCAAAAGAAACAATTACAAATATTTTAAGTGGGTAGTATTGTCATTAAAAATCTTTTCTTTGTTTATAACATCTTCATTGTGTAGTAACTTTTCATTGAATTTTTTCATTGTTTTAGTACCCATATTTCTTAGATATAGTACAAAATTAACAATTTACAGAAATTGTGTATTTTGGTTTTCTTTTACAGAATATTTTTGTTAGTATGGTAGAAAGTCATTACATCGATCCATCAGTAAGCATGATAAATTATTATTGAATTGTGTATTTTTGGTGGTTGGCAGATTTGCTAATATAATAGCCCAGATCACTGATACAATAATGATTCTGGATGATTCCAACTTCAAAAATGCATTAATCCAATACTAAAAATTAATTTTATGTTTTATTTATATGATTAAGAATGAATAACAAATGGATTATTTAATAATTAATGAGTAATTCAAAGCTTGAAAATTTTGACTTTTGTTAAAATTGCAGACTAAACAGGATTCAACAAGGGATTGTATATGAATCAGTAAATAGAAGATATATTTTAAACAGTTTCAGTCAGTCCAATAATAAAAATTGATATGGTTTCCCTCTACATGATTAAATAACTGCTTGTTAAATAATTTGGAGGTTAAAAATTTTGACTTCATATTTAAAAAATTGAATGTCTATTTAAACACATCAAATTCATTTTTTGATGTTTGATTTATTTTATGCAGTTTTTGTAGAAATCATGTTAACGTTATATAATTAACTCAGAATACAAATTATAACTTGCATTTCCCTTTAAAGATCACGATTAAAAATTCTTTCAGATTTAACAGCATTAAGCTATAAACATTGTCTGTAAACCTTATAAAATGGGAAACATGTGAAAACAAATTTTACATTTCTTTGGGAGGTGGGAATTTATTTATTTATTTTTGAGATGGGGCTATTGTGAAACCTTTCCCTTGCACAGCATGAAAAAAGACTGTCTTAAAATTAATTGTATTGAAGAATAATATATAACTATCTTAAAATTGATCTAATAAATAGGTAACTACACAATTTTTCATTGTTGTTTTGGGTAGGTGTTTTTATTTGAAGTCATAAAAAGAAAAATCAAATTTGAGATTTTTCATGTAAAACAATTTTAAATTAATATATTTTAAAGACAAAAATAAATTATACAAAATTCTATTATCTGTTGCTACGTCAAAGAGTCAATAACATAGAAAATTGAAAAAAAAAATCCTTTGTATGTTTTAAAAGAAGAGAAAAAAATATTAACAGGTGGTTTTGCAGCAAAACCACTCTCCCTAAAAGGGTTAACTGATATATTTATTGAACTTTGAGCCCCTTATTTCATGAACATTTTTTTACTAAAATTGTATTTTTCAGCATTACAGTTGGATTTCTTTTCTGAATATTTCAAAGTGACTTTCTAAATATATATATATATATATATATATATATATATATATATATATATATATATATATATATATATATATATTGAGTATACTTTTCTTATATTCTCTATAAACTTGAATTTTTCTGATGATCTTAATGAGTTCAAGTTATTAACAATTTACTTCTTAAATGAAATATTACTCTTAATTTTTACATATTTTATGATAGTTTTAAATAAAAAATTAATTATTATTTACTAGTTAAAGTTAATCAAAGATAAAGTAAAAGTATATTTTATGCTTGGTCATACATGCAATCTTATTTTATTGTTTTAAAATTATTTTTACATAAGACCTTGAATGGTAAAAGATGTTTTTTTAAATAGGACTTAATAAACATTTTGTTTTTCAGAATACTTCAGTAATCATGTTCCCAAATCACCTATCCGAGAACTTTTAGAATTGGAGCCACAGACAGCTAAATTTGAGTAAGTATACTTTTCAATCAATATATTTATATATATAGTTTACAGTTTCAATAGAAAATTTTGAGAAATACTTGAGATCTGCCAACCACTGCCAGGACAATCGTGGAAGGCCTTACAACCAAATGGTCCCGATTATCAAGATTTTGGGCCCAGGGCAGAGAATATGTTTTGGGCCTTGTAGATTATTATTAAATTTTATTAATGCATAGCTGAAAGATTTGCATCAATGACTGTGTACATATATTTACTAACATTACTAGGGTATAAACTATGATCCACCCAAAGCAATTATATGTTTTTTTACTCCCCCATGATATCTATCCCATACATCTTTAATCTTCATTTGGTACCCCATGTACATGGCCCTCCTCTAGTTTTTGCCTTGAGCCTAGTGGCAGAAAATTTTGTAGCTGTCTGCAACAAGCTATTAGAATTTTATACTCTGTCTGCAAAATTTACATACAATTTTAATGAATAAATTTGGTTTAAAACTAGCTATGTTTAATCATTTTATTTACTCTGTGAAATAATGTAAAACTTGCAAAATTTTAGCTCACATAATTTGTATATGAAATAAAAACATGAAATTTTTAAGTCTACAAAATTTATTTGTTTCAAAATTACCTCTGGATCTAAAAATTTTTGGGCCCCTGAAAGCAATGGGCCCTGGGCATGTGCCCCACATGCCCTGCCGATAATATGGCACTGCCAAATGGACCCAGATTGGGGCATGAATGTCATTACATTACTGCTTAAAAGTAAGCACATAAAACAGGGCAAGAACATTACATTCGTAACCTTAAAAAATTTAACATAATTAGTCATTTGTAAAGCAATTAATCATTTGAAGTAACTTTGTAAATGGTAGTTTGATTTTATATATAGTCAGGAGGGAGGTGGGTTACTGGATAAAGAATGTTAAATATCTAATCAAATTTGTTTCATTTCTAAGTTACACATAAACTCAGCACCACATCCTTAACAATTTGTAAATTCAAATTATATTTAGCAAAAATTTCTACCACTGGGTCTTCTAGTTGCATAACTGTATCTGAAAAAACATCTTAAAAATGCGTTACAACTGGATTATTAAATCCAAAGGTAGAACAAATGCAATTAATGCTTAAAGTTTAGTGTTGAATTGAATAAAAATACTGTATTTATAAATTAAAAATTATAAATTTTATCGTTTGTCAGTGTTTTTACATATTTTTATTGAATGTAATTTTCCTTACTTTAGACGTGCAGAAATGACTGTAAGTGGTAAAGTTAGAGTCAGAGTAGATGTTTTTGGTAAAGGTCAGTTTGTTGGAGTTGGTAGAAATAAGAGAATTGCAAAATGTACAGCAGCCAAACATGCTCTAAGAGAACTGAAGAAAAACAAAAAGTTGTAAAAAGTAAGTATTCTAAAATAAATATATAACAGAGATATATGTTTTCTACATTTCTTTAACTATTTGAAAATTTTTTATTGAAATATTTGGTTTGCGAAATTTTTTAAACAGATTTATTAATATATCCATGTGCATGACCAAAGTAATTTATATAGTGCCATTTTTTATTATTTTATAATATTTCTGAATTTTGTTCTTAGTGTTTAGTTTATTATCAAAATTAGTTACTTGAGACTCCAGTCACAAAGTAAAGTAATATCTTAATACCAGACAATAATTAATTAGGTAGAGAGGCATTTTTTTTTCTTATATGGTTTTAAATTGCACTTCTGGTAGGGAGTTTATATCTGGCTGGAATCAGCTTTAGGCAGTATTTCCCAGTCTAAGAATTGAATCTAGACTTCATGTTGAAAAATATTGAGCATAGTACTCCAAACAAAGACTATCTTGATAGCAATTTTTTTATAGCTAAGTAATTTGTTATTCTCCTTGTTGAAAATGCTTATTGGGCAAAGAAGACATGAATTTGTGAACAGTGATTTGAAAATTTATATAAATGATGAATGAAAATAATTATGATGAATAAAAATAAATTATGATTAATAATTTGAAGTATTTAACAAGTACTGCTTAGTCCTACATCTGTTATATTCACCAAGCAGTTTTAAAAATATATTTTTAATATTCTCTTTCATAAAACATCACGGAATTCAAATAAGTTGTCTTTTCTCTATAAAATCTTGAATCTAAGTTACCTGTCTCAAAAATAGAATTGATGATATATCTTCCTGTGTAAGATTCTAAATCTTGAAGTGTTAAGCCTTGGTAAAAGTAAAAATAAACTGCAAAACCTCCATAGTGGATGCGACATCTCTGAATAAAGTATCAGGATTTTTTTATAAACTAAGACTAGGGTTGATAAAAATCCTAACTTTTTTTTAAAAGTCAAAAAAATCGAATTTTTTGATTTAAATTGGATTTTTTTTATTTAAATCAGATTTTTTATTTAAATCTATTTAAATATAATAGTTAATACAAGCAAATTAAATTGTTCAAGTTAGATGTCTAAATCAATTAATTCTTTCTTTATATATAATAAAAAAAATACATATAACTAAAAAAAAATTATTATATATAATAATAATTCATAAATCAAGAGAAAATTACTTGCAATATAGGGTTTTTTGCTTGTTTTAATTATCTATATCATAATTAAATAAAGGATGTTTCATGTTAATTTATACATTTTACTCCTTCAACCATAGAATTATTAGAAAGATGAGGGTAGACTAAGGGCTAAGTAATCACAATAATTTTTATTTTTTATGAAAATTTTACAACCAACTTTTTATTTTATGACAGTGGTTCAGTGTTAAATGATTTATAAATAAAAACAAGTTTAGATTGCACTGATCCATGTTGAAAAAATCCTCTTGATTGAAGCAGCCCTGGACTGCAGGTGCATATCTGAGTTTGAGAAAAACTTCTACATGCTCCATCCACACAAGGTTTATAAATAGCTAAAGCGAGATAAATTCCAGAATTTTTCCTAGGTTCATAAAAATAAATAAATAAAAGCAGGAGGGGGATAATACTTATTACATTTTTGGGTGCAGTTGTTGTATTTTTTAGAGGCACTTATTATTTAAAAAGTCAGGGATTCTTTTCACAGTATGATAATGAAATTTTTACTGTGCCAGTAATTTTTTAATACAAAAGACAAAAACATTTGACTGAGAGATAAGAAAGAGATAGGGGAGAAGAAATGAATAGCAGGTAGATTGCTATTTTAATAATAAAAAGGACAGGCAGGGTGCAGCAGCTTCCTGAAACCATCTGGGGGCAACTCTGAGTTGTCAATATTTTCTTATTGTGCTTATTACTAACAGCTTTCTTTTAAAAATTCAATCTTTAAAAACTGATTTAAATCAATTTTTTTTTTTAATCAACTGATTTAAATCGCTCAACCCTGACTAAGACGAAGATGATCATCTGTTATACATAAAACTATTTCGTCTTTGTTTTAATTGTTATAATCTTTTGTAGAATATAGAAAGAATCCAGGCATTATATTGGACACATATATCAGGGCAGAATATGGTGGAGTTATGTGGAGTATATGATGTCTTACATTTCACTTTGTGCAAGAAATCGAAAATTATTTTATTTGTTTACAGATTTGGTCATTTAGTTTATAATGATGGCAGAATTTTTAATTATGAAACTATACTAAAAATTTATTTCATCTACTTTGTTACAAATTATTTTTATTTACATAAAAGATAGTTTATACTTTATGTAACATATAAAAAATCTGTGATCAGAATATTTGCTATTTCCCAAATACAACCTTCACAAATATTTATTAGTTCAATGTTCATTATCAGAGTAGTTATTGAAAACCTTGAAAGTTTTAATAACCCTTTCTTTGACATAATTTTATACATAGATTATTTTGTCTTATTTCTATTTTTTAAATGTGCATTTTGTGTGTTTGTTGAGTTTCAAGATGTATTTCATTTCAATTTGAATGTGTTGTTATATGATATAAAAGTAGATGTTAATACAATATATGTGAGTTAAGCCATCAAATTCTATGTTTGGTATACTTGAATTCCTTATGATAAAAATTTTATGTAACATAACTATCTCTTTGCATTAACATTCTTTTTTTTATTATTAACCTTATATATATAGGTAAAGAATCACCTACATTTTGGGTATATAAAGAAAAATAACATGATTTTTATATTAGCATTGTATAAAATTTCAAAAATTATAAGCAATTATTATTGTGAGTTTTTTTATTTTCTCTTTATATAAAAGGATAGAATAGTGAAGGAAAGTTTAGTTTGAAACAGACTTAAATCACTTTATATCATTTTTAGGTTTATATAAACATGTATAAACTGTATGTATGTGTCTTTATATATATATACATGCAATTTTTACGTAATATTCTCATGTTGCCTATAATCACTCCCATTATGAAAAATTATGTAATGTGTATATTTTATTATATAACATTTGTAAAGTGTGATTTTCTTTTCACTACAAAAGTAAATTTATTTCCTACTTGCTTAGTAGAATTTAGATAACTCACTCACATTATTTTGCATTGGTTCTGAATTTAAGTACTACAAATATTTTTATCAGAAAAATAAAGATGCAATGAAATTATCAAATAAAGAAGTGGTGCTTTTTACTTGCAATTTACTTTACACTATAGTACCGGGTGACCGAGCTCCGCTCGGAGAAAACAGGTATCGAAGCTAACTCGAAGATTTAAATTTTCAATTATGATTTATCAAAACAATACATGCCATAAGAAAATTTGTGAAACCATTAGTGAAAAGATAACCGGTTAAAGTGCACCATTGTAAACTATTCTAAACAAAGTTGTTTGGAAAGGGAACTATTCTATACAAAGGTAAAGTTTGAAAAGTCATAGAAAATACAATGTAATTGATAACAAAAAATTATACAATTAAAGAAATGGTACAAAGTGAGCAGTGTAAAGATTGAAGTGTGTTGAATGGAGAAGCATTCTGACAATGACGGTATCTTCTAGTTGTCCATTTGCGGGTATAATTGAGTTGATCGCTTGTTGTTCCAAAATTCCGGCTCCTTGAAGCATTTCCTGTAGAGGTGCGTTCTGCATGTTGAAAATGTAGCTTGAAATCTGATGAATGTTGAAATGTCGAATTTTGTTGACGGTGATTTGAAATCGAAATCAGTTCCTTAACACGTTCGCTGCCACCGACGCACTGGCGCGTCAGAGCGGCACCTCCTGGTATGCCGACGACGCACTAACGCGGCGACGGACTTTGATAAGTTATATGCTCTGTGTTTAGTGTGGCTTTGGAAATTGAACGGCGAGGTTGTTTCGGCACGTTAGTGAAGCATTATTTTTTAATTTTTTGTGGTTGGTTTTCAAAATTTTTGTTTGCATTATTTTTTTTTTTACTATATCGTTTATGTGTTATATATACTTTATATATGAGTTGATAGAAAATAAAAATGGAAACCGATATCAAGGAATAAAGACAAATCAATAAAGACTTTTATTATTATTATTATTAATTCGTCAGAACTACAGCCAATCGATTCCTCGTGGTCGAAAACCCCCGGGTACCAATTTTCACTTGGTTTGGACGCATGAGAAAAAAGTTTGCCCACACCGGGGTTCGAACCCGGCCCTATCTGTAGCGCCGAACTACGTGACCTTAGCGCGTCAGAACCGGCGCCAATCGATTCCTCGTGACCAAAACCCCCAGATCCCCAAGTTTACTACAGTTTATTAATTCTGGGGCGATTTTCGACTTGACAACCATTCCTCGTATTATAGTATAGGATATGTCTTTATTAACAGACACATTAACAATAAGATACAATATGCTGCTGAAATTCATAAATAAAACTCTGCCTAGGGAGTAAATAAATTTTGTGCCAAAAGTATTGTGTTCGTACTAAGTTCTTCATTTGCTTTCCTTTATCATACTCTAAAACAAATAAATTTGAACTTCCTGACTATATGCAATAACATTATAACATTCTAAAGAAGTAGATAGTTCAGCATTTCCCAAACTCTTTTGATCCCATAACATTCAAAATATTTAAAAAAAATTCATAAAACTCTTTATAGTTTTTGTTACATAGATCCTATGGTAGAAAACAAATATTGTTTTCATGCTTATATTTCATTAAATAAAATAGAGTAATCATTTAAAAGATTTTATACAAAAAAATTCTGGTGATTATAAAAACAGTAATATGAGAATTAAAAAAAAAATCCTTTGAGATTGCTGTTGTTTCTACAAATTTGGTATTACATTTGATGTTTGAGTTCATGTATGCAAGTCTTTTATTTATTTATTTCCTCAATTTCCAATGGACCATATAGAAAACAAAATAAATTACAAAAAGTTATGCACAAACATGGTTCTTTTCACTGTAATCTCTATGAAGATTCAGGTATTCATCTTATAGGTGGACCAGGTTTCCAGTTCCCACTTCCAAAAGCATTACTGCCAGTTATGTGAAATGTATTTTAGCCAGTTTTTTAAATTAGGAAAGATCATTCAAGATTACCAAATGCATCCCATTTCATACTCTTCCTGGCTTACAACAAAGATCAGTGAACCTCTTTTGTTTGAATGGCTCTTCCATCCATCGTAAAATTTGATCATAAAGAACCATACTGATCATTAATCCAAGTTTCATAAAATGAACAAGTAACATACCTTTTCAGACTCAAAAAATTGTAGCTATAACTTTCCTGTTAATAAAAATTTGTTTGAAATTCTTCAGTTTGTTTGGGTCATCACTGGTGATAACTTTCTTTAAAAAGAGTATCATAAACTTAGCCACCACTAAGCCAAATGCTTTAATCTTCATGCTGATCATGTCAAAATTAACCTTGCTTGTGCATAATTTGTAGCATTTTTCATCTTTACTTTTGTTTTTATTAAGATTTCTGTACTTTAGTTTTGTCTCTAGGTAAATGTTATTAACAAGGATCAAAACTACCCTGGGATAACATAGCTAGAAAGCTAGATGTTTCAATTGTTTGGTACATTTTGATTGGTATGTCTGTGATTGTCAAAGGATAGAATTATCATATTTAAGCATACTCAATTTTGAGGCAAGGTAAGGTGTAAATATCACTCAATACAAGTACACCAATTCTTGCCCTGTACCTATAATGTACTGGTACTGTAACTTACAAATAACAGAACTTGACTATGATGGTTTGCTTGATTAATTTTTAACTTAAGACTGTAAATGAATTTGATATATACATATAATTGGTGAATTCTAAACCAAACACCAAAATTTATTAGACAGAACCCCAAGGTAGAACACTAATTGGGAACTAATGGGGTGAACAGTTAAACAAGTTCTATAATAAATGGAAACCAGGAAAGATAAGTTTTATTCTTTAAATAACAAAGGCTATCAGGATGAAGATAGTTGTAAAAGCTACCAATCAAAGATCAACACTATATTTTTTCTGGAATATGCTGAGATATTATACATTACGAAAATTTATATTGATTTCCACAACATAGCAATTTTAATAAAACTAATGTAATAATTTTTTAAAAATACTGTCATCAAACTTCAACATTACAATGGACTTGCATAAACTTGTTTGTGACAATAAAAGGTTTTATCATTCGCATTAAATACTTTAATTATTTAAAAGCAACCAAACATGACAATTATTTGAGTCATATCCCTTTAATTAACTTTCTAGGATTAAAATAGTCTGGAATATTAAACTATGATATCCAATTTGGAATGGGAAGGAAGCATGTGCACCACCCATAAAAACAATTGAGAGCTTTCAAAATCACCGAATTAAATAAAGACACATACACTCTCCAGCTACACATTTTTTATGTGCCATCATGTTTAGATTATCAATAAGCCAAGATACAAAAATGAACACTTAAAATTGCTTTAGTTTGTCAGATAACCAAACACTTTTTAGTCTGTCTTTAAAAATCAGTGTCATTCCTTATGTATTCAAAAAGTAGATTAAATAGAATTAAGTGAACACTGCATCAGTAATATGAGTGAGAAATGAGAGAAGTTTTCAAAAATGTATATTTGTGGTATATGTATATGATATTAAAGACTGTCTTTAATATCACATTATTCATATTTAGACTAAAGAGCTTAATGCTTGTCTATATTTTTAATAAAATATTATGAAATACAAATTATTTTAGTGATTAGTTCTATGTTTAGTTTGTTGTGTTATACTTTGACAAGTGCAAAAACTGGTACAATGCATCACAATCTTTAACTATGTATACAGTGTTTATATAGTGATATAACTGAATATTTACTTTTTTTTCTGTAATATTGTAAGGCAAAATTATCTTGCTTTCATAATTTTTTTTCACTTTTTGTTTTGTTTTATTAAAATGCTGGGGAAAGCCCAGAAAATTCTGAGGATTTTGTCACTTACAATCTTTGGATATCCAGAAAAATAAAATAACAAATTATTTCCCCTTAATTCTTTCTGTTTTCTTTGAATGGAATTGGAGAATACTCTCAAATAATCCCAACTACTGTGATGCAATCTTCTAAACTCAAAATCTTAAAATAACAATTTGAAACTTGGTAAGCTACTTTGACAACACATTACTGGAAGATGCTGCAAAAAGTCATTTATTATATTAGAAAGTAGAAATGCTTAAAGATTAAAGTCACTGTCTGTCTAACTGTATAACAGCAGTTAATGCTAAAAACTTGAAAGAGATGCCATTTTTATTGAATGTGGTTCAAACAGGGAATGCTCGAGAGAGCATACTTGATAACAAAAGAAGTTGACAAAAGGTTTATAAAAAAGTTCAATGCTTTTCCTTAAAGAAATAATTCTGGTAAATGAAAGAAAATCTACTCTTATTAAACTTTTTCAAAGTAACATTTTATCCTTTTGATGCATGTTTAGTATGCTTTCATATCTTTAAAAGATTTTTTTAGAAATGATTTATTACCCCCTCCCTTTGAATTGCCATTCAGTAATACTAATTTTTACATTCCTCTTGAATTAAGTCTATAAAATTTATCAGGTATTTTTTTCTTTCTACTAACAAACTTGTTCTTGTAAGTATGAGGAAATATGTTCTACTCTTGAGTGGTATGCATATAATTATATTTATATAAATTTTCCCACAATACAGATCTTAACTTTAAAATTTTGATATGGTCTTTGTAAGCAAATAATGATATTTTACCAACATAAATTTTAAAAATGGTCATGTTTTACTCTTGAAAATTTCCTATTGTATTTTATAATACTGCAAAATTTGTTTGCAGAAATCTTTAACTGGAGGTTGTTCAGAAGTAGAACTGTTCTCCCCCCCTCCCCTCCCATAGGTTTACATAGAAGTAAAGGAATCCAATAAAGATGATACTAAACCAAATAAAGAAATTAAAACAAATAATAGTAAAATATTGGATGACTGAAGATGTAAGAAAATTCAATACAGTGGTCTTGAATTATTAGTTAGGTTTTCTACTCACTGTTCATATATTACAACTTCATTCAAATTCCCAGTCGACCGCGAAGACATTTTAGGTAATACACATGATCATCCTAATAATGACCTCGCATATTAACAATTTAATTTATGACTTATGACATAGAATTTAATGAATCATTTAAAATAAAAATTTACTACAGTTTACGCTTTAAAACCTTAAACAAACTGTGCAAAATAATACAATGAATTTGTCATTTTACAGTGGAGAATTAAATAGAAACAACTTGACAAAGTCAGATGCTTAGATCATCATATAATCGAATTATAATTTTGATATATGAATACTTTGATTATTTTCGTCAGTAAATTTTTATTTTGTAAATATTAAGTTTTTTTTAGAAAAATTAGATAATTTACCATTTTTTCTTGTTACCGAAAACAAATATATAAACATTTACATTACGTTAATTTAGCTCTGCCATTGGTAGACCGCCTTCGATTTTTTAAATGTGGAGTAGACCACGGATCCCAAAAGTTTGGCCACCTCTGCCCTAGATGCTTAAAGAAACCATTATGATACTGACTAGAACTAAGAAAATATATAAAAGCATTTTTATAATAAAAAGTCAGAATTTGGTTAATAATTACCAAAAACTTAGCATGATAATTAAACTTCAATTTATTCTATTGCTGAACAATTTTTACAATATCAGAATCAATACTAAGCTATTTTTCAAATTACTTATAACTCACTGTTAAAGATATTAAAAGCACATTATAGGTGTTTATTTTTATTTCCTTTTATAAATTACTGTCAAATTATGAGCCAACATATATTTTACTTAAAAATTTTAGTATTCACCATCTGTCATCAACCAGCAATATTAAGATATCTATTAAAGAATTATAAATATGATACGATGGTAGTTGAGAGAAATTTTAATAAACATAGTGCTTTGTAAATGGTATCAAAGAATAGCTATGCAAATTTCCATGGGTCTAGAGTAAACTGTAGATTAGTAAAAGAACACAGACACTCTTCTTAATATATATGTATGTATAACATAGATTAAAAGTTCTGTAAAAGTAGTATACATAGTTCATATAAAAGCACAATAAAAGGTAAATGGTTAAAAGAATACATAAAATCTACAATTCATGCACATAAATTTCTTGTTTAGCTGTCATTCTTGTAACAATAAATCTTTTCACTGGAAGCTGCAAAAGCAAAGAAAAAGTCATTAATAACATAATGTAAGATGCTGAAATTATTCTTAGATTTGAACATAAAAGTAATTTATGATCCTATCTATTTATATATGTGTATATGACTGGTCAAAATATTCTTAGCTGATTACAAAGGAAAAATAACCTATATTTTCTAGTTATAAAGGTTTACTTTGTAATTTTACTCAGCTGTAGTGATTGTGGCGAGAGAGGAACTCACTGATAACTCAAAATCAGGTGAAGTACTTAATACATGGTTTGCGCGCACTTGGAAAGTCATGGATTTAGACCATGGATTAATTTTGTCATAGAAAGTCTTGATTTTTCAAGTAAAATGAGTAAAAGCCATGGAAAGTCATGGATCCGCTAAAACACCAATTTAAAAAAATGCATTGAATTGTTTAATTTTATTTTTACTTGTCATTTGGCTGAAGTTACTGAGTTTGGTATTTATGTATTATGCTATTGATCCTATTGCCAAGTAAAATTTGTTCACCAAGGAAACTCAAAGCAATAAAGCTTAATGGGTGGGTAAATGTATATTATTCTGGTTTTTTCTTAAATTGTAGATTAAAATTTTATTGATATAATAATAATTATTTTTTTAATAAAAAATAAATAAGATGTTTGCACAAAATATAAGTTTATCTCAAGGGATATTGTATATAAACATTATAGGGTTATTTTTGGCTATTATTCATGGTCACCTGAATAATACCAAAGTACCCTGAATTCAAATTGGAAACAATTTGATTGAAAAATTGCTATATGAGTAAACTTAGGTATGTAGATACAATTTATTTTTACATATGTGAGTTTATTAACACTTATAAAGTAAGTTTATAGTTTTTTATGATAAAATTCTTGTAATTTCTCTAAAAGCATATATTTCATTTGTATGTACGTCAGAAGTTTTATTTATATATACTTTAACGAAAGCTTTTTAAAGTCATGGAAAATGATCTGCTAAATCAGGAAAAATCATGGATCTGAAAAATTTTATTTTGGCAGATACCCTGTTGATAGTTCATATATTAACCCAATATAAAGTCTATGGAGCCAACTAAAGAAACTAGTGAGGGTGAAACAACCCAATGGATATAAGCAATAATCAAATCTTGGTTTCACATTATAACAGCTGATGAACTTAAAATGTTAGTTCACTCCACGAAAAAGCATTGTAAGGCCATGATTAAAGCTAAAGATTACTCAACTAAGTATTAACTTACATTGTCAAATTGTCTGTACATCTCATTTTTTTTTCTATGAGTTAATCTTTTC
Source organism: Pardosa pseudoannulata (assembly GCA_032207245.1). Lineage (NCBI taxonomy): Eukaryota > Metazoa > Arthropoda > Arachnida > Araneae > Lycosidae > Pardosa > Pardosa pseudoannulata. The sequence goes on along the minus strand of CM063506.1, from coordinate 129,179,481 downwards.
TTTTTTATAACTTACATCTAAAAAAATTCTTAAATAACTAGCATATAGCCCGTCATATGACAGGATCAATAAAATTTTAATTTTCTAGAATTGTAAAGTACCCTATAAGCAAGGTAAAAAATAGTTTGTTTTTGTGGTTGAAAATTACCTGATACACACTCAATAATTTCTTTCTCTTTACTGACCGTATATTAGTTGCCAACTTTAATTTATTTTGTCATATTACGTGATAGGAAGAACAGCAGATTTTAATATTGACAGCGATTATTTGGCAGTTTATATGAATGATGTACAAAATTTAGCAAATCGATGGCAAACCGTATGGTTATGTATAAAACACAAACGAACAAAGTTCTTAATTTTCAAAGATATATAACTTAAATTCTAGATATATAAGTTTTAAAATAAACTCCTGTACTTTGTTGTTAATACCAGTGATAAAATTTTCATTGCAACAAAAAATAATCGATGATTAAATTTAAAATAATCACATATGTACCTAATCTACTATTTAAGCCAAATATAAAAGAAAATTATTTATTTAATACTTCAGTTCAATGATAAAATGTATGAAAATAATGCAGACGATAGAATGAGAAATTATTAAATGAGATGGTTAAAGGAATGACGTCATAATGCTAGAAATTTTTTACCTATTTATTATGTGATAAACTCATAAATTTAAACTGATCCTCTTAACCGGGGACAATAGGGCTTTAATTAATGGCATTAAATGCTTGAAAAAGGAGGTAAGGGGTGGATTTCAAATGTTTTCGAACTCGCTTTGAATTTTGCTAACCCTAACTCATCAAGAATCCAATATGGATGCCTATATCCATTCTAGGTCCAACCACTTCATAAATTCAAGAACAGGCAGACAGATAACTTAGGCTATTATTATATATGGGGATGTTATTAACCCTAAAACATCAAAAACATGTTTTTTCCAAAAGAATTCCACAAACTTTGAGCCGAACGAATGGTTAGAGTGCTGGCCTTTGGAACCGAAGTTCATGGGTTCGAATCACACTATGGCATGGGTGTTTGCAGCCGTTCGGAATTGGCTTTAAGCAGTAGGTCCCAGTCTCATTAGCCCTTGTTGCAAAAAAGTAGACCGTAGTACTCCAAAACTAAAACCAAACCACAAACTTGGCCACTACTGTATAGACAGAGATAAGAAAAGTATCCACCTGTATAATCAGAAGGGTGCAGTCCCATTTTTATGCAAGGGCTATTCTGTGCTCAAGCACAAGTTAGAAATGTTTTGGTGAACAAAGGAATATTTAAAATACAATTAAACTATTACTAATGAAAAATAATATCTCCATATATCACCACTAATTATGATATTTGGTCATTTATTTTAAAACTATATCCAATGTAACTAATAATTTATGAAATAAAATATTCAATGCTATTTATATATAAAAATAAATTATACATCAATATTGAGGGAATTGAGCTCTTTAAAATTACACTGTAACTTATAATACCTAAAATGACACAGTATAATGTAAATATATGTATGATTATTTGGTATAATGTCGTCAACTTGAATTTGTCATCATCATCATCATAGTTGGCCCGACAGCCCGTTGTGGGCCTTCGCCTTCTTAGGAAGTTTTTCCCATCCTGCTCTGTTTTGTGCTCGGGACCTCCAGCATCTAATCTTTATGAGACCAAAGTCCGACTCCAGGTAGTCGATCTACTGTCGTTTTGGTCTGCCCCTTGGTTGTTGTCCGAAAGGGACTGCATTAAAAACTTTTAAAGCAGCCCGATCTGCGTCCATTTGCAATAGATGTCCAGCCCATCTCATTCTATTCAGCCTGATAAATTTGATGACATCATCCTCTTAGTAAAGCTTGTACAGTTCAAAGTTAAATCTTCCCCGCCAGACTCCCCTGTCAAAAACACCACCAAAAATGGTCTGCAACACTCTCCTTTCAAAGAGTGCAAGCATTTTTTCTTCTTTTGACATAAGTGACCAAGTCTCATAGGCATACGTTAGCACTGGTCTTATGAGAGTTTTGTACAACAGGATTTTCTTTCTTTCTATAATTAAATGGCTCCTCAATTGACTTCTGAATCCACATAGACAACAGTCGTCAGCATCAATTCTCTTCCTGATCTCGGGGCTGATATCATTTTGGCAGTCAACCACAGAGCCCAAATAAGTAAGTTTCTCAACTCATTCAAATTTATGTCCCTCAACTTCAAAAGTAGAGTCGGTTTTTTCTTCTTTAGACTTCTGAATAGTGGATTTTTTACAGGGTAGGGTTGTTAGCCCTACGCCAACTTGAATTTGTATATCTGTAAAATCAAGGTTAGTTTCCTTGTTTGAGACTAAATTTGGATGTGTAAGATAGTTGTGCATGGAGGGAGTGCAAATTAATAAGCACAGCACAATGCCTAATACAGCCTTACATAGGTGAGATGTTTTTCCCTTTGGAAGATAGATGGTGCAACCAGCATAGAATACAAAGCGTCAATTTGAAATGTATGATTTTTGCCTAATGTGGTGATCAGGAATTCTAAAATATGTTTTTTCTGTAAATAAAGTCTTTTTGTCTGTTTAACATTTTCTAATAAGTTTAGGCAGTTGCCAAGATGAATTTTTATTGAAATTTAAGATAACCATTCAAGTTTGATTTAGTCACTTCTGATTTACTAAACACAATGAACTTTCAATTTGCCATAGTTATGTTATTACCATGAGCAATAACAATAAGTATAATATGTAATTGATTCTTAAAATGTTTTAGTCAATTCATTAACCTTTTCGTGGGCCATGGGAAGATTACTTCCCACCCCGGGGGGGCCCTCCCCCCCCCCCCCCGGGTGGGGGTGGGCCCGGGGGGGGGGGGGGGGGGGGGGGGGGGGGGTGGACCCCACCGGGAAGTGTGTGTCCCACCTACACGATCTTACAAAATACACCTGTGGGAAGTGCAAAACCCATTCTAATACGCTAGTCTTGTTATTTAAACAATGGGAAGGCTGATTCCCGCTTCCGTTTTGAGCTATCATCAATTGTTCGATCGACTGAATAAAATTAGCAGCTCTGTTTTGAAAGTTTGGAAATGTGGAATGAAAAATAAATGGCCCACAAAAGGGTTAAACAATGATGAATTGTGGAAATTTTCAAAATTAAGTTTGTTTTAAAAATGCTAAAAACATAAAATATTTTAAACATTTCTTTTTAGTTTAATGTTTATTATAAAGCACAAAAACTGACTGTACCTCCAAATGGTTCACTTCCGTTAAGGCATTCTATAATCCAATCAATATCACAGATCAAGTCAATTCTAAAACAATTATCAAAACATTACAAATACTGCAATTAAATGCATACAATCATATTAAGATCAACAAATATAAAAAAAATTTCTACGAGATATTTGTGTATATTTGCTATATTAACAAAATTTTGCAAATAATTTGTATACAGTAAAGGTTAATCATACCTGACTGAATTTAATCATTACATTAAAAATAACTGTAAATAGCAAATTAGAATATTTTCAAAATGTGTCTTTTAATGAAGCACTGTAATTAGCTGTAATCAGGATAAAAACAATATATGTTACATATTTTGATAATTTTAAAAATTCAGTTTTTTAATATGTAGTTAAATATTTATAAGGAACAATGTCATTTTACTATTTACTTTTTTATTATTTTATTTTAATTCCAAATCAGCAAGAGATAGAATGAAAAAATTATAATTAAATATCTTTCTGAAATAAATTTTAAAATCATATATAATTAAAGTGTAATTTTAGTGATATTAATGTAACTGTTTAACATTTTGTTCTAAACTAGTAACAAATACAGAATATATTTTTAATATTTATTTTATAGAAACTGTCTGTTACATTAAAAAACTGTTACAAAATTTAGGTAGGGAAAAAAATAGTAAAACATTTTGTGAATTAAAAATAGTAGAACTTAAATTAGCCCATGCTGTTTATAGATTTTAAAAAATATTATATATATATATATATATATATATATATATATATATATATATATATATTATTAATAAATATTTTTAGTATTTATTTTATAGAAAATGTCTGTTACATTAAAAAACTGTTAAAAATTTAGGTAGGGAAAAAATAGTAAAACATTTTGTGAATTAAAAATAGTAGAACTTAAATAAGCCCATGCTGTTTAAAGATTTTAAGAAATATTTTTATATATATATTATATATTAAATAAATATTTTTAATATTTACTTTATAGAAACTGTCTGTTAAATTAAAAAACTGTTATAAAATTTAGGTAGGGAAAAAATAGTAAAACATTTTGTGAATTAAAAATAGTAGAACTTAAATAAGCCCATGCTGTCTAAAGATTTTAAGAAATATTTTTATATATATATTATATATTAAATAAATATTTTTAATATTTACTTTATAGAAACTGTTATAAAATTTAGGTAGGGAAAAAATAGTAAAACATTTTGTGAATTAAAAATAGTAGAACTTAAATAAGCCCATGCTGTCTAAAGATTTTAACATACTGAATGGAAATTTATATATGCAGAACATAGTATGAAAATTTTAAAGCCTTTAGAAAGATTAATAGAACTTACTCTACATAGGCTGTAAAATAATTTCCTGTGCAGTCCAGTGAAAACTCTTTAATTTCACCATAACCACACAATATGGCTAAAATATCATCTTTAGTAGTATCTTGTGGAATATTTTCAATGACTATTTTTCCACATATAGCATCTGTTGTATATGGTTCAATTTCTTTTACATCATGAATATTTTCATTTGTTTCTTTAGATTCAAAAAGACCACATTCAAAATTTTCTTTTTCTCTTTTGTTAGGCTGGGTGAACATTTGCTCATCACTTTCTAAATAAGAGAATTCTGTATTACTTGCCACATGTATATTAGCATAAGATGATTCTTTTTCTCTTTTATCTGATTGGGGGAACACGTGTTCATTGCTTACTAAGTGAGGCAAATCTATATTACTTCCCATGTGTATATTAGTATAAGATGCTTCTTTATCTCTTTCGTCAGATTGGGGTTCATTGCTTGTTAAATAAGGAAAATCCATATTACTACACAGTGCATCTGTTTGTTTCTCCTTTAAAAGTTTCTGAAAATATTTATCACAATAATATTCTTGACTAGCTTCAGTATTTGTCTCTAAAAAGTTATCCAGCACTATATACGTCTTCTTCTTCCCTTTGTCTTTTTTGTTTTTCTTTACCTTTTTCCCCCCTTTTGTATCTTTTTTATCATATAAACTTAAAAGAAAAGGGTCATCTTTCTTTTTAAAATTAAATGCTGAGTCTTTTATGTTTATCTCAGGAGTATCATTTAAAATATCTCTTAATGAACCTGAATCAATATTTTTATTCAATCTATCTTCAAAACCACCTGTTTCTACAACGCGATTTTCTTTCAAAGAAGCAAACTGCTTCTGAGATTCAGTATGAATATTATTTGAAAGACTCGTAGAACAAAAACTACTATCATTTTGTTGTTTGTTTCTCCAATTTATCAGATTTTCATTAGAATTCATTGTCATTTTTATGTTTTCTCCTTGACATATTTCATCTAAGTATGGTGTATTTCTCTCACTGACAATCGAATTCTCTTTAAAATTTAAATGAGTTTTGTCTTCCTTAGGATTCTCATTTAAAATATTTGCTTTAGTACTATTTTTTAAATCATTACTGCAAACACTACTTGGAGGACATGTATTACTTGCTAAAACTGCCAATGTATCTTCTGATATATGTAGTTTCTCACAGCTAATTGAGTCTGATCCAAAAATATCATCATCGGAATCACTAATAAATATTTCTCCCTCTTCATTTCCAGTACTGTCCAATGAATACACTGAAAAACTTTTGGCATATTTTGACTGATCTTTCTTCTCTAAAGTATGATATATTCCATGATGCACCTAAAATAAAATAAGAATCTTAGAAAACAATTTTGGATTCCCTCTGTTTTTACCTCAGTGTGAAATTTATTAGTTTTCATAATATCTAATTTTGCTTTTGGTAGTTAGTACAACCTTGATCTTAAACTGATATCAAGCATGGTGGGCAACAGTATTTACAAAACACCATAAAAAAAAGTACACTCATACAAGCGTTATCTAAACTATTAGCAGGGTATCTGCCAAAATAAAATTTTTCAAATCCATGATTTTTCATGACTTTCCCTGATTTAGCAGATCACTTTCCATGACTTTAAAAAGCTTTCGTTAAAGTATATATGAATAAAACTTCTGATGTACATACAAATAAAATATATGCTTTTAGAGAAATTACAGGAATTTTATCATAAAAAAAACTATAAACTTACTTTATAAGTGTTAATAAACTCACATACATAAAAATAAATTGTTGTATCTACATACCTAAGTTTAATTATATAGCAATTTTTCAATCAAAATGTTTCAAATTTGAATTCAGGGTACTTTGGTATTATCCAGGTGACCATGTATAATAGCCAAATATAACCCTATAATGTTTATATACAATATCCCTTGAGATAAAACTTATATTTTGTGCAAAAATCTTAACTAATTTTTATTAAAAAATAATTATTATATTAATAAAATTTTAATCTACAATTTAAGAAAAAACCAGAATAATATACATTTACCACCCATTAAGCTTTCTTGCTTTGAGTTTCCTTGGTGAACAAATTTTACTTGGCAATATGGTCAATAAGATAATACATAAATACCAAACTCAGCAACTTCAGCCAAATGACAAGTAAAAATAGAATTAAACAATTCAATGCATTTTTTTAATCAGTAGTTTAGCAGATCCATGACTTTTACTCATTTTACTTGAAAAATCAAGACTTTCCATGACAAAATTAATCCATTGTCTAAATCCATGATTTTCCATGACTTTCCAGGTGTGCAGAAACCATGTATTAGCTACATAGCCAAGTTATTTTATTTATTATGTTTAAATTTAAAGAAGGACACTGTGTTATGAAGGTCATATATCTCACAAATTGGGGATAAGGCTTTCGGCCCAGGAACCCCCAAATCAACACCTACATAGCCAAGTGTTACACAGACTACCTCGAACAATGAGTCATTCCCTTGAAAAGATCATGTGACAGCTGCTAAATTAAATATATTAAATGCTTTACACATGTATAAAATTTTAAAAAAATTAAGTTAGTAAGAGCTTCCAAATTTCACACACCAATAATAAACTATACTAACTTTTAAACAAAAAAAAAAAAGTAAGTATGAATAAAGTTTCAATAAATTATTATTAGATGAACACAATTTTTTTAACTCGCAATTTTTAAGGAATTTTTTTCATCTTCAATTTAAACAAGACTAATGTGGCCAGTCACACTTTTAAAAAAAGTTTTCTCTGATTAATTCAAGAAATCCCAAATTTATTAAATGTTTAACTTTAATCTCAAGTAATTTTTAAAAAATCGAAAAATAAATAAGTTTGGAACTTTAATTTTTTAAATTACTTAATCAATAAAAACGAAGCACTTTCTCAATATGTAAAACTCAATTGAGCATGATAATGAGAAAGATACTGGTGGTTTAAAAAATATCATCTTCAAAATGCGTTAAAATCAAATTATTTTTAAAAAATACACAAAAAATCATTATTTTGTAAACCAAATTATACTGTAAGCTATTAACATATTATATTTAGCAATTTATTTTTATACAGCAAAAGTAATATTGCAATACCATGTAGTTTTATAAATATAAGAATTTATGAGAGATAAATTCTTTACAATGACTGGAATCTACATATCAAATTGACATAAATAGCTTGTACAAATATTTACCTTCTAAATTTCGTTAAAATGACTGACAGTTATAAAAATACTCAACAGATCACACCAACATTTTTAAATTAATAACTTTTTGACTAATTGCCAACTTTTAACAATGCTTTTTACATTTTAAACATATATATGGAAAAAATCACTATTTAATTTTATACTATCACCATGAAAACACAATTACTCAAAATAACTGACAGTTGTAACTATACTCAACAGATCACACCCACAGTTATTTTTGAGTTTTTAATTATTAACTATTTGACTTATTAAAATTTTAGAATTTAAAAGGTCAAAGTGGATTCCTTTCCATTTTTTTAGAATTCTCAGAGAATTTCTGCATTCAGAAGTTTATTAGATAGTCATACAATAACTCTTTATGAATTCATCTTGGGAGTTCTAACAGAGACAATTTTCAGACCATGAGAGCTTAACCTGAATTACTATATGTACTTATTTAGTTAGTAAATATAAAATTTACTAAAAAACATTTTACACCACCTGATAGTTATACAGGTTCATTTCTCATTGTTACAAAATGAGTTGACCTTTAAAATTTTTAGCAAACATTATATTAAAACAAATTACAATTATTGAACATCTTATCAAACACATTTAAACTTCAAAAATACTTATTATTAGCTAATTTCTAAGGTTTTTTATATATATAAATTTGCTATCAATTAGAATAAGTTTAGATAAGCTTCATGTTATTAGCTCCATTTAAAAAAGATATATGCTAAAAATAATTGGCACACTTTTATCAATGTTTTTTACATTTTAATTTTTACTTTTTAACATTAGACAGTTCAGAAAGGTATTCATAAATGTTTTAAAGTGCAGTGAAATGCAAAATGCAACCAAATTGTCATACTGCATGTCTAACAATATAACTAGAAATTTAGCATTGGACATATAATTGGAAACTTTGTAGGTTAAAATAAAAATGTTTATTTCTGACCTGATATTCATTAAAATTATAGTTTAACCTTAGTTTATTAATTTTTTACTAAAAAATAATTTAAACAATGAATTAGTTTTCAGTACTATACTCCTGTGATGATAAAGTACTACTCCATTTAATAAATATATATAATAACTAGAAATCATTGGCAAACTTTTAACAATGTTTTTTAGACTTTAAATATATATATATGGAAATAATCAATATTTAGTTTTACACTGTCTCCATGAAAATATACTTATCATAAGATAAGAATTTCAATTCTGTTGACTTTCCAAAATGTCAAGTTAAATGAGCATAGACCATGCCTTAAATTTTATTTCTATAGTGAAATTTCTCTTACACATTTATATAGAGTAATAAAAATTTAATGGTGCATGTCAAAAACAAGACTATTTGAGTAGCACAAAATATGTAAAGAAGATAGAAAATTCATCTTATATGAAACACACTTTAAAAGACCGTCCACTTTGACTAATAATAAACACATGTAATTCAGATCAAAAAATTGGTGCTTAGTTATCTGTTAGAAACATTACTGAACAAGTTACTGCATCATTTGATTTCCATCAAGTAATTCTAAAAGATCATTTAGATTTTCAAGATGTTACTATTTTAATTCTTAAAAAAAAAAAAAAAAAAAAAAAAAAAATCAAATGTTTTAAAAACAGCCTGAGAAAGTGGCCCTAAGAAATGATTTCTGAATACATTCCTTTCTCAAATGTATACCATTGATGACACATGAATCTATACATTTAATACAGAAACAGGTGACTTTTAGACAGACTTAAATGTCTAAATAAGAAATTCTAAGTGTGAGGGTGCGAGAGGAGAGGCTAAAAAAAATATTGTTGCAACAAAATATCACTTAAAAATTACAAGTAAACGATTCAAACAACTTTCTCTTTTTTCTAGAAAAACAGAAAGTTAATTACAATATAACTACAATATATATCAATAAAATTTTATTATTAATGGTACTAAATATACTGATATACACAACCTACTGAATATTTAATTAATATCACTCAATATTTTGTAAAAAGAATAAACAACATTTAAGAGAAACATCTGAGTGCATGAAACATACTCTAGATAAGAAATCTAAGATCAAAACAACAAAAAAGTATTTCACATAAGTACTATTTGTTTTAATATAATTACAGCCTAAGTCAGTCTTATTTATAGTAATGAGTCTTAGAAATTATCTGAACATGAAAATAAACTGATAGTTTTCAGACCAAATGCCTTAAAGAATATTGAAGAAATACTGGACAAATAGAATATCAAACTCTGAATTATATTATCAAACCCACTACAATGGAAATTAGATTAAACTGACCTAGGGCCATATTGGGTAGAATCCCAGTTCCGGGGGCCCTGTTTTTGGCTCTTGGTACAAGTGAATGCTAAATTGTTGCCAAGTGATGTTTACAATTTGTGATTCGTTTTGTTTTAAATTTATTCTCAATTTTAAAGCATATTTTGAACAAAAAAAGGTTTGAAATTTTGTTAAGATGAATACAAATTTGAGTTTTTAATTTATTTAAATCTGCTTTTGAATTGTTTATTAAACTAAACAATGCACAATTTTTGCAATAGGTGCAAATTAAGCAAAATATAAGAGTTGGTTATATTTAGGCAATTATGCTTAGAAAATATTTAGTTATATTTATAAAATACAGTTGCTATTTAATAAAATTATTATAAAACTATCAAATAATTATAAAGTAATAAAGTATGTTACAAATTGTTTATAGAAATTTAGCTTAAAACCAGAGAGAAAACAACAGAGTAATTGTTTTAAAGAAATTATTTAAAATTCTAAAGAAAATGAGGGAGATAAATGATTTTTTTTATCCAAGGAAGGCAAAGGCCCATTTGACCTCACTATTAACAATTGGCAAAATAATATAATTTAAAAAACAGTATAATATACTATAAAATAACATTTTAAAATATTTCTACTTTGTTTGGTATTAAAATTAGATACAATCTGAATAAAAAGGTTTTAAAAATATAAATCTGAAATTTAATAAACATTGCACTTACCTAAATTAGGTATCCTATTTGAAAGATACAAGTTATTTACTAATATCTGACAGTACAAAAACAAGCTTATATACATTAAAACCTTAATAACAACATTTTAAACTTTTTATTATTCAAAATATGCTTTGAAAATTGTATATAAAAAATTACCACAAGGGTACAATCAAAATGAACAAAGATGCAAAATGGACACTAGAAAATTCAAATTCAGAGGGTCTTGAAGTATTGTTAGTTACAAGAACCAATAACAGTATTCTAATCATATGTTATTTCCCCCACAGACCCTAAAATACAGGCGCGATTGACACTCCCACCTTTTTTCTGGGGTGATGGAAGAGTCGAAAAAGAAGAACAAGGTTTGCCAGAAACTGAGTTCTATAATTTGGCGATATCGCCACGTTTGGCGTGCCCACTGAACTGGGCCCCCAAAACTGAGATACAGCACGGTAGGGTAGAATTTTCTAATTTTAAACAAAAGTTATAACTTTTGTGTCCTGTTAAAAAGTAATTTACTACCACATTTTAAAATGTTAATTTAAAATCAACAGTACTGCTAATATTAATGCTTCCTTTTAATCAATGTAGTTCCATTAATGCTGCTAATTTTTTAGTATACTTTCTTTTAAGATTGTTCTTATAACAGGGAATGGAAATTTTATCATTTCAATAAAATTTAATCACAAATTAGTTTTAATAACAAGAATAAGAATCTACAAGATAAGCCTATCACCAGCAGAGCCTTAGCCAGAAGAAGAGCTCAACATGGCATGATCACCAACTGTTGTATATTTTTCATTAATTAAAAATTTAATATTATAATAATTTTAAAACTAGAATGAAAGAATTCTATCAGTTCAACAAATATTTACCCCCAAAAATGTACAAATCCATAAAATTACCTTCGAACTGCTAGGTTCGTTTCTATTTGATAATAAATAAGATGGAATCCATATATCAGAAAGATTGATTTCTTGCCAGCACTCAAGGGGAATTGCATCTTTCTCTGCAACAGTTATTTCAGGTAAAAAATCTAAAGAATCCATACTTTCTGCCATTTTTAAAAATAATCTGAAAATATATAAACATGTTATAGAATAAGAAAGAGTTATAGTTTTTTAAATTAATCTACTGTCAAGTCACACACTACTAATGAAAATGAAACTTCAGAATGTCTTATACAATAAATATTACTGGCACAATAACTCTAAAGAAACCAGAGAAAACAATAAATCTAGTCATTCAATAACTCAATGTCTAAGTTAAATTAAGAAACACATAAATATTCAGTAAACCCAGCACCATATTATCTGCGGGGCACGTGCCCAGGGCCTACTGCTTTCAAGAGCCCAAAAATTTTTAGATCCAGAGGTAATTTCGAAACAAATTTTGTAGACTTAAAAATTTCATTGTCTTTATTCTATATACAAATTATGTGAGCTAAAATTCTGTAAGTTTTTCATTATTTCACAGAGTAAAGAAAATAATTAAACATGGCTAGTTTTAAACTATGTTTTTATTCATTAAAATTGTATGTAAATTTTGCGGACAGAGTATAAAATTCTAATAGCTTGTTGCAGACAGTACAAAATTTTTGCCACTGGGCTCAATGCAAAAACTAGAGGAGGGGCATGTACCCTTGGTATCAAATGAAGTGTAAAGATGTATGGAATACATATCATGGGGATGTAGAAAAACATATACTTGCTTTGGGTAGATCATAGTTTATACCCTAGTAATGTTAGTAAATACTATGTACACAGTCATCGATGCAAATCTTGCACCTATACATTAATAAAATGTAATAATAATCTACAAGGGCCCAAAATCTTGATAATCGGGCCTGAGTAAACCCTGTACTTACCATTGAAAACAGAATGTTAGCGTTTCCCCATATGTAAAACTGTTTACAATAGGGTGTTGCCATAAATGAACTCAAAAGTAAAGAAAAGAATACACTTTTATTTAACACATGGTAGCATCTTTTTAAATAAAATTTTTATTTTGAAAATTAAAAATTAATGTAATATGTGAGAATTACCTGATTAAATCCTACATACTTTATCAAATTCTGGTTCTGTATATTTCTCTATGATGCTAAACAGCTCTCCAAGCATACATATATGAGCTTCTATTTTTTTTTTCAATTTTTTAGAAGATATATATGTACATTGGTTTGTTGCATACCATAGAGCTTATATTCTTTACAACTGGTATTCCTGAACTCATTTTAACATTATCAACCATTATATAGATTATTAATGCGCCTTATCAAAAAAGTGATGATCACTAGAAAACAAGCGTATCCCGTTTAGCCTAGGAGAAAAGGAGATTTTTTTTTATGAGGAGCAGCTTTCTTTGTTGTAATGATCTTTTCCCAGGCATGACATTAATATTGTTATGGGAGATTTGAATGCTAAATTAGGTAGAGAGGATGAATTTAGACCAACAATCGGAAAATATAGCTTACATGATAGTACTAATGACACTGGACAACAACTATAGTACATTTTGCTGTTGAACACAACATGATAATTTCAATCACTGTGTTCAGCCACAAGAGAATACATAAGATGACTTGCCGCTCACCTGATGGAGAGACCTGGAATCAAATTGATCATGTACTCATTGATTCTAGACATACTTTTGATATACATAATTTAAGAACTTATCGAGGAGCAACCTGTGACTCTAATCACTTTTTGGTTATTTCTAAGCTAATTGCCAAAATTTCAAACTCCCGAAAGGTTCTGGGAGAGAGGTAAATAAAGTTTGATTGTGATAAGCTGAAAATATGAAGTAAATGAACGAAAGTTTCCAGATCGTTACCTTTGCCAAATGATCTACTGCGGCTCTTGTCTTGGTTTCATTCCCTAGTAAGGCTTGGATATATTTCTGCTGTTCCCTCATAGAGAGTAATGTTTGCCGACTATATGGTGTTTCCATTATAAAATTCTCAACAAAATCTGCTGCTTTGCAACGATTAATGTTAATAAAAACCAGTGTCACCGCATTGGAAATAAATAAACATATATTAGAGATAATTAAAGATATGAAGAATGAAGAGATAATTTTATTAATGTTAGATATGTTTAACAGATTATATTAATATTAGCAGATATGTTGGCAGAATTTTTTTTCTAAATATAATTCAGAATTTTTTAATATATGTCCACGCTTGTAACTTAAAAATAGAACCTATTTTATTTAATAAAGAAATTCTTTATTCAGAATTTATTTCTTCTTCCTATTTTCTATTTGATGTATGGAACCTTAATCTGTAAAACGCAACGTTAAGCATGCGAAGTGTTTTGTGTTCCTCAATTATAAGCTTTCTTTTCAGTGACATTGTCGCCTTGTGGCCTATAAAATGTAAATGTGTTTCTTAACTTTAAAAGGACCATCATATAGTTGCTTTAGCTGCACTTTAATTAGATATAGAAAGGATACAATTCACTCTAATGAAAGCATTGTTTTATAGTGACTTTTCACAGAAGATCAAATACAAACTTTAACTTAAGTTCTTTTGTACTAGAGTTCGTGGGTTTGAACCTCACTACTGGCATGAATGTTCGTTTGGAATCAGCTTCAATCTGTAGGATCCCTATGCCATTAGCTCTTGTGTAATTACAACGTAGATTTTGGTGGTCCAAATTTTCTACAAACTAAAATATTAAATATTTTTGTTAGTTTTAACAGAAGTTGTCTTTTTATAAAAGATATTAAATTTAAACAAGTTTGTTTTTATAATTAATATCTTTTAATATATAATAAGGTTATTCTTTTTGAAAAATTTTTTAGATGTAAAATATTTGTTAAGTTTTAGACTACTCTCATTGGTCAGAAATTTCCTTTCTCAAACTATTTTCATTAAATGAAAAATATTGCATGGCAACAATCCTACACAAAGTTAGATCAGTATTTAGTTTTGTAATCTATTAAATGTTGTTAATCAAAATTATAACTTCGAGGTGACCATAAATGTAGTTGATAGAAATATTTTAATTTTGTCATTATTTTGCTCTGTGAATTAAAGAGAACAGAACTGCAATTATAAAAATTCAATTGTAAGCATTTATTGTGTCAAATAATAATTTTCGTCAACTGTCAATGTGTTTTATATAAATACCCGCATGATTTTAATTTTGTTTACGTAAAACTCCTATTGTTTATGGACTTTATTTTTAATTTCATTTGTTTAAGTGTTAAATAGGAATTAGGGTAAGGGTATTGATTTTATCTTTAAATTTAAGAATATTATTAATAATTGTGTATAAATTTTCTAGGAAAATGAGTTTTGGTGTGAGAGATATTTGTGAGGACACAAAAATGGCTCGTGAGTATGCATTATTAGGTAATTACGAAACAGCTTTGGTATATTATCAAGGAGCTGTTCAACAGATTCACAGACTTTTAACTACAATAACAGATTCCATTCGGAAAGAGAGATGGCAACAGGCAAGTAATTTTTAATTATTTCTCAATTATTTTATTTTTTCTTTAAATACATACATCATATTATAAATACATACATTTTCTTAACAGTAGTTTTCTAGTTTAATTGCTAAGTTGCAAATAAAATTTTAAACTGTTAATGCTATTTATTTCTAAATTAATTTTTAGTATATGTTCATTTCCATTAATTAGTTTTTAAGATCAGTGACATGACCTTATTCTGAAAGGATTTAATTTCACTGAGAGTATAATGCACAGTTCAGCAGTTATGGTGATGAACACATCATATATCATGCTACTCGAAGTGCTCAATAAAAGCTAAAAATTTTTAAGAGTCTGTTTTGTGCTTTTTTAGTACCTCTGAGAAAAAGGTAAGAAGTGTGTAAAGAATGTTGAATTCTACTGCAACTCTTTTAGTTTAAAATGTTAAGCTGGAAATTTGCAAAGACATACTCTTAACTCTGTATAGGTAGACAACCATAAGACAATCTCTCCTGTTATTCCATATCAGATAATATTCAAAATATTTTGTCTTCTTATCTTAATATATTTTAAGTCACTTTAGGTGACTTAAAATATATAAAGATAAAGAACTCTGGCCTAATTTCATATTTTACCAGATACTTCAAAGCTAATCTAAACATTTGTTCTGTACATCGTGCAATGGGAGTCCTTGTTAGAAATTATAAATTTCAAGATGATTTATTTAGTAGGTAGTAATAGGCTTCACCACAGTTTAGGGTGCCCTTGGATTTTGATTCTTTATCTATATTTATTATTGCCAAGTATGTGAGTTTTCTCACATATGCAGCCCAAGGTTTTTCCGACTGTAATTGGGTATAAAAGTTTTTGTACACAGTTTTTAAGTATTTGGATACTTAGTTTACTAGCTGCAAACACCCGGCTTTGTCCGGGTTTAAAATAAGGTTTTCTATAGAAGCATACAAAACTGTTTATTTGCATGCAATAAAAGGGTACATTTATCTTAAAACAATGTGATAGACAACATTTTTGGCAGTTTCATTTGGAATATGTACAAAAAGATTTTCCTCTTTGTCCACTCTGGAGCAGGCCACATACGACTGCCCATAAAAAAAGCATGGTGTCTGCAAGTCTATACCAGCAATCCCAAGACACTTGCCCTGTGACTTGTTGATTGTCATGGCAAAGCACAGTGTCAAAGGAAACTGTATTCTCTTAAATTGTATGGCGTTGTCTGAGGGAATGATAGGTATTCTAGGAATGAAGACATCCCCACCTTACCAGACTCTGTGAGTACTGTGGCTTGAATGACATGTTGTATCAGCTTTTTTACAATTAAACTTTTGCCATTACACAACCTGGGTGCATCACTATTTCGGATCAGTATTATTGGAGCACTAACTTTCAGAATCAAGTTGTGGGCTTGCAAATCAGGATTGTGTACGTGTACCAAATTTCACATTATTTGGTTGTCTGGATCTTGAGTTATAAGGGAACAAACAGACAGCAAATACGTCTTATATATAGAGAGATACATCCTCATCATCTCATCATCACCACAAAAACATACAAAATCATTCTCAATGGCCAACTTAGGATTTCCTTTTTTTCTTTTTTTTTTTTGGTGCATTATCACATGGCTCAGAACAGGCACATGGAGCACTACTTTTGGCTGGAGAAGGCCAGAGTGAAGTTTGGATAGAACGAAACATGTTTAAGATCCTTCCCTATGTAATTTTGTGTATGTGTACCAAATTTCACGTTAGTTGGTTGTCTGGATCTTGAGTTATAAGGGAACAGACAACAAATGCATCCTATATATAGAGATGCTTTTTATTTCAATTTCATTGCTTTTATAAACTATATACCTATATTTTCTTGTAAATTTCCTTATTTAGAAAATTTTAAAATATTGTCTATACATTTACAAATTTAAAAATTTGATAAATCTGTGTATAAATTTTATCCATACTGTGAATTTTACCATTTTAATACTTAAAGTTTTTCCTTTTTATTGCATTTGTGTTGCTCTTATGGATGTGTATCGTCATAATCTTAAATGGCATGTTGACAATATTGGCATATATAAATGTTGCCAATGAAACAAGGGGGCACCCTGAACTGTATTTTCACCATAAAAATATAGTTGCCAATATTCTTTAATTAAATATCTAAGCATAGTTTAAAATTTTTGCATATGTGCAAGTGTTCTTTCATAATATAAAGTTATGTTTTATTGAATTTTGTAACTAATAGATATATCTTTCTTTGAACTCTTTTAATTCCATTGAAAATTTTATTTCTTTGTACTTCTGTAAATTAATAAAGTGACTTTTGGAAATTAATTACTAAAATGAACCTTTTTCATTCTGTAATGTATAAATGAAACACTTTAACAGGGGTTTAGATATGTTTTGTACCTATTGCAGTTCACCAGTTTTAAGTTACTGTTATTTAAGTACATTAAGCAAACCATCATAATTTGATAACCACATTTTATTTATGACCTGTTTAGTAAATATATTCTACAACTTTGATTTAAAAACTGCATAAAATAGCATATATCTATTGAAACTGCAGACTTCATTTGCTATTAATAAAAGTAATAAGTTCTATAGTGCCTCCCGAACTATATGGCAAAATGGACTATTGCTTATGGTTACCAGACTTTCACTTGCATTCAGATCATTTTGTTAGATAAAATAAATTATAAAAATAGGTGTAAACTTGTTTTTAACAGGTAAACTTCATTCCTTATGCAAACTATTCAGTAACAGAAAGTATTTTCTTATAAAGAGACACATTAATTAGTAGTAGCTCACGACTGTGAAATTTTTTAAGGTGGCTTTCATCTTCTACATATATAAAAAGTAGTTTGGTCTAATGAATTAAGTTTATTTTAAAACATGTAATTATATTTTAAACATTGTTGTAGTTTTAAATTGAGAATTATTGTAAATGAAAACTTTAATGTCATACATAGAATTTTCTGTAAATAAGTATTGACATACATTCTTATTGTCAAGCTTCTTTAAACTACAGCTGAACAATAGCTGAATCATTGGTCATCAGTATCAGAGTTTGTATGTTCAAATCCCACTGAGGCATGGATGTTTTTAGCAGTTTGGAATTGGCTTTAAACAATAGGTCCCAGTGTTAGCCCTTGTGTTGCAAAAACATAGGCTGTAGTACTCCAATGAAATTAATTAATCAACTAATCTTTAAACTACAGGTTAATTTTGTAATTTGGAGAAAGTTGTAAAATGCATTTTACTGCTATTGCCCTTTTTTTTTATTGGCTGTGTATTGTGTTTAACACGAAAGTGAAAATTAATTCTAGTCTGAATGTTTTGATTTAGACGTGATGTAAATATTACTAAAATTTATACTATTACTGTGTTATGTAATTAACAATAAATAGTCTTTAAATTTGCATTTATTTAATTCAATGATTACTTTCTCTATGTTTGTAAAAATATAGTTTTATTTGTAGATTCAGCAGAAAATTGCACAAGAGTATGAAGCTGTGAAAGAAATTCAGAATGTCCTTTCAGAATTTAATACAGAATTGAGTATTGATAGAGCTATATCAGGTCGGCCTTCTTATGATATTTCCATTCCTACTGATATTTGGACTCCAACAGCTCCCAGAGATCCTGATGTTTGGCCACCCCCTACTCCAGTTGAACATAAGTACTATATTTTTGTTAAAATTATATTATTTTTAAAACTGCTTTTGGTTTTATAAAAAAAGGTTTTTTTTTGTTTCATTTTAATCCCAATAAATTTGTAAATTGCATAAATGTACCATATTTATTCTCTATTGTCTAACATGTTAAATGCCATGTGACTGGTTTCCAGTGACTAGCACTTTGTTTATTGCACCATGGGGGTCACTGTGAACTGACACAAAGTTTATTCTTAGTGCATATGGAACATGTGACTGGCACTGAATTTGTTCATAGTGCCGTGACTCAGCGATGACTTTAGTAAAATAAATGGATTATGAATTGTTTTGCAAATTAACTTAGTCTGTTGTAATTAATATTTCATGAAAATATTCAATGCATAATGAAAAATACATGTTGGGCAGACAAGCAAGCCATGGGAAAATTAGTGTATAGTATAGCATTCAATGTTTTAAAACACTAAAAGCAATATTTTGTGTTGCATTTTAAAGATACTCTTTTGTTCATTTCGTTATTTGGTAAACTTATTTTTTAATATGCTACATTGTGCTTATTGAATGGTAATATGTTAAAATTATTTCAAATTCTTGATGCAGTTTCTAAATTTCACATTGCTTATTGAATGGCAATATATTAAAATTATTTCAAATTCTTGATGCAGTTTCTAAGTTTCACATATTGGATACTCTTCTTTGACAACTAATTAAAGATTGTAAATCCTAAATCAAGTCTTCAAATAAACCATGTGTGTTTTTGAAACATTTAAATAAGAAAAGTTTCTATATGTCTGTTCTTTTTAATTAATTTCTTTTAACGTAATGCTAAACATTTGTATTTCTAAGATTGTCTGTAATATAATTTAAAATTTGCATGTTAGTAAATTTTACTTTAATTAAATTAAAGAATATGATATCAGAAATCTTATTCCTTATTAGTTAAAATGTATATACAGGTTTTCAGTCTTAAAATTGAAATTATTTTGTATTTCATGTATATATTGGTATATAACTAATAATTAGTATATAATGTTATATATTGGTATACTACAGTTTTTTGATTTATTGTGATTAGATGTACTTTGTTGCTGTTAGTGATTTTTTTTTTATTTTGGTGTATTTCTATGCTTTCTTTAAATATTTTTATAATTCCTTTAAAAAATATTTTATACATTCTACTTGTCTTGAACGACTATATGTCTAATTTTAAAAATTCTAGTAACTTTTTATGAACAATATCTTTTTATATTCCAAGATTAAAAATTAAATTATCAGAATATTTCACATTCACCTCACTAAAATTTCTAACATTTTTGATTTTTGTTCTGTCCTTATGATAATCCTGGAATGTTGACCTTCCTACACTTTTTTATTAGTGTTCTAATATGTTTATTCACAGACATGGCCCTCCAATCCGTCCAATTCGTGCTGTAAAAAGAAATGAACCTACAAAGCCATCAGGAGCTCGTAGTGGACCAAGTAGTAACAGTCGAAGTAATACGGATAGATATAAAAAGTCTAGTTCAGATTCAAAATCTAAGAAAGAGGATAAAGGGAAGAAAGAGAATAAAAAAGAAGAGTCTGTGAAAGAAGAAAAGGTATTGTTTACATACTGTATATTTCCAATTACAAGCCCATTCACTTACAGCTGAGAGTGTATTTTTTAAAATTTTATCCACACTTAAAACTTGTATATATGGATTGAAATGAATTGCCTTTAGGGCAGCTTCTGAGGTGGGTGGGTGGGGTCCTCAAGAGCAGATTCAGGGGTTTATTGTACCCAAACCCAAGAAAGAGAAGAAAATAAAGGAAAAGGAAAGGAGCACTGAAAGAAAGGATCACTGGTGTATTTCAGGATTGCAACACTTCTGTTTACCTAAAGTAGTTAAACCCCCAGAGGGTAGTTCCCTGATATAATCTCCAAGGGTAGGGGATCTGGCTATACTCTTAAACACTGGGTACCTATTTTAGTTGCCTCTTGCAACATGTATAAATTACATTGGGACTATTCTTTCACACCCAGTCACCACACAGGTTAAGTTTGTTTATAAACTTGAATGGGGAAAAAAACCCTTTTTTCTGTAATTTTGAAAACTAATGATAATATTTTCAGCCAAGGACTTGAAATTGTCACCAAGAAATAAAACAGCTGAAATAATTTTAAAATAATAAAGTTAAATAAATGATAGACCATGTAACCAATTTATTTTTAATTATTAGATGTCAGTGACAATAGTTTGATGATTCTATTAGAGACTAGTACATTTTCATAAGTTTATGAACAACAACAACAAAAAACCACTTTTTAAAAGCCTTTTTTTTTTTTTTTTTTTTTTTTTTTTTTTTTTTTTTTTTTTTTTTTTTTTTTTTAAATAAGGTTAACTGATCATGAACAGTTGTAGTATAGGTCCTCTCAGGTTTTTTTTTTTTAAAAATTTCTGGCATCTTTTTACTATTTGAGCAGATTGTTGCATATAAAGTCATTTTCGAATTTGTTCTGTGTTTAGTATTTTTGTACATTTTTGTTTTGTTTTCACCATTATTTTTTTTAATACTTTGTTATGATGATTGGCAACATTTTGGCTGTCAGTAGTAGAAATTGTCACTAAGAATGACCTATTCAACATCTGTTGTTGTATCTCTGAGACAATCCCTCCATTTTACCTTTTGAAAAAGTTAAAATTTTTTTGCTTATACTTTAATTTTCAGCCAAATATTTTTTTTTTCTAAAATTTTAAATGATTGTGATTTGATACTCCTTTCTCCTTCATAAAGGATGTTATTCTTATCAACTTAATAATAATTCTCTTTTTATTTCTTTAATTACTTAAGAATATGATGTGTAATTTAATATTTCTTATTCAGGAAGAAGAAAAGAAGTTTGATGGTTCTGGATATGATCGGGATCTTGTTGAAATGCTTGAAAGAGATATTTTGCAGAAGAACCCTAGTGTACGCTGGGATGATATTGCTGATCTTGAAGATGCTAAAAAATTATTGGAAGAAGCAGTAGTATTACCTATGTGGATGCCTGATTTTTTTAAAGGAATTCGAAGACCTTGGAAGGTAAATCACTAACATCATTATATTTTAAATGTGAATTAACTCTGTAAAGATTTAAGGATTATTAAGTACTGTAAATGTTAAAAAATATTTAAAGTCTTAAGTCTAAGCTTTCAAGGGATAGGAGTATTAATCTCTATATAAACTTTACTTAAACATATTTTAAAAATATAATTAATATTTGTAGTTATATACTACACACTTATGTTTACAAACTTATTTTTAAGTAATATGCTCTTATAAATGTACTAGTACAGTGGGATAGTTCATATAAAAATTATACTGTAAGTTGGAGTAGGAAAAAAAATTCTATTAATATTATTAATTTGTGATGAATTCAAAAAACCTACTTTTATTTTAGATATTCAGCTTTAAAAAGTTATAATAATCACTACTTCTGAAGTATTATAATAGCTTAAAGGATAGGTTGCTTCCTTTCAGTATCATAGTCTGTGTTAAAATCTGTTTACTGGCATGGATATTTGTAGCTAATTGATGTATGGATATATGTACTTATTTTTACCTATGTTTGAATGGATACATATACATAAAGTGTATGGGGATGTAAAACTACATAAATTTTAGTCATTAAATTGGTGATGAGCTAACCAGTCTTTTTTCAGTTTGTCTGGGGTAGACACAGCAATTTAATGCAGTCTGAGACCTTCATTAATTTAAATTCATATACAAAATTTAAGAACTAGTTATAGGAAGAAGGAAGAATATTTTTTTTATTCTGTAAACTGTTAATACTATCTATTCAATCTGTACATCTTTACAACACTAGATCTGCCATCAAAGTGTCTGTCATCTGAAAGTTAAACTTGTGTCAATTTTCATAAGAATGATCTAACTTGGCATTTTGGGGTGCCAAGAAAATGTTAGATGATTAATAAAAATTAATCCAAAAAGGCTAATAAAGTCACCAAAATATCATGAAAACCTCTTTGAAATCTACAAAAAATTGCAAATTAATGATTTTACTCTTGAAAAAATAAAGTAATTGAACTCTTTGAATCAAGGCTTTTTTTACACCCAGATGTGGAATTTAAAATTGTGGAAAATAATTTAGTTATGCTTTGAATAATTTAGTTAAGTTAAAGTTTTAATTTATTACACACATATTTATGCAATATATTAAAAATTGTAATATTACACATCTATATACATATGTATGTGTATATATATATATATATTCTTGTGTGAATCTTTTACCATGTTTTTAGCATTTTAACATGTATATTAAATAACATAATTTTCTTTTCCAGGGTGTTCTTATGGTAGGTCCGCCGGGTACAGGAAAGACAATGTTAGCAAAAGCTGTTGCAACAGAATGTAAAACCACTTTTTTCAATGTGTCTTCTTCGACTCTTACTTCCAAATATAGAGGTGAATCTGAGAAATTAGTTCGTTTGTTATTTGAAATGGTAAGCTTTTATCGATGCAACTATTTCATTTGAGGTTAAGTTTAGTTAAAATTTTATTGCAATTACTGGTAGTCAATTCATTATTGTAAATAATTTTTTATATTTTATAGTGTGATTAAGATGCTTTATTATAGATTATTTGTAAATGCTTAGTTTTGTTTTTTGAAATGAATTGTATTGATTGTTGCAATTGATTATACAGTTTGTCTTGTTTGTTATAAGTATGATATTTTAAGAGAAAGACATTTTCAAAGTATTTAAAATATTTTAATTTGTGTTATGCTAATTGATATTTATTAAAATTTATGTGAGTTAAAATTTTTATGTTTTTACTTGTTTCTTTATTTTTATTTGAAAAAATAAGTATGTATATGAAAATTTCTTATTGTAAATTTATTAACATTGATATTATATAATTAAAATAAGCAAAATTAACAAATTTAAGATACGATTGTTATAAGAAAAACTTTCTGGTTACAATATTTATTTTATTTTTAAAATAATGTATTTATTTAATCTATAATAAATATAATTCTTTTTGTATAACTATAATATTAATTTAAACATTGTATATTTTTTAAATTATGAAAATTTTTATAAACTAATATTATAAAATTATTATATAACATTATATATACATCATTTTTATCAGAAATATAAGTCAAATGTTAAATTTATGCATGTCATCTCATCATAAGCAAAGGCCAAATCTTTATCTTAAAAAATTTCCAAAGCTAAAAACTTAAAGTTAAAATCTAAAAATAATAGAAAGTTAACACGTATGTAAAAGAAATGTACTATGTTTAAAAAATTGTGTTTTTTTTGTGTTTACCTTTTTAGGTCAAAGATGGTGAACCATTTTTGATTAGCGTGCTACTTAAATTAAGGTTTATTATTTTTAGGTGTCAAGCATGCCACTTGTCATATTTATCTTAAAAATCATCTTTAAACCCCTATAATCTACATAAAATTGTTTTAATTTTTAAAATTCTTGTGTCACGCTGTGTCCTTTCATCACAATGTGAGAATCAATTGATCTAATATATATGTTTTAAGTAGAATTTATTTTAAAATTGGGTTTTTGTATGGTATAGAAACCTTTTACCATATAACTTTTTTAGACTGTTATATTTAGAAAATCAAATTGTTTGAATCAAGGAGATAATAGCATTCATCAGTCCTCTCATTCTCAAAATCATTCTTCTATATCTTAAACATCAGTTTTGTTGCATGTCAACTTCATTTTCAAATGTAAGAAACCCAAATTATGCCATAATTTACAGTTTGATTGGGTTCCATCTTTATAACTCATCCCACTCACACACTTCTCTAAGAAAAAGTCAGTGTCCTCTACAGAGACTTACGTTATGGAAGGAGGGTATTAGTTATTCTTCTGTTCTACTAAATATAATGGTGCTCATATTAATGCTCATTTTTGAATCTGCCTTTGATAGCTGATAATCTTGCAGATAGGTTTTGTTTTTTAATGTTTTCAGTAAATGTAAGTGAATAAAAATGATTTTATATGTACCTGTCTTGTGCAACTGAAATGCCTATTAAGTACCACTTAATGTCACGCATGCCATAGTTTGCCATCTCTGTTATAGGCAGCCGACTACCTTGCTTATTGCCTAGGTCCTAAGTTTAATACTTTACACACAATAAAAATAATATTCATTTATATATATTTTTTTATGTAGGCACGATTTTATGCTCCTAGTACTATATTTATCGATGAAATTGATTCCCTTTGTTCCCGCCGAGGTTCTGATTCAGAGCATGAAGCAAGCAGAAGAGTCAAATCAGAACTTCTCATTCAGATGGAAGGTATATTTAAATGTCAAATTTAGTAACCTTAGTTGTTAGTTTCTCTTGTTTATTTAACATTTTAACAGATACAGAAGATAATCATTATATTGGCATTTTGTATTGAGAAGAATGTGCATTTGACGTCAAGGCAGCAACACTCAAGTGCATCTCAACTCTTTGAAGGTGAAACAGTTGCCTTTTCCTCATTGCTTTCCAACAAGTTGTTTTTGGGGTTTATATTTCAAAAATATAATATATTTACTATTGTATTTACATGTGTACAAATGGCAAAATTATGTGGAATATATTATAGCATAATAAAAGTAATTTTAATAATTTTCTATTTAGGTTTTTATTTATTTTTTTTAAATATTAAAAAGTCAGATACCTTTTAATATTTTAGGTTTGCAGAATGAAAAAGATATTTTTCTTCAATTTGGTATAAAAATTTTGTAGTACACTAATTTCAAAATTTATTTTGTGAGCAAGTAAAATTTTTTTTCTCTTTGGTATTTATTTTACATGTTATTTTTATAAATATCTTACTTGAATAAACAAAATTTTTAAAGCTATATCTGTATTAAAGAATTTGTAAAAAATGTATTTTAAAATGAGCAGAATTTTTTTTTATGAGTAATTGAAAAAATGTATTTATAATGAACATTTTAAGACTCAAAAGGTACTATGTCTCCTCCTTAATGAACCTTAGTTTCGATACATAGTCTTTATCTGAAGAACACAAATTTTTTTGCATAAATAGACAAAGAAAAATAGTTTTAGAGTAGATATAATCCATGCTGAAACACACAGGAAACACTGTCTTACTTGCAATATTTTGCTACTAAAGAGTTGAGTTGTAGTCATCATTCAGATTTGTTTACAAAATTTCACATTCTTTACACTTTTTATCTATTTGTAAGTAACAAGACTTTTAAAATGTGAGAAATGTGAAATAAATCTTTACTTTATACTTGATAATTTTAGGCATTACAAGCACAGATGATCCTAGTAAAGTTGTGATGGTGCTAGCAGCAACTAATTTTCCATGGGATATTGATGAAGCTTTACGAAGAAGATTAGAGAAGCGTATCTATATTCCTTTACCAAATGGTAAATTTTCATTTTAAGCTATTAATGTGTTAACTATTGTCTTGCAATTTTGTTATGGTGCTCTAAAAGGAATTTTTAAAATTGAGATTAAGAAATATATATTTGTACCTAATTTATTATGTTCAAAAGCAATCATTGCATCAGTTTATCTTGTAAGTTTAATATTTCAGGCTTATTTTCCAATTAAACTGTGTTAGCTTGCCACATAAAGGAAAAATTTGAATATATTGAGATACCTTTCTTTGATGAGTAAATTTACTTTGTTGTTAATAATGTACTACACTTCAGCTTTTCAATGTGTACATCATAAATGATTTTTTATTTTGAGAAAAATTCTGATCTCATTGAAAAATGTATTCCAAAAAAGAGCCAAGATGATAATTAAAAAGAAAAATGCTATATAAAATTTTATATCATTATATTCTGCATTGGGTTTTTCCCTTCATAGGGTAACATCAGAACTATTTTACTTAGTTTTGCATTTAAGGAGGTCTAATTTGTGTAAACTTTATACTCATTGAAGTCAGATCGTGCCTGTTTTTTATTAAGCTACTTCCAAGCCTTTCTGTAGTTCTTCAAAAATATATTTGCACTATTATTTAAGTGTCAACTAATAATTTTCCTCACTCTCTTAACACAGTATTAACTTTTTGAAAAACAATGTAATATCTGATATTAAGGTTGTATGAAACTCCTTAAAATTATTCAACAGTTTCACAGAAATTAAGTCATGGTTTTTGTCTTCCTGTTTAGCTGCTGGACGGGAGGCATTATTGAAAATCAATTTGAGAGAGGTTGAAGTATCTCCTGAATTAGACTTGGAAGAAGTAGCAAATAGTTTAGAAGGATATTCTGGTGCTGATATTACAAATGTTTGCAGGTAACTTTTAGCATAATCTCCATTATCAGTAAGGTTTATTTTTTTTTTTTTAAGTCTTTATTATATGTTTATTTGACTCTTAATCAAAAATGTTTTTATATCATATATCAAGTTAGTGGCATCCTCAGAAGAAATGCAAAGGAACATATGTATTTCCCAGGATATTTTTTCTCATAATTGAAATGTTTTAACACAACTTATGTATAGTCTATACTTAAAAAACCTTGTTTTTTAATACATATTAATAGGCGTAGAATTTCTCATTTCATTATATTCACATGTATAATCAGTTTTTAAATTGTGGTTGCTTATCATTCAGGGTCATTGATTGATTTTTATTTGTTACTCAGTATGATGTTGGAATTCACTGATTCTGATAAGTAGAAATTTTTGTTCTCATGTTATGGCTAATATTCTTAAGTTTTATAATGATTAAAAATTATATCAATCCTTGCACAGTTTTAAATAGGAGAAACAAATTGACATAGCATATTAACCCTTTAATGCATAGAGTATCATTTTAGATACCGCTAAAAATAGTTTGTAGAATATTTATGTTTGCTTAGAACAAGATTTTCTCTTGAGAGTAGATAGAAAGCAGTCTTATAAACAATCTACAAAATTTTCAAGTAATTCTATTATTTATAAATTTTCTATTTGGATTGACACTCTATGATTTTTTGATTAGCACACATAAATTTAGTTTTTCCTTTTTCATAAATGCCATCCTATGATGCTTCAAATGAGAGCTGATCATGGATGTGATGTACTGTTTATATCCACAGTTGTTTAAGCTTCATATTTATTTTATTCTGTGTAGACTACAATAACTTAACTTTAAGACATGCATTGATATAGAATATTCAGAAATTACTCGAGCATTTAAAGGTTAAGTTTATAATTCATGGTGTTTCTAAGCTAAAGAAATTGCTTCTTTTATGGCAATGGCGATATGCACCTCCAAAATGAATTTCTGGGTATGCCACCGAAGCAGGCTGAATATAATTGTATGGATAGATTATATATATATATATATATATATATTGTGTTAAGCTCACTGTTACTTTATTGTTAAATTACTGTTTTCTTTTTTCTATATCTTTTTCCCTTTGTTGTTTTTAAGGTGGAGTTTCTAGTTTTAGTCATCATTTAAAAAGTTAAGGTTTGATGGCATTTGACAGCTATCAAAATGTTTGTTAGTTTTTTTTCTTTTATATTGTAAAAAATATTTTCATTCATGAGTTTAAGTTAAGTTAAAGATAAATAGTACTACATTGTTGCTACTATGTACTCTGCAGAAGTGTTTAGATTGTGAAGCTGTACATGGTATGATATAAAGTACTATGGGTGGGTTAGTTATCAATGTTGTAGGGTATGTAGAATTATCATAATAAAACGTAATAGAAGAAAATTTAAAGAAATATAGGAATTTTATAATGTGTATTTAAGTGGCATTATGTAACAAGTTTAATATTTTCATTTCACTTTTGCTCATTTTTGGCCCTTCAAATTGAGAAGCAATTCTTAACACTTCGTGTGCAGGCAACATATTTTTACTTTTTTTGCAGTCTGTCACTGGAGCATGGGTCATGTAAAAATACATATTTAGTAGATTTGTGGTGGATACCCACTAACCACCACAAATCTACTAAATATGTATAATTATATGTATGTGTGACATTATATGCTTGTTTGCATTGCTATGTAATGCTTTGCATTTTATCTTTCCACAAGTTATGATTGTTGAGTTACTTGGTCTTTTGTTGCGTTATTTCGTCTTCAGTTGAGTTCCTAGCTCCAGAACGATTTGTCAATTTGAAGCTTGGTTTTTTTATTGCTGAATACAAAATTGATAAAATGAGCCGTTGTGACAAAGATAGTGATGAAGAAATGCACTTACAGATTATTGGACTTTAATTTAAAAAATCGTTTATTGTTGTGATTTTGTAAAAATATTACTTTTTGTTAAATAATCATACAGTATATATTAAAGTGTAAAATAAAAGTTTCATCCATAAAAACAAAGTGGCTTTCGATTTGCTTTTCGATTTTTCTGAATAGCTAAACTTTCGCATGATTGACAAAAAAACGCTCGCTGCACGCGTAAGTTGGCAGTGAAGTATACCCGCATGCGAAGTGTTAACTTATAAAATTTGCAAATTGAGGTGCTGTATTTTAATATTAGATAGTCCCTATATTTTTATTAAAAAAATTTTTCTAGGGATGCATCAATGATGGCCATGAGAAGAAAAATTGCTGGTTTAACTCCAGAAGAAATTCGTAATCTTCCTAAAGAGGAACTTGAGCTTCCTGTAAGTCCAGAGGATTTTAGAGAAGCCATCAAAAAAATTAATAAGTCTGTTAGCAAAGAGGACCTTGAAAAATATGAGAAATGGATGGCAGAGTTCGGATCAACATGAGATTCATTTTCTGTTGTAATTGTTATAACATCAAGATGAATGCAGTTTATTATGCAAAAAAATTTTATTTCTGTGAAATACTAACACTGGTTGAATGGAGGTATAAAAACTGTAACATACTTGTAAAATATATTCGTTAATAAGTGTGAAAATAAACAATTTAACTTATTTAATTGGATCAATCTTTCTTATTTTGTTAACATTTTATTTTGTAATGTATTTTATGTATATATATATCAATTGTTTACAAATATTTTATACTAAAGAGTGGGAGTTTTTTAAGTGATTATATACATAATGTATATTTCCTCTATTTTTCTCATTTACTGCAAGCACTAATTTATTTAACTTTTCTAGTATAGAAAATGTTTTGTATTTTGATTATTTACTTAGGTTATCAAAAGCATCTATCTTTGAATTTATTACACTAATTTTTTTTATGGCTGTGTATATTTAATAGTCTACTTAACTATGTAAAATGTAAGTATACACACACACAGTGAGGGGGTATCATAAAGTTTTTATTATTAAATAATTATCAAGACAGAAACATAATTTTTATTTGTTATTCTTAAGACTACTTAATTACCATGTTGAATGATACATTTCTCCCAGCATTTTTGAAACCAAACAAAATTAATAGTAGTATTTTACAATATTATATACATAATGATTAATTAAACACAGGATACATTTTATTCAGATATCTAGATTATTTCTTAATAATTAAAAATTTCTGATGATATTTGTATATATATATATATATACACACATCTATATCAGACATGCCAACTACTCTAGATTCTACAGAGTTCCTCCAGAGAAATGAGAGAATTTGATAACTTTGGAAACCCCTCAGATTGCTCCAGAAAATAACAGAAATTTGGAACAGCTAAAAGACCACAATTCAGCCATCAAATACAAAGTACAAAAAATATTTCTGAATATACTACTTTTGCTACAAAGTAATGCTGTATGTTAAAGAGTTTACAGCACTACATGGAAAAACCAAACTGAATTTAGTTCAAATTTGCTTCGACAAACTCTAGAATACCTGATGACAAAAAAATGTAAATATTTTAATTGGGGTCCATGTTGCTACAAGAAAAGCTCTTTTGAAAAAGAAATTGTTAAAGCTAAAAAAAGCTTCTTATAGATTAATTTACTCTTTATAATTTACTACTATGTGTTTATTTTAATTTGCTCAAATTTGATTTAGAAACCAATTAAATATGTAATTATGTTTAATTTGATCAGGTTATTTTGTTTTCTTATATATGTAAAATGTATATAATGTATGCATATTATAATACATTATATATAATGTATATGTGTGTACTTTGTGTTAGCATGTTAAATTTTAAATCCTAAAATAATTTTGCTCCTAACAGAGGTGACTGAATGTTGGCATGTCTGCTATATGCTTATTTAAATATTTAAAAAATGCTTTATTTTGAAAACTGGAAGAAAAACTTAAATTTTGGGAGCAAAGTGTATTTTGTTTTCTTTTTGTATGAGAAAATAGACATTTTGGTGTTTGATGCAAAAGTCAAGAAAGAAAACAAAATTTTTTAGTTATTAACAATTCCAAATTTTAAAATATTTTATCTGTAAGAACAAATGCTTTGTATTAAGCAGTAAAGCATATTAAGATAGTTTTGACATTTATTTTTATATAATGTGTGTGAGGATATACATACATATATTCATATATGTAACATGAAGAATATGTTCACATATTTTTCTTGATAACATGGTTTTTGTTTTAAGTAATTTGTTTGTTAACTTGTCAATGCTACGCTATGACTTTGTTGGCCATTACTCCCTAGAGACAACACAAATAAAATGAATCATTATTTAGAAGCAGGGACATAGAACACTTCCAGGCTTGGCCTGCCACATCCAAAGGTATTGTTTGAAATCTTGGAGGACAACTATAAACATATTTTACATTCCCCAGTTGCCCTTAATGAACACGGTGGATCTTTAGCCCTCTTAAAGTTTCATTTCACAACTCTTTGAATGTGAGATTGATGCCTTTGTTGACTGAGCTGCTGTCTCATGTTCATGTATATGCTATATTTGTATACTTATATACAAATGTGTAAGAATTAATTGCCCTCTCCATTCCTCTCTTGAATGAATATTTCCAAAGTGTAACAATATTGTTCCTATTGTAGGAGACTTAATGCATTTCTGATCTAATTAAACATATTACTTATTTTTAAAAGTATGTTTAATTCAGTGGTCAGTAGTATGACAGTTGAAGGTCTAAATTTTATTATTTGATTGACAATAAAAGTTTATGTTAATTTTTATACTGAAGTTATGCTCTTTACTGAATAAATCCATTTTATACTACTATCTGTAAAGAGCAATGATTTTCACAGATCAAATGTTAGTGCTCTTTGCTCAAATTGTACCTCTCACAAAAACCTTTTTTCCCCATAAATCAGGCTTGCAATTCCGTCACTTTTCTCACCTTTAGTCCCTTTTTTCACAATTGATCACTTTTAGTCACTTTTTGAAGTAAACAGTCACCTTTAGTCACTTTTTTCATGGTGTATCAGCAAAAGTCTGTTGTTGAAAAAAGAAAATCTGAATTAATAAAATATTTTAATAAGAGACCAAAAATGTGATGCTCTAATTTTATTTTTTTCCTAATGATGGCGGAATGGTTAGGGTGCTGGCCTTCGGAACCGGAGTTCATGGGTTCGAATCCCAATGTGGCATGGATGTTCGTAACCGTTCGGAATCGGCTTTAAGCAGTAGGTCCCGATCTCATTAGCCCTCATGTTTCAAAAAGTAGACCATACTGGTCCAATCCAAACCAAACCTAATCTTATTTTTCTTATTAAAATGTAATTAGTCATATGGTTTCCAGAATTTAGGGATTTTAAAAAGTCGTAAAGTTTCTGAAATCTACATTTGTACTGAAATGTACATTTAATACATTAAAATAATTTACGTTAAAGCACACATTTTTCTTTTTCTTCACAATCTTCGTTTAGATACTCTAATCTAGCTATGTACATATTTCAAAACATCATTCATATATGCAGAAAATTGTGATTATAAAATTAATGTATTGTATGTATTCAAATCTAATTTATAGATTTTCTTAAATAAAAAGCAATGTTGAGTTGTGTTAAACAAAATTTTAACCTTTATTTGTTTTTGACACTAAAATCCTGTCTTGCACGAATCATTTGATTTAGAGTTAAAATAATTAGAAAAATCTTAACAATAGCATCTGTAATCAAGAGGAGAAAAAAAATCGCTTTTTTTTTTCAATGTTTAGTCACTTATTCTGTATTATTTGTCACTTTTCTCACCTTTTTGAAAGTACCTCAGCAGTTGCAAGCCTGCATAAATTCACAACTTCTAAATATCCACTTATTTAATAACAAGCAATGAATCTAGCTATGTAATTATATATTCTGCTGATGGTTATTACAATGCTCTCTGGGGGTAAAATTTGTTATTGAAATTTCAGTTTTAAAATTTACAGGAGAGGTGTTCATTACTGAATAACTGTCAGTCTGAAATAAATCTGTCACAACAGCAAAATCAAAGTAAATTAATAAAGAATATGTTGAAAATTGTTAAAAAGCATGTTATTATATATTGAAGATATTGAATTATTTTCAATATCTAGCTATTATGCAAAATGTGTACTATTTACTCTTCAAATTATCAGCTACTTTTCCAAGTTGGCATTGTTTTATAAACTTCTTTATAAGTTTTTCATATTTTTAAATGTTATTATATAATGTTCTGCATATTAATTTTTGAGCACTGTAGTACCTAAATTTTATTGTTTGCTTTTTGGAATATCATTTTGAAGTTTAAGAACATAGATACAATTTTTATTATTGCATATAAGTTCATATAAATTTGTTACTTTATTTTTTTGCTTTTATGGAAAATTCCCCCCCCCCCTGTTTTAACCACTCTCCCTCCATGTAGAAATTACATAAGTCATTTACTTGAATTTTGAACTGTAATTGGATTACTTAATTTATGAAATCTTAATTTGATGTGAGTAATGCAAATTTACTCAGTTGTAATTTATGTCCATATTTATGATCTATCATTGCATTATTTTTCCCATGATCTGTAGTGAGTAGTTGAATTAATAGGGTGCTGTGTGTCAGTACTGGAGTTCGTGGATTTGAGTCCTCCTGCTTGCATGAGTGCTTAGTCATTCAGAATCAGTTTTATGCCGTAGGTCCCTGTCTAATTAGCTCTTATGTTGCAAAAACATTGACTGTAGTACTCCAAAGTAAACTGAATTCTGCTGCTTGGATGGAAACTTACAGTCATTTCAAAATATTTTAAGCAGTTAATTAGCCCTCATGTTACAAAAAAATTTATTGTAGTACTCCAAAGTAAACCAAATTCTGCTGCTGGCATGGATGTTCATAGCCTTTTGGAAATGACTCTAAGCTGTAGGTCCTGGGCAATTAACACTTGTGTAGCTAAAAACTGACTGTAGCACTCCAAACCAAATCAATGCACCTTGGTTTGTCTCTCTCTCATTTTTTAACACTCACTTTAGAAATCGTATATATCATTTAGTTAAATATTTAATACATTTGAGTAACTTTATTATTAGACTTTAATATTGATTCAATACAAATAAGGCAAAAATTTTCAGTTGCTGCCATGTAGTTATTTTTAATTTACAATGATTTAACAATGTGTATATAAATACCTTGACTATCTATTGCTTTCTCTAATTTAATGGTATGGTGGTAACAATGATATGAGAGATCTGTATTTATGACAATGAGTTTGGATATATCTTAAGTTAACTGTATGCATGAACTACACATGTTTGCATATATACAAAAGAAGGGAAAAGATTCAAAGCAAATAGTATAAAATATAGACTGAGGAAAAACAGAATTTAAAGACTTTTAGCTGTATTTCCTTTTCTTAATAAGTATTTAAATTTTTATAGGAAATTTCTCTTTAAAATGTGTTTAATATTAAAAAGCTCTGTTCAACTGTTTTCTCTTCATGTATGTACTCAAAATATCATTTATATTTAGTGTTTTTGTGAAGTTTTAATTTCTCTGAAGTGCAACAAAATCATTCACAATTTTGTTATACTTCATTTATTTCTTTTACTCTTGATGTATAAATTTTTTAAAATTTTCAGGTTAAATTTGCATCTAATTCCCTTATTTTTAAAGCAGATTTGATATCATTGTTTATAAAGCGGAAAGTATTTCTGGATCATAGGTTTTATAGATAATATTGTAAATCAAGAGTATTTAATGCAATAACTGTGAAAGTACTGAAAACTAAAACAGATTTTTCCTGTCCAAAATGTATTAAAACTGTTATTTAGTTAGGTCCATTTAGTAAATATTGTACACACCTGTTCATGTGTATATATGTAAGTAAACACATATAATATGATAAAGCTGCACTTTCAAACTAATGAATTTCAAAAGGTGATATTAACAGCTGAATATTCTGAATTTAAGTAACAGTGAAGGATAATATACAATTTGTATTAAAAGTTATGTTTTTAAAATTTGTCATTAAGTATAAATGTATTCTATATTATTGGATTGCAAGTTCCTTTATAAAATTTAATCTATATGTATATTTAGTTCTGTGATGAAAATTTGAGTTCAAAGCTAGCTATATTTAATGAAAAATGAAATGATGTACATAATTTATGAACCCATCAATTTTATATATCTTTTCATGTGCATTATTTGAATGCTGATGTTGAATGTCTTTCAGTCATATGCAAAGTGCAATGCTTCCTTCAGTTTAACATGTTCATTGCCAAGCTGAAAATTGAAATTTTATGTGGTGGCCAAATTTTATTTAAAAAAAATTTTTTTTTATTGTGTTCAAATTTTTACTATCATCAAATTCATAGTTTATATCATTGATATCACTCACCGCATAAAAGTTGTCCATTTCCAGTAATAACTCTTCCACCTATGTCCTATTTAGACATTTTTTGCATGACCCAGCTTTGCACAGAGTCTTTTTGATAGCCCTTGTTGGTCACTCATATATATATATATATATATATATGTAATATATCAAAATTATTTAACTTTAATATTTCCTTAAAAACCTCCTCTCATTCTAATTCATTTAAATCTTTTTCCCAGCCTCTAAAAAGTTTAATCAAAGGAGTGTTTTTCACTTAAAATTCTTCATAAAGCTGTCTATCCTAAAAATGTAAACTTTCTGTCTGTGGCAAATGGTTTCACGTTTTATTGATATTGCATTTAATTCGCTTATTAAGGTTTTTTTTTTTTTTACTGTGGGAAAATTGTTTCTGTCTTTGCTCTTGAGTGCACCTCTGTTCGATCAGAGTTTGATCAGTGAACTCTGTGGCTTTTTCTTTGTCTGTTGCTCAGTAGAATAGATGTGTGTTGTAGATGCTCTGGAATAAAGTTTCAGTTAGACTGGTGATGTTCTCTTCAATGTCAGCCCGACTAAATTTTTATTATTGCTAGCTGTTGAGCTCTATCCTTGTCAGGGAGTTTTATAAAAAATGGATTTTATATATATATATATATATATATATATATATATATATATATATGCATGCATACATGTACGTATAAAATACTCAAAACCAAACTTCAAGCCTGTTAAATCAATGAAATAACTGAACAAAATTGTCACCTTGTCTGAATGCTGCCACTTTGAGCCTTGGCTTACATAAATATAGACAATAGCTAGTGGTGATCCCCACTCCATAAATGTTGATCCCTTCCCTTGTGGCCAATAAAAATATTATATGTTCTTTCTCTGTGGTTGTTAGACTATTCTGCTTAGAAACGTCATAGGTACATCCAATGGCAAACACAGAATGTTTTCAAGGGGGAGGGGTCATAATTCTAAAAAATAATAGCCTGCATAATTTCTACTAAAATTTTTATCTTTGCCATTTTGTTTGAGCTTAAGGGCGTATTTAAACCCCTACCTGCCCTTGCATACGCCCCTGGCTAATCCACATCATAATGCATGATTGGCAATTTGGTGAAAACTTGCATCGCATGATGCTGTGCGATTGGCAATGAACGTGTATATACATATATACTCATTTATGTATAATCTTAGATTTTAACAATTATTTGACAAATCTTATTTAATATTGCATGTCTTGTTCATGGGTGTTATTTTTAATGCTACCTCCTTATCATTAGGTAGAATTAATATTAATCCTATGTACGCTGTTAGGGTATCATTTCTGCTGAATAAGAAAATGGTGCTGTCATTTTATTTTTGAATTTATTTTTTTTTTTACTTAATCTAGCTTTTATTCTAACAATACTGTTTGGGGAAACATTTGTGCTGCTCTTAAATGAGTTGTTACATTATGCTGCTGTCAAATAAGTTGAACAGGTTTAGGTTTACCTTCAAACGAAGGTAACCTGTAAACTGTTACTAGGTGAATATTTACAGCAGAAAGTGATATTTCAGGTATAAATTGACAAATGAGTTCTATATACATGGTTTCCGCGCACCTGGAAAGTCATGGAAAATCATGGATTTAGACAATGGATTAATTTTGTCATGGAAAATCTTGATTTTTCAAGCAAAATGAGTAAAAGTCATGGATCCGCTAAACTACCGATTAAAAAAAATGCATTGAATTGTTTAATTCTATTTTTACTTGTCATTTGACTGAAGTTACTGAGTTTGGTATTTATGTATTATCCTATTGACCAAGTAAAATTTGTTCACCAAGGAAACTCAAAGCAAGAAAGCTTAATGGGTGGGTAAATGTATATTATTCTGGGTTTTTTCTTAAATTGTAGATTAAAATTTTATTAATACAATAATAATTATTTTTTAATAAAAATTAGTTAAGATTTTTGCACAAAATATAAGTTTATCTCTAGGGATATTGTATATAAATATTATAGGGTTATATTTGGCTATTATTCATGGTCACCCGGATAATACCAAAGTACCCTGAATTCAAATTGGAAACATTTTGATTGAAAAATTGCTATATGATTAAACTTAGGTATGTAGATACAACAATTTGTTTTTATGTGAGTTTATTAACACTTATAAAGTAAGTTTATAGTTTTTTTATGATAAAATTCCTGTAATTTCTCTAAAAGCATATATTTTATTTGTATGTACATCAGAAGTTTTATTCATATATACTTTTAACGAAAGCTTTTTAAAGTTATGGAAAATGATCTGCTAAATTAGGGAAAGTCATGAAAAGTCATGGATTTGAAAAAATTTATTTTGGCAGATACCCTGCATATATTCTAATGTATTGTATTGTAAATACTGTCTAATAATAATTTTATTGAGCAAGTAATAATATCACTGTCAAAATGATCTCTGTGTATTTAGTTTTTATTGAAATCAGAAATTTGTGCATGAATGACTATGGAAATGAAGACTAAATATGATTTATTGAATATATGACTATACATTTAATAGCAATTGTGCTTATTTAATTTAATACTAAGTGTTGATATTCACAGGCATAATTTGGGAAGGGTAAGGGGGGCCAAATTCCCCCCAGAATTTTTTTCCCGCATAAGAGGTAAATTTGCTATTTTGTCCCTCCAATTTTGTCAACTTTTATTTATATTTTAATTTTTTAATTAGACTTCTGCCCTCTCAGTTGAAGCCCCCAAATTATGCCTCTGCTCATATTACATTAAAATCTGTTTTGTTATAATTTTTTTCTCCTGGTTTAAAATTAGTACTTGTAGTTATGTTTTCTGATATTTTGAAGCAAAGCATTTAGAATTAACAATATTTTGGGCACATTTTAACTTAAAAATTATCAAAATCTCTCTTCAAACTTTTGCTTTATAAATATTTTATCGTATGTTGAGCTGTAATTGCCGATGACTTATTTTCCAAAGTAGTTTTATCATATATTTGGAAATATAGCTGAAAAGTTAGTTAAATGTTTCTTGTAAGAAATGCATCTTGGCAGCTTGGTTATTTGTTCATTTGTGTACTAGGAGCAATTTATTGAGGTATCTGATGTCTTAAGAAAAGTAACTTACGAATATTTGTGTGTCTAAAAACACTGATAGTTATTTGATTTTAACTGTTTTGTCAAAATGCACTTTTGTTTTTATTTTTCTAACTGGTACTAAACCATGTACATTATCAAAAGCACTGGAAGCAAATACTGCATGGTTATATCAAAGTTATGATGTGCCTAAATAATTTCAGTACACTAGTAACATTGTTAGTTGCTGTTGAATTTCGAAGAGTGTTAAATTTAAATATTTTTATACACTGTTCTTTCTTTGAAATCACTGGATTTTATAGAAATAGATGCAACTGCAATAGATTCATGCCTGTATCTGTGATGAAATCTTTTTAATAAAGTTAAAATTTTGTTAGATTGTTTTGTGTTTATTGAATATTACAGTAAAATTAACACATTGTGTGCGGGTACATTTTGTAGCGGAATTG
The DNA here is from genome assembly GCA_032207245.1 of Pardosa pseudoannulata. Lineage (NCBI taxonomy): Eukaryota > Metazoa > Arthropoda > Arachnida > Araneae > Lycosidae > Pardosa > Pardosa pseudoannulata. The sequence continues at coordinate 129,140,370 of CM063506.1, read as the reverse complement.
CACCGGAAGCGGTCGTTTTTCGCTTAAATTTAATTATTCAGTTAAATCTCAATAGATCGAAAATTATTTGTTTAACCAACTTTTCGTATTTTATATTAAAGTATATAAACAAATATATAAATAGAAATATATAAATAACAACCATAAGATTTTTGTAAACAAAAAATATATTTTTTAGTGGATAAATTTATAATAGTATCGTAAATATGAAAAATCAAATAGAAATAGTAGTATATAGTTTTAATGTTTTCCCGTTCTGTGGTTCCGCATCGACTGATGTAAAAACTAGTTTTTATTTGTCTAAAATTTTCCAGAATCTATGTAGTAGATAAGAACATTCGGCTTCGTTTTCCTGTATATACCGTTATTTTTGTATCCACAAATAAACCATGTTGTTACCCTAATCCGTACTAGTACGTGACGCGCGTACAATGTGTTAACTTCAATAGTTCAAGTGTATGTTAGTTTTATTGAATTATTAATTTCTGTCATCTTAAAACAAAATATCTTGAAAATTAGATCCGGAACATGCAAATCTTAATTTCCACTGGCTTTTTTGACATGTGGTTCAACCAAGATTGTGAGATTATATTCTAAGGAAGATCATATTCTCCTCATAATGTTCTATTCATGTTCTAAGGGACTAAGCAGAATCGACCCTTTCCTGCATTCTGCAGAATAGACTTTTGTTTGCAATTATGCTGAATATATTTTGTTCATTTTTATTTAAATAGAACCAGTAAATACCTTGTTATACTTTGGATGTCAAACCATTCTACAGTATAATTACGTATATCTACAGAATGGTTACACATTCCCTAATTACAAACTTAAACTATAATATACGGCAATCTTTGGAGTAGTTTTAAATTTTATTTTGTACAAAAGATAGCACAACTTATGCAGAATTAGTGTTGTGGCATTCAATTGTTATGACGTTGACGAAGGAAAAACTGCACTCTGGTTCGATCAGTCCAAATCGCCCATTGTGTATGTTATTTTCGACAGTGTTATGGATGAAATCCTTTATAACTGATTTGCAAAACCTAAATTGTTATACGTCCCCCGTTCCTTAACATTATGCTTAGCAAGAATTAAAATTTGTCCTTAGAAACGGAACGCAAAAAGTTTCACTTTTCTGTGACAAAAAATGATCGAGATATTTGAATTCCTACAGTCTGTCCCTAAGAGCGTGTCGCTCATAACTTCGTCAATAAATAGCGCAGATACCGGCTTAATTACGCGTGTTCTTCAAACATTAGAGAAGAGTTCTTTATGGTTATATTCTTTATTCGATTTGTTTTGCTCTGTTTCAATCAATAACTCCAAAATGAGTGCCGCGTATGCGAGCCGTTTTAAGGCAGTGTTTCTGTGTAACCATTTCAAAGGACCAAAAACGTCTAATAGAACTGCAGCCCGGTATATGAGAAATTTAGAGTCGATCGTCAAGAAGTGGATAGTACGTTAGAAAGCGGTACAATATGTTGACGACCTACCGGAACGGGGTAAATGCTGCTCAACGTCTAAATTGAATGATAAAGTGATTTTTGCATAATCGATAATAATGGGGACTGGACAACTTATTAGGTGAAATGCATTTCAGTTTAATATGTGCACTACATGGTATAAATGTATTTTTAACTAATTTGTTTGTATTATCAGAAATAGACGGCACGCTCTTATGGAAAAGATTGTAGTTTACAAAAGTGTAAAAAAAATCTTGTCTTCGGAGGGATTATTTTAAAGGTTAATCGGTGTAATTAAAGGTTGAAATTAAGTTTCAACGTCCCTTTTGCTGCGAAAGGAGAGTAGGCTGAATTAATAGCTTATTTTACCGAAAAATACAGTGTACATCCACATTACTATTGAATTAAATTTAAAAATTGAGTTTGCTGAAATATCAAAATTTTTATACATACCCTGTTCTTTAGCATTATATTTAGCAAGAATTAAATCTCGTCCTAAAAAACGTAACGCAAAAACTTCTGAGACAAAAATTGACTGCGATATTGAAATTTATAATTTCCGAAATTTGAAATATTTTCTCTCCTTTTAGGGGTCAGTTGAAAGATTAATTGGAGTAATTCGAGTTTAAAACCGAGTTAAAAGGCCCGTTTTACGACGAAAGATGGAAATGGGATTAAAAGCTTATTTTACTGGAAAAAGAAGTGTATATCCACTTTATTATGTATACACTGGAGGTTTATAATTAGATTGTACCGAGGTACTTTCCCACGATAGTCAGCACGTGCATGCACAGCTGTGAGAGAAATTTCGAAGAAGAATTAAGATGCAATTGTTGACTTCTAGTTTAAGGACCCCTACGGACAAGGTATAAATCAAAGAATGGCACAAGCGTAACGGTCAAGCTCGCACAGAGATGTATCCGTGAGTTATGGGGGCAGGGGCTAAAAATAATGTCAGCTTTCACAAAAAGGAGCTATTTTAAAATAGCTCCTAAAGGGGCTATTAAAGAGCCCAAAAGGGGCTATTTTAATTTCCCAATGATGTGGAAAAATTTCACCAAACAAGCGATCGGTAAAGAAGAAAAAGGGGCTTTAAAACCGAGGTGAGGAGTTGGGAAAGAGAATTAAAAGGAGTCGAAGTCGGGATTCAAGATTAGCTGGACATCGAAATCCCAAGCCCTGCTCGCCGCACTGTCGTCCCGTGCTCCCGGACCGACACCCCGCATGAGGAAAGCTCCTGCCTGCTCTCCTGTGCCTTTACTGGAGGTAAAACAGATTTAACATATGCGTGTCGGTTATTTAGGCCTCAGTTAGTAATTCAAAATTTTGATTAAAGAAAAACGCATAACTAAAGATAATTGTAATAATTATTGTGTAAATATGAATATAAAACATAAATAATTGCTGGTTATGTTATATGATGATCAAGTATGGTATTAATTTGTAAATAATGTACAGAATAAATGCCTTAATCCACATATGAGGTCTTATATTTTTACTGTTTTCTCCACTTTGTAGACGAACACTGGTGTTAGTGTGGTAAGTACATTACAACATAGGTAACCCCCCTCACCATTTTAAGTAAAAGAGACATTACAACCTGATTTCGATATCGTATTACTCTAATTAATCTATTAACTGATCCCTGAATAGAAGAGAAAAATATTGAAATTTTTTGTTTAAATAACGAAGTCAATTTTTATCACCGAGAACTGGAACTTTTTTTGATATGGTCCATAGGATGAGTTTCAATTTTTAATAAATATTATGATAGGTAACAACGTAAAGTATAAAATTTATATTTTGTAATTTTCGAAAAAAAAAATTTAAATTAAAAAATACCATAAATGTAAAGCTTTTATTATTTGAATCTTTTGCATTTGTAGGCATATCCCTCCGACCAACGGCTACGAAGAAAACACCGGTCAAAGACTACTGTGTATCCTGTATGTAAGTGGAAAAAATATCAAGTCTAAAGGAGCCTTAAAAATATTTTAAAAATATTGCAAATTTTTTGTTATTATAAATTGTTGATTTCTATTCATTTTTCAATTCATCAATAGTCTTGAAACCATTTAACCTTTGAAATTTTAGAGAATATATACTGTTGCTGGGGTTAACAAAGTAACTGTTGAAGAATCAGTACGTGCTGGTAATCAGTAATTAAATACACCCTTCTGTAGAACAAAATTTACTCTAAATAGTAATAATGGTCACAGTTATGTATTGGGTACAGTCTGTACAGTCAAAATCCATTTGACAGTACAATTGAAGAAAGAGAAAAAAAAGAGGAGGAAAATTTTGAGAAGATTGATCTAGCCATATAGGAATACACACACACACACACTATATATATATATATATATATATATATATATATATATATATACATATATATATATATATATATTTGTTCGAAAGCTATATGTACATAATTCCTTTCTTGTGCCCTTAAACTATCCTTTTAAATTTTCCCTTTACATATTTAATGGAGTTAATGTATTACATATCGTAGATAAAAGATAAAATTGACAATTTATATTATATACAGTTTATCTCGACTTCTAAACAGCTAAGTGTGAGGTATATACACAAGATTACGAATAATAGACAAATTATGAAAATATTATTTGAAATTAACATGAATCTTTACAGATAAAGTTAACAGTATGTACAAAGTTTTTTTGAAGGTATCAATGCAAATTAATATGCGAAACATTAATTCGTTATGACCACTGATATGCAGTCGAACCTCTATTTAACGAACCTTTATTTTTCAAATTTTTCATTGGAACCAAGAACATTTTTTGCGAATTTTTTTGTATAATAATCTCCAAACAGCGAAGTACGTTTTCTATTTAATATGTTCCTATGATCTATTTTTTTTTACTTCCTATTCCTCAAAATTCTTCTGCACATTTCAAACTTATTCTTTTTTTAAACTCATTTTATGGTGGCCAATGACATTTATTTGGTTTTAAAATAAACTTTTAATATAAAATTTTTTAAGACTGTATTCCTGGACAATGTTTTGCTTCATTCTTATTTTCCTTGCAGATTATTTTTACTTGGGTAAAATAAATAAAGGAAATAGATGTTAATTTATACAATAAATGGGATTCATAATTATCTTTAAATACTATTAAATATTGATGAATCTAGTCTACTTTTTGTACTTTAACCCTTTCGGTTCCTGACATATACGTCCCCAGATATTAGATTTATTTCCCTATTCGGTCAATAACACCCACATTTAAATGTGTTATTACATTTTCTGTATTCTTCAGGAATAAGGCGATTTCACGCAGTAGGGCAAATTCTCAAATTATGACAATTCTGGCTTTAGTTTCAAACGGAAGGGCAGTTTATTGTTTGTCTATGGCTGTTATAAACATGGAAATAAATGGGAAGGGCATTATAGTAGTTCGTGACGTTGTGACAAATTGCCTTATTAGGGAACAAAAATATGACTAAATAAACCTGGCAACACTTTCAGACTGCAAATGGCGCTCTTAAATTTAAGAGATGACCAGTTACTTGTGTTTCTATTTGTCTATTTTTCAAAATTTGGTAATAAGTACAACTCTATTTAAGGCATACGTGTATGAAATAAATCTTATTTTTCTTTAAAACTTAAATAATAATTTAGCATTTTTAATATCAGATTTAAGTTTTTTTTATGAGACGAATTGCCCCATTCTTATTTAACTACTTAACAGTGGGCCAATATGTCCCATCAGTGATCAAATTACTACGATATGATATATTTTGCTTTTTATAAAATATTTATGAAAATTTTTGTTTTATTATAAAAACTTCTAGATCATATAGTCCCCCAGAGATTTCCAAAAAACAAGTAAAGTTAAGAACATTAAACTTATAGTACATTTCTTTAAGCATGTCAACATTACATCAAGCTACTTTTCATAGCGAAATTTTAATCATGCAAAAGTCGGATCGAAAGGGTTAAAGCGTGAATATCTATTTATCCAACTTCTTTTGGGAATTTAGATGCGGCTTTACTGCAGCTTAGGGTTTTCTTAAATTTTGATTCTATATATTTATCGGCAAGTATATGAGTTTTCTCTCATATGGCAATCCGAGGTTTTTCCGACTCCAATTGTGTATAAAATTTTTGTATATTAGTTTTAAGTATTTGTATACTGATAGCTTATACTTTTTGTTCCATTTTTATTGCTTTTGTAAAGTATGTACACGTATTTTCTTGTAAATTTCCGTATGATTTAGAAAATTTTAAAAAATTGTTCTCCATGTTTTGCAAATTTAAAAATTTGGTTCAATCTATGTATAAATTTCATCCACAGTGTATTTTTTATTATTTTATTACTTTATGCTTTTTATTGCATTTGTATTGCTCTTATGGATGTTTATCGCCTTCATTTAAATAGCTTGGTGGAATTATTGGCGTCAAAAATATCGCCAATAAAACAAGGGGTTCACCCTGAACTACTATAGCTACTATAGCTACGACTTTTTCACTTTAGTGATTTTGTTAAATTGAGGTCCGAATGCTTTCTTACGGTGGTTTCCCTAATATTCCAAAGAGTCTGCATATAGAGGCTTCGAAATGGCCCTTAGATATATTTTTGGATCAGTATCAATCTTTTTGTACTGCTGTTCGTAAACATGCGCTGGAGGTGAATTGGCGCTGAGTTTCACGTCCGCTGGATCTTCGTTCGACACTCCCGGTTCGTTGGTCTGGATGATAGCCCGGAATCCCGAGTGATCTGCGACGTAGTCTACCTGTCGGTAGATGCCGTGAGCGTCTGTGTAGCCGTAGCTGCCCTTGACGTGGCCGTTGTGGTCGCCTTCCTCTTGGCGCTGCTGTTTGTTCCCATGTTCGTCCACGACGTCGTAGCCGAAGTGGAAAGGGTGAGGCGGATCTTCCTGTATAAATAAATCAAGAAATTAGTTCTTTAAAGTAGGAGCCGGCAAGCCAAATCCGGTCCACGCAAGATCAATGAAGGTTAAACTTTTGTGCAGGAATGTATCATAAAATGTAAATCCAATGTAAGAAAGTCCAAAAATAGGGAGAGATTGCAAGCAGACAGCTGTTTCGTTGCTTCGAGTGTGCAATATTCTTAACGTAAGATAGATTTCTCTGGACAACACTCATCGGTCTCTATCTCCCAGTTTCGTTGGTCTGCCGACTCGGGGCACAGTCCGACAATCACCGCACACCTTCCACTTCTTAATCACATAGGCCACTGTCGATTTTGGGTACTTCAGATAGCTAGATATGTCCCTTAAGGATCGGCTACATCTGTGATACCCGATAATTATACCTTTCTCGAAATCAGAGAGCTCCGAACTGGGCGGTACCTTGCATGCGACTAATGCCGATGCTGTTTCCTACACGATGTATGCCGGCGGAGGCCTTTGACGTACCTCAGGACCGCAGATATCGTCATTTGCATAGGTGTCCAAATACTTATTGGTAGACAGTGTATATATATATGTATATATATATATATATATATATATATATATATATATATATATATATATATATATATATATATACACACATATATGTATATATGTATGATGAGAGAGAGAGAGAGTGAAAAAAGGGACACAGAGACATAAAAGGGAGAGGGATGCAGCTAGAAAGAAAAATTAGCCTCTTCATGTTCACTCTCCAATCTGGGTAATTAAGATTTCCAAATAAAGTTATAGATCTATTACCATAAAGAAACACAGCAATAAAAATGTTAAATAAACCTTATTTGTTACAGATCATTGATAAATATGATAATTTAATACCAAGATATTTTACCAGTTATGAATATGTACACGCATAATTTTGACAAGAACCGCTATGATATGCTGTCCAAACCCATGACATGAAGAAACCATACATCAGATTATCATTATCAGATTTGTTCAAATATGCAGGTTTGTAAAGCGAACATACATTTTCGGAAATTTCATTTTTTATATAATAGCTGGTTTCTTCGAGACCAGGCATCAGTCTAGGTATTTAAGATTCCTAAAAGAAGGTTATATTCATTTCAAAATTTAAATTACTTTTCAGATTACACTCATTTAAATGCTGAAGTTTAACGTGTGGGGTGTATCTGAAGGAATTTTATCTTTCTTGTTACCAGTATAAAAACATTTAATTTTCACTGAACGTTTTCACGTGTTTTTAATAGAAAAGCAATGATAGCGCAAAGCAAGGTTGTACGAAAGGGGGGGGGTAGTTAGGGGTTTAAACACCCCCCTTGAGCTCAAACAAAATAGCAAAAATAAAAATTTTAGTAGAAATTATGCGGGCTATTATTTTTTAGAATTATGAACCCCCCTTTGAAAAAATTCTGCTACGCCACTGGCGCAAAGAAAAAGGTTATCAGTGTCGGCAGTTAGAATTCGGCTTCAAGTAAATGTAATAGTTAAATAAAAATTGAAAGCTTTGTTGGACAGCCGATAATCCGCTGAAATTTTATTTTATTTTAGTTATAATGTGTGTGGCGCATACACAAGGGTGGTTTATTCGATAAATTTTCACTTTTTTAGGTCAATTATCAAGTGTGGTGTACACGTCATGGCGTCTTATCTACCCGAAATTATAGAAATTCAAAATTCATATTGAAATGACTTATCCCATTAATACTCGTATTATTTCTGCTGAATATATGTATTGACGAACATCTTATATCTAAGCTATTGTGGTATCCTGGGAGTATACACATTATGAAATTCAACCCATAACCCAATGTAATGAAAGAAAAGCAAATCCCTTTTATAAAAGTTTAATCAGATGTTTTTTGATTGATGCATCTAAGACTTGGACAATGAATCGTAATGATGAGGAAATGATAAGCATCTTCGAAAGAAAAGTCTTGAGAAGTATCTTTGGAAGTATGCAAAACGATGGTGAGTGGCAGAGAAGAACAAATGGAGAACTATATTGGTCATTTAAGGAACCAGGTGTAATTAATAATATCAAGGTACAAAGAAACTGGAAAGTCCCTTAATAAGGATAAAAGAAAATCATACCACAAAATAAGAAAAAAAACTTTAACGCTAGATTAGTTGGTAGACAAAGAAGAGATCGACCTAATTTACATTGGGTAGATGGCGTAGTGAAAGAACTTTTGCTTCTGAAAAATAAGTTCTGGAGGACAAAGCGGCGATTGGTCTAGAGAAGACTTCTTGAAAAGGAAAAGGCCCACTCGGGGCCGAACGATGGCCAAATGGTTAGGGTTCTGATCCGCTATATCGGAGTTCGTAGGTTCGAATCCCACTGTAGCATGGATGTCCGTAGCTGTTCGGTGTTGGATTTAAGCGGTAGGCCCCTGTCTCATTAGCCCTCGTGTTGCAAAAAAAAAAGATTGTAGTGCACCAAACCCAACCACTCGGGGCTTGCGAGCCATTGAGAAAAGAAGGAAGGACCGAGTCATTTCTATCGTCTGTTCTATCATAAAAAGGTTTTTCTTTTTACTCCTGGACCAAGAGATTCAAAGTCATCGGCATTTTTGCTTGTGCTGGAAAGCATATTAAAAGCCATGAAATATCCTGCATGCAATTTTTTAATCTCTTATATGCAATTTTGTTGAAATCAATAGTATTTGTATGCGTAGTGTATATATAAATAATGAAAAATATATAAATAATAGAGAGTATTATAATTTGAACAGCTGTAACCATATCCCTACTTTAATGTGTATGCAACATACATACTCTCATAAAGCTTACTACATAGAATTGAACGTGCACTCCTCTCACTCTTCGAGGGACGTCAGACCGCAGCACGCGTACTGTTTATTTTGATTTAGCACTAGTCGCATACTCGTCATTTCTTTTGAGTCTAATGTTTGTTATTTTGAAAATATAATAATAAATTGAAAAAGTGGACTTTTTGTAGGTAAAATTTTAAAACATTGGTTTTATTTGTTCGCATATACACCTAAGTAAGACAATTTATTATTACTATTATCTTTTATTAACTGTAAAATTTCTCTGTCCAAATGCTTTAAAATGATACTTATAGTGTTTTTGTCAAAATAATTTCTTGGTCAGGGAAAAAACTCCACCCAAAACATGCGCGTGTGCACAGCGTACGCGGTTATAGTCCTCCGGCCCGGGAGACATTTTGAAAATTTCATTTTGGTCCGAGCTTAAAAGTATCTGACCACCCCTGCCTTAAGGCCTCTAAGGATATTATTCTTTGCCAAGGTAAAGACACTCTATAGTTTTAATATTGGTCACGCAGCAAATCACGAAAAGTAAAAGAAATCAGAATTATTTAAAGAAGAATAAATTAAGGAAGAAACGACAAAAATAATTCTCAAGTATCTCCGATAAAATAAACACAAATTTATAGTCTGACAGGGCCGTAACTAGGGCGTGGCAAAGGCGGCATTTGCCGCGGGCGCATCAGTCTTAGGGGCGCCGCACCGTAAGGAAAATGGGATTTAAAAGAGGACGATTCGCTCAGAGTAGAAATAAGGAAAATTTGAGAAATAATTTTTTTAATTTTAAAATCCATTGTACTGTAATGTGTTTAAAAATTATTTTTTAAAATGATTTTTCTTATTTTTTAAAATGCTTTTAAAGACTAAACATGTTATAGATTCTTATAGAATGTTTACCAAACACCACTAATATTCTTTAATATTAGGTTGGGGAAAAAGAAATCCATTATTTTTGAGTGAAATTCATGACTTTATTTAACATGTTTTGGATTGTCCGATTTGGGTCAAATATGCACCGTTTTGTTGTATAACTTGTTACCATTTTAAAGGTAGCTTCATAATGCCTCTCTCATAGAAGTCTTGGTCCTTATTGGCGAAAAACTCTAGTAATCGATTTTCACAATTTTCTCTTGATCCCAATTTCTTATCACTCAGGAAGTTTTGCAATGCGAGAAAAAGGTGATAATCGCTTGGTGCCAGGTCCGGACTATATGGTGGATTCATTAAAACTTCCCAACCAAGCTCCCTGAGTTCCTGGCGAGTTGCTACAGACTTGTGTGACCTGACGTTGTCCTGATGGAACACAACACCTCTGCTGTTGGCCCATTCTGGCCGTTTCTAGTCAATCGCTAGCTTTAAACGATCCAGTTATTGACAGTATAGATTTGAATTTAGTGTTTTACCATATGGAAGCAACTCATAATAAATGGTTCCCTTCCACCAAATACACAGTAGAAACTTCCTGGCAGTTAGTCCTGGTTTGGCCACCGTTTGAGTTGCTTCACCGTTCTTTGACCACGATCGTTTTCGCACAATATTGTCGTATTTCACCCATTTCCCATCACCATCCGTTTAAGAAGTGGATCGATTTCATACAGTTTGGCAATGCTTCGCAGACGGAAATTTGATTTATCATGTTTTTTGGTGTTAATGGTGTGGCACCAAAACATCGAGTTTCTTTTTGAATCCAACTTTACGCAAATGGTTTAAAACTATTTTATGGTCGATCTTTAGCTCCTGGGCGATGCTACGACTACCAACAGGCCAGTCAACTTCGATTATTTCTGTGATTTTATCGGCATTTGCGACGACGGGCCTGCCTATACGAGGTGCATCTTTAACATCAAAAATGCCTGAACGGAATCGACGAAACCATAATTGCACGTGTTACAGTATCGGTATCATAAACACCATTCACAATTTCAGCCATCTGGTTTACATTTTCGCCTTTATCAAAGAAAAACTGTAAAATGTACTGAATTATCTCTTTGTTGACTTCCATTTTTAGCACACTATAACTCACAACTAAATGGACCAAACAAAAAATAGTAAATTTTTTTTCAGTGTAAAATGTCACTTTGACAACGAGCATAAATTAGAAATTGTTTGATTGATACTTTACGAGATATTGATCATTACAGCCATCTACCAAAAAATAATGGATTTCTTTTTCCTCAACCTAATATAAACCTGGGTATTCGTTTTAAATTTTGAATTTATTAAAGTTATTAAAACTAAATTTAAATTTAGAAATTCACCAATTTTTTATGAAAGTTTAACGTTTAAATAAAAAATATTCCCCTCAAATAAACTATTGAGTTTATCAACAAAATAATATCCCTAAAACTTTCAAAAATATCTTTAAGTATTAATAAGGTAAAAATAGAAGAAAAATTAAAAATATGATAGGAACATTTTAAGAATAAACAAAATATTTTGAAAAAATTCTGAATATATGATATAAAAAACACGTTTATATATTTTCTCACTATATTTGGCGGTAGGGGCGCAGACTAGTTCTTTTGCCACGGGCGCTAAAGGACCTAGTTACTGCCCTGTAGTCTTATGACACAGTTTCTATCTTAAATCGAAACTGAAGAGCGGTAACTACTAGTTTCAAACTAAATAATAGCTCGTAGGTTACACTTAATACTCCTCAGTCAGACGACGGTAGTTCGAAACTAGTTGCCAGTCTCTGATTTTATTGTAGATAATAAAACAGGTTTACATGCTGTTTTTTTGCTTTGTGTGTCTGTGTTCTAAAATTTCTAAAATTACACAACACAATCAAAATTATCTAAATATTAATCTGTAAAAACCAGATTATCAGAAACAAACAAATTAATATTTAATAAAAAATACGATTAACTTTGATGTTAAAACTAAACCTTTTAGATCAAGATGATAAAAGATGTAGGCATGCATGGCTCAAAATTCATTGCTCTAGAAAGTATTATTAAAAAAAAATATAGGTTTGAAATAGTTTATATAGCGAAGTTTTCTTGAAGATGGATCGATTTTTTATTAAAATGATTCATGTCTAGATATTAATTCTGGTTAAAAACTTACGTAAGATTCATAACTTGGCTTGTATTCTGTTTCTTGAGCAACTGACATGACGTCATCCTCCGACTTTGATGTAACGTAACTGATAAGTATGCACGTAAGAAGAGCCTGCAGAATAAAGTTAATTATTAATTTTACTCAAGAAATGCAGAATCATTAATATAAATTGTGTAAAGTTGAAAGTTTACTTTCATTTTTGCTTTACACTTTACTTTTTTTTTTTTTTTTTTTTTTTTTAAACTTTACTGTAAAATTTACTTTTCACTTTTGCTTTTACCTGAACTCCTTTTTACTTTTCGTGAAAAGTAATTTCGTAAAGCTTTACCGAAGTATAAACGTTATAAAAAGTTTTGAAGATCAATGTAAATGTAAAATGCTTCAATAATTAACAATATTTGTATGTAACAGAGGCGTACCCAGGGGGGGGGAAATGCAAAGGGACATATGCAACCCCCTTTTTTTTTAAATTGCAACTGCTTTTTTTCAATCATTAATTGGGCCGAACGATGTTCGATTGGTTAGGGTACTGGCCTTTGGTACCGGAGTTCGTGGGTTTGAATCCCTCTATGGCATGGATTTTCGTAGCCGTTCGGAATCGGCTTTAAACTATAGGTCCCGGTCTCAATAGCCCTCGTGTTGCAAAAAGAGCGTAGCACTCTAAACCAGGTTAAACAATCATTAATTGGTATTTTATGAATTTTCAATGACATAGGATTCTATCAGTTCTGTTGAGTAAAAAATTTTGTTTTCATACTATCTCTGTTATTTTTCTTAAATGGCCATATTTTTCTAATTTTTATAACTTTATAAAAATTATATTAGTTCATGAATAGTTTTAAGACGGAGAAATTAGATTGATATAATGCATTTTTTAGTTTTTACGTAATGATAATTCAAAATTAAAGAAGTCTTTTTTATTTTACTGTAAAATTTACTTTTCTCTTTTACTTTTACTTGAATTGCTTTTTACTTTTGTGAAAAGTATTTCGTAGAGCTTTACGAAAGTATAAACGTTTTAAAAACTTTGGAAGATCAATGAAAAACGCTTCAATAATCAACAATATTTGTATTCAACAGAGGTGTACCGAGGGGGGGGGTCATGGTAATTATAGTCGCCTAGATGAGATAATTTAGGAGGGGGGGGCAGTCTGAGATAAAAATGTGTGTATGCATGTGTTGTATTTGAATATTTAAGTGTTAAATTTAGTTCAAAGAACTGACTTTACAAAATGGGTGGGGAGCTCAAGCCCCTTCCGTACTTTCCATATGGGTGCCCTGGTTCGCAATGACAATATGCACCCCCCAAAATCAATTTTGGGTACGCCACTGGTATGCAACGAATTTCACTAGTGTTCAAATTAGATCACTAACCAGATTATCAGAAACAAACAAATTAATATTTAATAAACAATACGATTAACTTTGATGTTAAAACTAAACCTTTTAGATCAAGATGATAAAAGATGTAGGCATGCATGACTCAAAATTGATTGCTCTAGGCTTAATTGAAAGTATTATAAAAAAATGATAGGTTTGAAATAGTTTATAATATGGAGTTTTCTTGAAGATGGATCGATTTTTTTTATTAAAATGATTCATGTCTAGATATTAATTCTGGTTAAAACTTACGTAAGATTCATAACTTGGCTTGTATTCTGTTTCTTGAGCAACTGACATGACGTCATCCTCCGACTTTGATGTAACGTAACTGATAAGTATGCACGTAAGAAGAGCCTGCAGAATAAAGTTAATTATTAATTTTACTCAAGAAATGCAGAATCATTAATATAAATTGTGTAAAGTTGAAAGTTTACTTTCATTTTTGCTTTACACTTTACATTTTTTTTTTTTTTACTTTACTGTAAAATTTACTTTTCACTTTTGCTTTTACCTGAACTCCTTTTTACTTTTCGTGAAAAGTAATTTCGTAAAGCTTTACCGAAGTATAAACGTTATAAAAAGTTTTGAAGATCAATGTAAATGTAAAATGCTTCAATAATTAACAATATTTGTATGTAACAGAGGCATACCCAGGGGGGGGGATGCAAAGGGACATATGCAAACCTTTTTTTTTTTAAATTGCAACTGCTTTTTTCAATCATTAATTGGGCCGAACGATGGTCGATTGGTTAGGGTACTGGCCTTTGGTACCGGAGTTCGTGTGTTTGAATCCCTCTGTGGCATGGATGTTCGTAGCCGTTCGGAATCGGCTTTAAACTGTAGGTCCCGGTCTCATTAGCCTTCGTGTTGCAAAAAGTAGAGCGTAGCACTTTAAAACCAGGCTAAACAATCATTAATTGGTATTTTATGAATTTTCAATGACATAGGATTCTATCAGTTCTGTTGAGTAAAATATTTTGTTTTCATACTATCTCTGTTATTTTTCTTAAATGGCTATATTTTTCTAATTTTTATAACTTTGTAAAATTATATTAGTTCATGAATAGTTTTAAGACGGAGAAATTAGATTGATATAATGCATTTTTTAGTTTTTACGTAATGATAATTCAAAATTAAAGAAGTCTTTTTTATTTTACTGTAAAATTTACTTTTCTCTTTTACTTTTACTTGAATTGCTTTTTACTTTTGTGAAAAGTATTTCGTAGAGCTTTACGAAAGTATAAACGTTTTAAAAACTTTGGAAGATCAATGAAAAACGCTTCAATAATCAACAATATTTGTATTCAACAGAGGTGTACCGAGGGGGGGGGTCATGGTAATTATAGGCACCTATATGAGAGAATTTAGGAGGGGGGTCTGAGATAAAAATGTGTGTATGCATGTGTTGTATTTGCATATTTAAGTGTTAAATTTAGTTTAAAGAACTGACTTTACAAAATGGGGGTGGGCTCAAGCCCCTTCTGCATTTTCCATATGGGTGCCTTTGTTAGCAATGACAATATGCACCCCCCAAAATCAATTTTGGGTACGCCACTGGTATGCAACGAATTTCACTAGTGTTCAAATTAGATCACTAGAGTTTTATTCATTAGAATCAATTATTTTAGTTCATTAGAATCAAGCGAATTTTCACATTTGGTCGATTATATTCAGAACTAAACAACAGATTTTTAAGGAAATTTGGTTTGAACAAAAGATTGAATGATTGATTTAATATTAAAAATTTTTTTAATGTGATTAATTTATTTATATATCAGTGTATAAGTGCACGAAGTTTCATAACTCTAAGTTTATCATGTACACAAACAAGTAATATTTAAAAAGAAAATTTAAAGTTAATTCCTACTTAGGTCAACAATAAAAACGTTTATTTTAGTTACTTTTCATTAAATAATTAATTAAATTATAATATAAATATATATATATATATATATATATATATATATATATATATATATATATGTATATATATATATATATATATATATATATATATATTTAACTATATTAATATATATATATATATATATATATATATGCATATTTATATATATGTAATAATTATTTTCTCTGGTCACAATAATTATGTACTCCTATTGTTTTTACTTACCCGGGCTACTGTGCAAGGAGAAGCCTAAACAGCTAGCAGTAATAAAAATACAGTAGGCCGACATTAAAGAGAACGGCACAAATCTAAATAAAAGTTTATTCCAGAGCTGCTAAAACGGACATCTTTACGAGTCAACGACAGACAAAGGAAAGACACAAAAATCACTCTGCTCGAACAGAGGTGCACCCAAGAGCGAAGACAGAAAGAATTTTCCCACTTACTCAGCGAATTTAAGTGTAAGATCAGGAAAAACGCGGAGCCATTTGCCGGCGACAGCTGGAAAACGTGTTGAATAGACAGAAAATTTACATCTATAGGATAGAAAGCTTTGGGAAATGGATCGAAAGAATTTTAAGTCGAGAACGCTCCTTTGATTAAGACATTTAGAGGCTGGGAAAAAGATTTTAAGGAATTAGAATGGGAGAGAGGATGTTTTTAAGGAAATATTAAAGTTAAATAATTTTGATATATTACATATATATATTTATAATTAATATATATATATATATATATATATATATATATATATATATATATATATATATATATAATTACAATTAATATAAATATATATGTATATATACATATGACAGAATCACAATAATAGCTGGCAATATTAAGCGAATTTCTTTGCTATTTTCCATTTTCCTTTCTATATATGGTGTTGGACTATTATTTTTGTTTGTTACGATTTATTCGCTTTCTATTGTTTTCATTCATTTTTAATCCCATCAATTTTGTTAGCACTCTTCTTGGCTGTTAAAATTAATATGTGTCAAACATTTTTCCAGTCTTCAACAAAAAAATTCTGTGTATATTTGCGCATGCTTTAAAAATCTCATGTAATCATTTTTTCTCGTGTAATCTCGTATAATCATTTTCAACCCCGATTCTCTGGTTTACTGTAAACTGAATGGCAACGCACTGACGAAATCAGAAGAAGTCGTTTGATAAAACTCTCTTTCTAATCTCCATGTCTAGGAATATACTAGGCGAGGTCCACGAGTCCATTTACTTTCAGAAAATCGAAAACTAGTATAGAAGATCTGTATAGGTGCTCAAGAGACAACACCAGGCACTCAAGGATATGTGCTGGTGATGCCGGTTCACTTTGACGTTTAGGACAATTCGGGTGCATCTTGAGAGCTCTCTCGAAAGTAAGTCCTTTCAGGTATCCTCTGAGGAATCGTGAAAGTGTTGTCTGAACATATCTATCGCAATCAATAGCAAGGGATCCTCCAGGACAATCTGCTTGATGTCAGGGATGACTCGGGATGAAACAAAAATTAAGTAATTAAATTTAATTAATGAATTATTATTCAATTAAATTTTTACGACCCCAACATTTCATTTGCGACATCATTTGGAGAAGCTTAAGAAGCACTTCTCTAATATATGAGGGTGTATTCGCAATTTGTTTAGTTGTAATATTTTGTGTGAACATACGGATTTTAATGTTGGTCTCTGCTGTATGATACCAGACCGATGTTGCATAAATAATGGCAGGGGTAAGACAAATGCAATGGAAGGAGCGCTATGATCGATTGTTTTCCATTCGAGGACCAGTTATACCTACTGCTTAAAACCAACTCCGAAGGGATACCAGAGGAATTCAAATTTTTAAATTCAAAGCAGGATATTCATTTCACTGCATCCGGTGATTAAAGGAAGTGCTCTACAGATTTGGATATCATCTGTTCCCGTATATTGAAGGAAGGACTTGTTAAAGATAAATTTATTTTCTTAGTTTGCTATTTTGAGCAATTTGTTTAGTAATTCTTTAATATTCGAAATTTCTATAAATTTTATGTAATATGTTTAAGTGAGATTGTGAGATTTTTTTTTTTACAAATTTAAAACGGTGGCTTCCAGGAGAGATCGAACCGTCCACCTTTGCTCTTTGAAAAGGTCTTAGATAAATTTTTTGGTTTAAGACAAATTTAGGCTTTAAAGGCGAATTTCCGCCCTCTCTGATCAATATTCACAGGAAATCATTGAAGAGTTTGATTAATATTAAAAACTAGCATATAGCCAGTCATATGACGGGATTAGTAAAATTTTTAATTTTCTAAGAATTATAAAGTACACTATGAGGCTGGTAAAAAAATGGTTTCTTTTTTGGCTAAGAATTATCTGGTACACGCTCAATAATTTGTTTCTATTTACTGACCGCATGTTAGTTGCCAACTTTAATTTATCTTGTCATATTACGTGATAGGTTGGACAGCAGACGTCTTAATATTGACAGTGATTATTTGGCGGTATATATGAATGATGTCCAAAATTTAGCGAATCGGTTGCAAACCATGTGGTTATGTATAAAACACAAACACACAAACGAACAAACTGCTTAATTTTCAAAGATATATAACATAAACGCTAGACATTTATTAGTAAGGGAAATAGACTCCTAGACTTTTATGAAAAGAATTTATTGTTAATACCGGTGATAAAAGTTTCATTGCAACAAAAAATAATCGATAATTAAATTTAAAATTATCACATATGTACCTAATATATTATTTAAGCCAAATATAAAAGAAAGTTATTTACGTAATGTCTAAGTTCAGTGGTAAGATAAAATGTATGAAAATAATGCAGATGATATTTAAATAATTTAAAATAAGAAAAGGTATGACGTTATAATGCTATAAAAATGTTATTTTCATCTACTTATAATGTGATAAATTGATAGATTTAACCGCATGCTCTTATCCGGGAAGATAGGGCTTGAAATAAGTATTAAACGCTCGAAAAGGGAAGGGGTAGATTTCGAACGTTTTAAAGACGACAGCATTTTTCGCTGTGATATGAAGCATATTTATACCAATTTAATTTGGAATGGGAATGACAGTTTACGAGAAACTTTACTCGATTTGAATTTTGCTAACCTTAACTCCTCAAGAATCCAAGATGGATGCCTCTATCCATTCCAGGTCCAACCGCTTCATAAATTCGAGGACAGACGGACAGGTAACTTAGGCTATTATTATATTAAAAATAATCGGAAGTATTTTGCTACAAGTAGTAAATGTTTCTATTAATAGAGAAAAGCAGGGATTAAAGATTGTGTATGACAAATTGGAGACCAAATACAAAAAAATTATTGTTACCACACTGTAGAACTTAATATAAATTTTGGGATGATAGCACAAGTGTGGTATCACTTGTGCTATCATCCCTAAATATATATATTAACTTCGCTTGTCGACGTTAGTTGGCACCCTAATAGTATTATTTTAATATTTCCTAATTTGAAGTAAATATGTTTTCCAATAACAAGGACTATATTTATCTATCTATATTTTAATCACTTTTCACTACTTTTAGAAATCTGTTTTTGGCAATGGATTGAAATTTTTCTTGCACTATTTTATTGCAGTTCTTTCCTTTTCAGAAAGAGATGACTTTATTTTTTTATGCGATCTAAAAAAACTTAAATAGACGGAAGTTTTGCAAAACATAATTTTAAATTCAAGGAAAAGTGTTGTTTGTGTACTATCATATCCTCGTGTGCGATATTAGCGATTCTGATACATAAAAAAACCTTAATGAATTAAATATGAAAATGTTTTTTCGCAGACAATCAAGCGACATAACACGGAGCAATTATGTTGGCAATGGCGAGGGTACAGTTTCTTTTCATTGACATGCATTCATATTCTTTTCTCATCCACATTTCCTTGTGAATAATTATAGATGCGAACGTGCAGTATGGCGAATTATTGTACTTTCCCTTTCTCTCTCGAGTAATGGTTTTACATTTCCTCTCACGTGTAGTGTGTACGCGTTACAGATTAGAATACGAAATGATCGGATGATTCATTAATTAAATTAACTACTCACGTTTCCAGAATTATAGCTCAATCTCTAGTAAATAATCCGCTTACATCCTCATTTGGTGATGAATCCTGATAAAATTGTCTATAAATACATAAGTGGATGGACGTTGCTACATTTAGTATACAAGATGTTTCAGAGGTGAATTTGCAGGGAAACTTTGATAGTATAATATATTACTTTCTTATTCAGATAAGTTTTCGAGATTAACTTTTCTGAATTCCATTTAACCGTTAGAGTCCGAAGAAACGCGATCGTGCTGTTGAGTTTTTATGTCAACAGTACGATCAATGGTCCACAACAGCATATTCCGAGATCACAGTTGTGGACCACAGGTGGTACTCCATCGACTGTCGAAGTAACACTTTCTCAGATTTACTAAAGCAAGTACATTACACAGTTCTACTTTTATGTGTAAATACTACATTTTACAATAGGCACATTACTATAATAATAGTGCAGTATTTAAGCACATGTGTTCAGAATATAAAATAGAAGAAGTAATATCGCACCGCTTGGGATTTAGCGACATAAAATGAAAGAACCGTTATAGTGCTGATTGGGTCTTTTTACACCTATGTTTAGGATTCTTCGACAGTGTTTTTTCAAAAACCTCTGGGACCCAAACGGTTAAAGTTAAATGGAATTACAAAGAGTTATTATTATGTATATACATAGTACAGTGGACTCCGCTTAATGTGATCAGTTTGGGACACTGTGATTTTGATAACAATAAACGATATTCAAAATTAGTTAAATTTACTCCCCCCTCTAATTTACACTTACTAAATTTCAAAACAAAATTAAAAAACTCACCCTATATTTATGTACGGTATATTATCCTTTGAAAAATAAGAATTGTATACATAATTAAAAAAAATTCATCAATTGTTGACTGTTTACAATTCTTTCTAAGAAGCTCATTGATAAATTGTCCGTAATTATAATCAACCTGCCATAACGATTTAAAATTTTGATCTTCTGTTTTACTGTTAAATCTTTTCGCTTTCTATCATCCACATCGACAAGCTGCCTGTAAGCGAGCAAGGCATAAAATATGAATACGCTTCTTTTCAGTTCCGATAAAAATTGCCTTTTGCTTATCGGACAACCATTGACCACGAGCAGGGTGTGCGTATATCTGAAAAATTCCACGAACGTGTAATTTCCCACTTCTTTGTTCATTCCCCATTTCCGTAGGTGGAAGAAGAATTCTCAGAAAATAAAACAGGAAAGTTAAAGAAAAGAATGAGCTCCTTCTGAATATATTGTGAATAATTCTTTGCCAGTTAAAATGAGGTTCGAAAACTGATAACATTAACCGATGTAACGATCACATAAAGCGGTAATTTTAACTTTTTTATGAATAGAGAAAATCAGGACCAAGTGATTTTGATAACAATAAGTGATTGATAACATTA
The DNA here is from genome assembly GCA_032207245.1 of Pardosa pseudoannulata. NCBI lineage: Eukaryota > Metazoa > Arthropoda > Arachnida > Araneae > Lycosidae > Pardosa > Pardosa pseudoannulata. The sequence continues at coordinate 129,119,345 of CM063506.1, read as the reverse complement.
ACCGCGATCACATTAAACGGAGTCCACTGTGTATAGAAAAAGTTGTCAAGACGTCGACAGCATGGTCTGCGTTGGTCGCAAGCGAAGCTTATGCGAACACTGACAAACTAAGCTATAAAGATGAATCCAGAATTGATTTAAATGTAATAAAAATATAAAAATAAAAATTCTTAATTATTCGTCAGAAAGAAAACTTACACATGAGACAACTTTACTACAAGGACTACTTTAAGCTCTTTTGAAAGAAATCGTAAAAAAACAAATCGCCAAAACTTTGCAATACCAAAATTTTTTTTAAAAATAAAATTGATTTCCGTAATTCTTTTACTTTGTAACATTCCTGTAAAATTTTACATCTAATTTGTTCCAATGCAAATGTAAAACTATAATTTTCTTTTTATTTCTGCAATTTCTTGAAATGTTTAAACTTTGGGACCAGTTCTAGAAAACGATTAGTAAAAGGTACTTTAAAGAGTTAATCATAAGCTCTCATCAATACCTTAATTTGTGTTATAGAAAAAGATCCTTAAACTTCCCGAGTTGTTTCTAAACACTTCCCAATATGAGTACCTAAAAATTCTTGTAAAAAACCAATTTGTAAGTAAGTACATTATAAAAAAGAACGTAGTCGCCAGCAGGTAAATTTTTATCTAAGAAATGATCCTCAGCTTATAAAAGTTTGGCCTTCTCTGGAATATATTAATAAATTTGCACAACTATGAACAAAATTGTAAGTAACGTTTAAGTTTTAAGCATATAGGAAGTTTTCTCCATAGGTGGTGGTAAGATCATGGTTTTATGGCTTTTCTCCTGGTACAGCAAGAATCACATTATCCATACTTGGCTATCTTGAGTGTATCTATATTATACTCGTCGAAGTGTATACTAATACGCTATATTATACTAATTTGTGTAAGTATGGACGAATATAATTGCCAATAACGCTGAAACCCTTAGTATGTAGCAATTTTTCTCCATATATAGTGGTAAGATTATTTCTTTACGGCCTTTCTCTGGGAACAACAAGAAATACATTAACCCTATTTAGTTTGCTTTAGGTGTGTCCATATAAATTGTGGAAGTACATATTAATAGATATGCTGAACCATGGACACAATTAACGAATATAATTGTCAATGAACTTTAGTATATAGGATTTTTTCTTCATAGCTGGTAGTAGGATTATGTTTTTATGACTTTTCTTTGGAAATAACAGGAATCACATTAGCCTTACTTCAGGTATAACTACATTAAGCCCGTCGAAGGAAAGATATATCTCTTAGAAGTCTTGCAAGGATAGTGAGATAACATTTGTGTTACTCACATGGAAGAATCCCATGTATACAGGGCAGTAGCCAGAAATTATATTCGGAAGGAGACTGTTTTGTGAATGATACTTCAATAACACTACAGGTGTTTTCTTAAGTTTGTATATTCCTAATGAGTATCATAATACAATGTGATTTTAAAATATCAAAATAATTAAAAAAGGATATATAGGACATAAAGGATATAAAGGACAAATTTGTAGGTTTGAACGAATCATGTAGTAACTACATAATGAATTTAATAGTAATATTAACATTGAAAATGTATAACTATACATCGTGTTAAATTCGAATATTTGAAACAGAAGTATAACTAAAGAAAAAAATAATTTTCAGAGAAAATTTAAATGTTCAAGTTTTTACTTGTATAGTATATAATATGCTTTTTAAGAAATTTTCACAATTTCTTCTGATTGTGCAACAATATTGTGATGAGATGCCAAAAGTGATAATCTGTTTTTACATATCAAATTCAATTCACACCTTTTCCTTGATTCAACGTCACTGTTATCTATACACAGCTAGGCAGATGACATACCCACACATATGGTCCCATTCCTTTGAACGAAACGATCTTTAAGAATTTCGGAGGGGGACCGGTCCCCCCAATCCCTCCTCTTGCCTACGGCCCTGCATGTATCCCATCCAACTAATTATACTTTCTGTAATGTAAAACAGGGTGTCAACCGCAGTACGTTTAATACAGGAAGCATTAATAACCAGAAGATAGTGTAGCCCAAACTGTGATTCGCGACAAGACTCACCAATAACTAAACGTATATGAACTTTTCCACAATTTGCACAATTGGCAGATTGATTTTAAAATATCCGTAAAATGAGAAGTAGTAAGACAGCAAAAAATTACGGATTTTTTTTTATTGAGACTTTTTATACTTATCAAGTATCTTTGATAAAAAAATTCAATGAGCCGAGGATGAAGTGGGTCTTATAGATGCGGTTTCTAATAAGTCACTTGCAATTTTTAACAGTTTGGGAACCTGTGTTATAGGATAAAAATTTGAATCTTCTACACATTGATGAAATTACACGGATCTTCCGTTTTAATGGCTATTTATTTTATATGATATGTCCTTAACTTTATTTATTATCTCAAATCAATTCATTAAACTAAGAGTTACAAAAAGAAGTTAAAATTCTCTTATTCAACTAGGCTTAATATCTTATCGTGGTAATTTGTTTAAATCGGTTTACATTTATTTGTTTGTTTATCTTGGGAAACGGAATATGTATTTGCCAAGTGAGAGGATTTTTATTTAGATGTATGTACATGCATATCCCTAAATAAATCAAAAACATATCATTTAGAACATCCTGACGGATCAAGGGCAGCTGTAATGTTAAATTTTTACTCTAAAGGCAAACAATGTTATAAGAACGATTATTTATTACGTTGTATGAGCAACTTTCAAGAAATGGAATGTCTAGCAAATGTCTAATCGGTAGGAGGCTACCTTTTGGCACCGGAGTTTTTGGGCTTGAATCCCGCTGATGATATGGATGTTTATAGCCGTTCAAAATAGGCACTAAGCAGTAATTCCCAGTTAAATCAGCCAGTGTGAAGAAAAAATAAAAAAAAACATAATGTTTAAAACCAAAATCAAGAATGGAAAGTTAATATAGTTTCCAATATATTTTTTTGCCAAACGATACAAAAGTGGTGCCCCACTTTTGTATAAGTATGATGAACTATTTCACGTTTCACTCATTTTTTTAAAAGTGAGAAAAGTGTATTAAATTTTAAACTATTTCTGAAATATTTTCCACCTCTTTTTTTGAAAGCAAATATAATTAACAATATACCTTTTTTAAACAAAATGGGTTTAAATTTGTTCGGAACATTACGGTCTACTACACGAGGACTAATGAAACCCAGATCTACAGCTTAAAGCCGATTCCAATGGGGGGGGGGTTGAATAGTCATGTTAGCAGTGGGATTCGAATCTGCGAACTCCGAAGAGCAGTGTTCTGCCCATTCGGCCATTCATACAAAGTGAGATAGGAAAAGACATAACCCTAAGAAACTTTCCGTTTTGCCGGTTGGAAGATATTTTTTATAGCAAGCTTTCCAATGGTAGAATTTTTTTCACCATTGGTTAACATAGAGCTAAAGAAATCCAATACGGCCGGTACCTTACATAATATGAACTTTCTTTCCCTTTTACGACAACCCAGGAACGAAATATTTCCTTAAGTACTGCGATAAGCCTAAGGTTTTCCATTCACTATTCCACAATAAATTTTAACATCAGAGTAGTTGAAGTAGTGTAGCAGATATTATTAAATCGTTAAATACTTTCTAACATGAACTAAAAATACCACACCACTTGGAAAACTTTTACTTTCAGTAGAAAATTCGAAAAAATAAATGATAGAAATCTTATCACGTATAAGTATTTCTCTTGTTAAATCTTTTTCGAACCTTGTAAGTTATTTTAGAACACATGGACACGTGCATTTCATACGATATATCGACATACTCAAAGATCATCGACCTTCCTTCCGATAGAACATGGAAAGCAAATATGAATGCATTTTATGATCATTTTCGTGACACAATTAGTGGAGAAATGAAACTAAGATGTCGAGATTAATTCTTCAAATGATGTTACACCCAGAAAAATAAGTTTTTACTTGTAACAGAGTTGTAGTTAATTATAACTACGACAACAAGTACTCACTTACCTTGTTGTCGTAGTTTTAAATGTTTAATACATGAGGACGTTAGATAGATTAAATTAGAATATTAATGTACTTTTACTTTCATCTAGCTTTAATTTCCATAGAATAATATGCCTAGGTAAACTGGTGATGTTACGAAACAAAAACAAAAGTAAAAGATAACAGAAGTAAAACACAAGAAAAATAATCTATGAATCTATAAAAATGATCTAACTTAAAATTTAGATAAATTTTTAGATGTCGTTCATTTTACTTTGAAATCATGACCTTTAATCGTGTTGCAAAAAGTAGACTTTAGTGCTCTAAACTAAACCAAACTAAACCATGACCTTTAAATTGTTTTACTGAAGCCTGATTCCTTCATTATTTAAAGTATGGTTTTATCTTATGATACCTGAATATGTTTGTTTGAATCCCCCATTGGTATGGATGTTTTATAATCCTTCAGAATTGTCTTTAAGTATTAGGTCCTACCAGGGGCGTACGCAAGGGGGGTTTAGGGGTTTAACCTCCCCCTTTTAAGCTCAGACAAAATGCCAAAAATAAAAATTTTAGTAGAAATTATGCGGGCTATTATTTTTTTTAGAATTATGAAAGCCTCCCTCTCTCGAAAAAATTCTGCCTACGCCACTGGCTCCTACATAGCAAAATATAGATAAATTATGTCTACTATTGTCAGTTGGAAATTATTGATCGTTAATTACTTTATATAGTTATCGCTTATCATCTTATACTAGATACTAGTATAGAGCAATTTCGTGCAATGTCACGAGCCCTTATAATGCCCTTCACATTCATTTTAATGTTTACAACAGCCAATAGGCAAACAATAAACTGCCCTGCCACTTGAAACTAAAGACTGAATTGTCATAAGTTGAGATGTGACCTGCTGCTTGAAATCGCCTTATACTCTTATACCTTATCGTTTATTACCTTATGCTAGATTAAATACTGATTACCTAGAAACAGTTATAATGAGATTAGACTATTTTAGACTAATATAATTACTATTGTACAGACGCACTTACCTTTTTTTCTTTATTTATTCTGTAAAATTGTATGTATATTAAATATAATGTTAATACTTCAATAATTCTTTGCATGTGAAACAGACCAAGCACTTTCAGGGTATCTGTGATAGCTGTTAAACAGGGATTAACTACTATGCAGTTGTATAGTAATTAATCAATTATTAGGTTTTAAGGAATAAGTTATAATCTCGATTAATTTTGAACTATTCTCCACAGAGAAATACCATATTCTGGATTTCTGTGAACTCGTGTGGCAACATGTTAATTGAAAGAAAATACTTCAACTTACTTATGGTTTGTTGTTTCTGTAGAAACAACAAACTGTTGCTCTCTTAAAGAGATTTAAATGATAAAGCATCAAAGATTAAAGATGGGATACAATAATATATTTTTACAAAAAATAATAGTAAAATGTTGTGTCATCGACAAATATAAACTGGTATCAAAACTTTAAAACACTTTTACAGAAAAGAAAAGATTTTATGGCGGATTATATGGTATGGTTTCTTAATATTATCTCTTTTTGATAATTTTTTTCACTAAAAATTATATTTACTGATTATATTTTTATAAATTATCTCTTGCCTAACGACAAATTTCAACAAGTCTTTTGTTTTTTAATCTGCTTTATATTGTTGATGCTTAAACATGAAACTACCCTGAAAGGGTGTGCAATAAAATTTAGTTGTCGATCAGTATTATGCATACATTTAATGAGACAAGGAAACTATCTAAAAATTATATGTATTAAGATGTATTTCGTTTACATTTTCATGTGTAAATTTAATTTTCAATTTTTTTTCTCAGATTAAGCTTTTAATAGAAAATTTTTTATTTAATTATTTCATCAATATCGTTGTGTATATGCTTACTAACATATGTATGTGTACACACTTTATATGTATATATATATATATTATATATATATATATATATATATATATATACTATATACTTATCTATCTCTAACTTTTATTATTAAATGTACATACAAAATTATATGTACTTGTAAATTTATAGATGAATAAAATCCTTCAAAATGTTTCCTGATGTAAGTAATTCTATATATTTTAAACACGAAATATTTATCAGTTCATATTAATTCCTCATCGATTTATTGGGTGGGCTTGCAAACTTCCATTTTAAAGTTTAACTTAACACATTGTATGCGGGACACATACTAGTACGTTTTCTGACGATTGATACTTGAGTACGGGACACGTACTAGTATGTTTTCTGACGATTGATACTTGAGCGCGGTTAACGTACTAGTACGGGTTAGCGTAACAACATGGTTTGTTTGTGAGTACAAAAATAACGGTATATACAGGGAAACGAAGCCGAATGTTCTTGTCTACTACACAGATTCTAGAAAAATTTACACAAATAAAAACTAGTTTTTACATTATTAGTTTTATGATTGCTCTTTTCATTTTTTTATAATGTAAAAATGTTTATATATAACATAATTCGAAAAAATTAAAACTATATACTACTATTTCTATTTGATTTTTCATATTTACGATACTGTTATAAATTTATCCACTAAAAATTATATTTTTTGTTTACAAAAATCTTATGGTTGTTATTTATATATTTCTATTTATATATTTGTTTATATATTTCAATATCAAATACGAAAAAATGGTTAAAAATTTAAATAATTTTCAATCTTTTGAGATTTAACTGAATAACTAAATTAAAGCGCAAAACGCCCGTACTCGGTACAATTCCGCTGCGAAATGTGCCCACACACATTGAGTTAAAATCTTTAATTTGTAATCTAA